>JAJEJO010001524.1:0-68361 GCA_020662805.1 Glaucomys volans
AGCAAACATGCAGGCCTGTAAATCAAGCTTCTGGGAATGCCTCAGGAGAGCAGCTTGGTCTCCCTGCAGAAACACGAAGCAGCTGCAACTCAGAGGCGGGGCGGGTCTTACAGGAACTCAGCAGCTCCAGGATCTGGATTCCTGGTACTCCTAACTCGATTTGGCCATCTCTCCCAGCGCCCTTTCTTGGAAAATGAATGAGCTCTCTACTCTGTGATGCCTGGGAAGCACATCACAGAGTTATGCTAACAGGTGGGGGAAGCCAGATTCAGCCCAGCCAGGGTGAGACCAGGAGGTCTCCAAGGTCCTGGGGATTCCCAGCTGGTAGGAAAAAGCAATCACATGCCAAAGACATCACCTGCCCTGGCTCTCTTCTCTGGCAGCCTGGTCACCTTCAAGATTTTGGAGACTTCGGAGGGCAGGGATGGTGCTTGTGGAGCATGCCCTGGAGACAGGCCCCACTACCCACCCCAAGTGTGACGGAGCCACCAAGAGCAACTGGGGCACACTCAGACTTGGGGTGCAGAAGTACAGCTGGGATCAGTCCCCTGGGCCAGGTCTGAGAGTGGCTGATGGTAGGGTCAGAGGATCCTGGGGGTAGGATGCAGGCCCCCACAAACAGCAGAGCTCACTAGTTGTCTTTAATGACCCTGACACCACCAACTCACCTTCCTTCTCATACCAGGTGCCACAGCTATAGGAGGTGGAGGCCAGAGCCTAGCACATGCTTCTTGGGGACCCACATGCGGAGTGCTCACCATGGGACCCTCCCCCTTTGGACACTCTGCCCCCTTACTATCTCAGCCTCCTGCCAGAAGTTTCCCACCTGGGAAACCCTTGCCTGCAGCCCTTCCACACACCCCAAAGCAAGAAGCAGGGCAGGAAAAGCCCCAAAGCCCAAGTCCCCAGGAGGGCAGGACAGGGAAACTATAAAATGCAGAAACTCAGGGTACTGAAAAACTACGACATTCCCCAGTTGAGCAATTGCACATACCCCATCACAGAAAAAACAACTTTCCCAAGTCGGGCTTTTAGGTTCCTAAAGTAAAGGGAATAAAAAAGTCTAATCTTTAAAACCTTCATAAATATGTCCTTTTTAAAAAATAAAACTACTTAAATGAATCCACTTTTGCCTGACAAAGTAGAAGAATCCAAAGCTCCTGGATTTTAAAAGCTTCCATTAAAGCAGCTTTTCTTTTTTCAAAAAATAATGAATTGAAAAATAAATCAGAAGGCTTAATTAAGCCTGAGGCCAATAAGAGACAGCCAGGGCAAAGCTTTCTGACAAACCACGGAGCCAGAGCAAGGCTGAGTCTCCTGCTCTGCTTCTTTGTGAAGTAGCTCTCGCCAAAAGCACGCCTTCAAGCCGCACAGAATTAGAATTCAGCCGAGTTTTTTCAGGCAGTACGGTATGTCTTCATTGGTGCTCCAGCAGGCTCATAAATTAAGATAAAAGGCTGGAGAGGTGGAGACAGAACTCGTTTCTAGGGAGGGGAGAGAGAGCAGCAGCACAATGCCCCAGAGTCTTCAGGCTCCGCGGATTTCCCTGGCTAGCCTGAGCTCCTACATCCTCAGACCTGCAAGCAGGCCTGGGCTCAGAGGGAAAAGCCCTGTGACCCCACCACATACAGGTGATACAGATGCCTCTTCTCTCACAATTCTGCCTAACCCAGTTCTGCAAATGGACAGAGGGTGCCCCATGCAGGCCGCCCACGGATCGAGCCCACCATAAAGACCGTAGCACAGCCACTAGCTAGAGGAGTCTACAGTTGTGTGTGCACACGTGGATGAACGTGCTTCATCTTAAAGACCATCTTCTTTTATGTGAAAGCCCTATGAAGCACCTGTGGTATAGCAGGCACTACCCCAGCGCGAGAGACAAGAGTGACGAAGAGAGGAACCCTGCCTTTTTGCAACCTACATTCGAGTGAGCAAGGCAGGTGTCAAATGGATCATCTCAGAAATAATTTGTTATGATTATGCCCAGTATATCAAAGGCAGGATGAGACTAAGAAACCTGACCTGCACGTACTCTTGCCTCTCTCCCAGAATGCTAACATGAATCTGCGCTCCAACATGAAAACAATTACTCCTCTGCCTCCAAATTCATCCTTCCCTGCGCCTATGCCTAGGTTCACACTGTCCCTTTCAACTGGAAGCCCCCACCTTTACCTCTCAAACACCCTACTCTGCACAAAGGCTTCTGTGAAGCCTCCTGTGATCCTCTCCTCCATCTCCTGCCCTCCCTCAGCACTTAGCACTGAGCACAGAGCTAGGCATTAAAGAAGTTTCTTTCTCCCCACTCACCCCAATACTGGGGATTGAACCCAGGGCTTCACATATGCTAGGCAAGTGCTCTACCACTGAGCTGTATCTCCAGCCATTTTCATTTTATTTCTAAGACAAGCTAAGTTGCTCAGGCTGGCCTTGAACTTCAGATTCTCCTGCCTCAGTCTCCAAAGTAGCTGAAATTATAGGCAAGCCCCACTGGACCTGGCAGGAAGAATTTTCTTGGTGAAAAGTTTCCAGGAAGGAACTGATCTGCATCTATGCTGGAGGAAGATGGGGTGGGGGGTGGAGAGGGAGCCAAGGTATCCTAACTAGGGGCCAGGGCCTGATCGAAAGCTTCTGGTCACCTCTAACACTTTGGAGCCTGGGAACAGGAAGACAGGGATGACACTTGTGGGGTATGCCCTGGAGAATCAGGGCTCCACACCCCCACTCCAAGTGTGCTAGACCCACCAGGGGCAACTGCAGAACAATCAAAGACTATGAACTCACAGCCGGTGGGGGGCAGCTGATCACCAGGGACAGAATGCCTGATACATGCTGGCTCTGCCAGGATGACATCTCAGCAAGGCTGGAGGGCCACGAAACCCCAAGGCAGAAGGACCTCCATGAGCAGAGGTCTTACCAACCTGATAGGAATAGTCTGGCCATGCAGAACAGCACACAGTGGTCAGAGCAAGCAGGTGGGTGAGTAACAACTGCCTGAGGATCCACAGAAGGCTCCTGGGCCAAGCAGTGGCAGTCAGAGCAAAGTCAAGGGCATGGCTCTAAAGTCCAATGGGAGAGAGAAACTGGCCTAGCGTAAGACCATATTGAAAGCACTGAATTCCTTTCAGAGGGAAAGACAACCGAAGCACAAGTAGTGTGATCACTCAGGTCATAGCACATGGATGGCGGCCATGCTGGAAAGACAGCACAGCCTCTGCACACCGCCCTGAGGTTCATGCTACCAGGGCTGGCTAGGCTCAAATCCTGCCTCTGTGACACACCTGCCAGGGCCTTGAGCTAGCCACACAACCTGAATCAAGCTTCCTTCCCTGCAAACTGGGAACAGAAACATCTCTGCAGCTGTCCCACTGGGTAGCTGAGAGGACTTGATGACAGGCATGGTGACTGGCAGTGTGCCTGGCTCCTGGCCCAAGCTCAACCTTGGGCAGCTATGACAGCAGATCATCCATGAATTGGGATAGTACTTTCTGTCAAGAGGGAAGTAGATATGGGACATAGGGAGCTGGGAGAAGATGGCAGTCCAAGGACAAGTTGTTGGGAGGGCTACCTAGATAGACCTCCTTCGGCAGAGGGACAGAGCTTCTTCCTGAGTCAGATAGTTACCATATGTAAATCATGAACTTCTCTACCTTGGCATCAGAAATACCAAGGTTATTTGGAAAGTACTAAGAAATATTCATTCCCTGGAGCTCTTTATGTAAAGATAGACTAAAATTGAGAGGCTAAAGTGGCCCCCAGGAGACTAACAGGGAGAGACACTTTAATATCTCATTAGGGTCCCATTAGCAAGACAACACACATTTTCACACCTAGGGTCTCATTCAGAAACAAAGAGGGGATATCACTGCTGCTTACTCCACTGGCCTGCTAGGCATCCTGAAGCAGCCAGTCTGAAAGGACTTGACCTTCAGGGTTACTGCTACTCAAGCCAATAGGCTCCGGCACATGGGATTTCCAGAGGAGGCTCCTGTGAAGCCACTAACCCAGGGATGAGAGCCAAGCCCCAGCTAACAAAGAAGGGAAGGCCTCAGGCTTACACTCACCTCCACGCCTGACACAGGAGACCCACACCAGCCAACTGGAGATCCTGAACCCTGGCCATTGATACCCCCTCCAGTTACAGCCTGAAGGAAGGAAGAGGGCAGGGACAGGGAGGCAGGTTTCAGGGAAGGGGGTGTGTCCCTGGCTATTAATGTACAGACCCTTGTGACATTCATTTGCTCAACAAATATCCACTGTGCACTGAATGTGCTTAATGCTGGGACAGACGGAAGTCAACCAGCGTAAGGTGCTGATTTACCTCATATGACAGACTTAAGAGGTGGTTCCCAGAGCTCCTGCTTTCAGACCAGGAGCTGAGCAAGTGCTCTGCCCCTGGGGCTTCTCACTCCCCCTGCTGCCAGAGGCAGGGACAGGTGAAGGCAGGGCCCGGAGATAGGGTACCCTCAGGTGTAGCACCCCTCCCCACATGGGTCTACCATCCCGCACAACACAAGCAGAGGGGCTTTTCTCCGTGTTTTTGTTTTAACATTAAAGTCTCATTCTCCCTAACAATTACTGGCAGGCAGAAGGACTGCACGGCCCCTTCTCACCCCCCACTAAGACAGGGAAGCCAAAGGAACGCAGCGGGCAGGACCCTCTCAGCTCAAAGGGACCTTCGTGCAAGTAGCCCTTGAGTGCCCAAACTCCCTCTGATGCTGGCCTTACAGAGCCAGACTCCATTTTACCCAGAGCTCCTGGTCCTGAGCTCAGGTCCTCATCCTTGTCCAAGGAGCAGAGGGCATCTGGCCTCCAGGGACACCCTCCCCAAATCCCTCTAATTTGGTCTATTAATTTAAAACAAAGGGAGCTGGCCAGGAGTGGTAGGCACAGGGGATGTCTGCGAGAATGTCATTAATGCAGCCACTCCAAAAAGAAGGTAGTGCCTTGTCTCCTCATGAGCAGATGTACTGCAATTTAGGATGACATCCTAGAGGACAGAAACAGGGACACAGCTCCTTGCAGGTCCATGCCTTGCCCGCCACTTCAATGTCCTCACTGCTGAGCACTTAGGAGCAAAGCACCCCAGAGCAGAAGGCTCCAAGCTGCTGAAGCCCAGCATGGGATTCTGGGGCCCGGCAGCCAGGCCCAGCCAGCAGTTCACATACAGACCCCTGAAGTGACAGGAGCACACACCCCTGTCTTTAAAGTAATTTTATCATTAAATATTCAGTGTGGGTTCCTGAGACTGTTGGCTGCACAGTAAACAGAAAAGGCACAAGATGGACTGCAAGGACATAATGACCTTCCCAAATAGTGACATGCAGAGGTGTGCAGAGGACAGATCTCCAAGAGACCCAGTGCACACCAAGTTCCATCAGCATTTTCCCTTTTGGAAACACAAACAGCACTCTCCTAAAATATCTAAGCTGGCTTTGTTTTATGAGCCTTGAACGAAGCAGAAACATTGCTTTAGGAGGATAACCCTGCAGTTATGCTCCCGCCTGGCTGGAGGGCTGCAGAGAGGTTCTGGGCTGCATAGCTGACTCATACCCACACAGGAAGAGAATGAAAACCAAGGTAAATGGTGTTTTGAGATTACAACTCTGTCCTGCCCACATGTCACCTAGGGAAAGCCCATGGCAACTCTGGAATTATCTGGATTATGAACCTTAATTTTGACCCAGCAGAACGAAGATAAACAATGTGCCCCTCCAGTCACTGAGTAGCCTCCTGGGTCCTACGACAGGTGGCACTGCCTCAGCTTATCAGCTCTAACAGGGCAGCAAAGGGCTTCATCTGGAACCAAGAGCAAGTCAATATACAGGTAAAGCCAAAGGTGGAAGAGGATTGCTTCAGGTTCCATGAACGCACACTGTTCACTGACTTAGAGTTGGTAAACTGGACAAGATGGGCTGCTACAGACTTCCACGCAGGCTGCGCCACCCTCGGGGCAACCAGCTGCAGCAAAGACTCGCAGGAGAAAACGTCTTTGGCTTTAGGTTTCTGGAGGTGTGTATTATCCCATCAAAGACCCAGTCATCCTTCCTAAAAGCTGAGCCTGGAAGGCAAGAGATCTGGAAAGTTCGTCAGGGATGTTTTTCACAATTGTTTCTGCACATACAGATTACTGGGTCAATATTCGAGATCACACAATCAGCAGAAGCCTTAGTGTAACTCAGCCTCTCCTTGTGGGAACACCTCTGGTGGGCCCCCATCTGCTTGCTAGATCCATGTTGCGAACTGACAGGCAGGGCTGGGGTAGCTCAGCGGTGGAACACTTGCCTGGCATGCATAAGGCCCTAGGTTCTATCCCCAGCACCACAAAAAAATAAAAATAAAACAAGAAATACCTACAGGCAGAGGCTGCCCCCAGCCCGAAGACCAGAGCTTCTACACACTCAGACTCCGCCAGGAGCACCCCACCCTCAGCTGTATCTGCCTGCCACAGTCTGCTCAAGCACCCACCTCAGGATAAGGGCCTCCTGAGAACTGAGGCCCCTGCTGGGGAGGCCCCAAAGCCCACCAGTCCTGAGACGTGCTTTCTGTGGCTATGAAATCCAGACAGTGCCTGCTCGCCAACCTGTCCCTTTCCGGGAGCCAGCAGCATCTATCACCTCAGAGGTTCTCGAAAATGAGACCACTACGATTTTGCTGAGAAAGAATACCTATAGGTTTCTTTTCAAAGTGCAGTCGGATAAGAAGACAAAACTGACCTTTCACGTGTATTCTGAATTAATTCAGAAACACTATCTGAACACTGCATGGAGTACAGGTGACTTTACTTTGCACACCCTTTATTCTAAATTATTAAAAGTCACAAGGATTCTCTGGTCCACATCTAACACTTCAAATGTTTGAAGCAGACAAATAAATTGAGTCTTCCTTTAGAGACTAGGAAATCTTTGTTTTCCTGAGATAAAGGAAAATATGGCAAGTCAGACTACTCAATCCTGTCTCCACTGCAAAGAAAAAAGGATTATGATATAAAATGACCAGGATGCTTGTGTACTTGACCATGTTACTCTTCTGATTTGATGCCTTTTAATTAAATTTAAATTGATTGAACGGTTTCAACAATGATTTCTCAATTCTCGTGTGTGATTCTGAAAATGCCAGAATCTGGCTAAATTAATATTGCACACTTACCTGGCAATAGCAACTCCTGGTGAAAAAACCACACATTCAGAGCCTGAGTCAATGGACCGGCCAGCAGTGGCTAGAAGGGCAAAGCAAGGGGCTTTCCAGCAGAGGCCCAGCCAGTCAGCTGCAGTGCTTGCAAGCCCTCTCAGTAGAGTGCACTCCCACCCTTCCCTGGCACACCAAGCGCATCTACCCAGCTTGAACCCAAGCATGTTTTAAAAATATGCCATGTCCTTCTTCCCGACTCTCCACCCCAAGAAAATAAATGAATGAGGACTACAGTTCATCAAAACTGACAGGGTGATGGGGCCACTATCCTGGTCAATTCACTTGACAAAAACACCTTCCACTGGGAAAGCGCACTCATCTTTAATTTAAATATGCTCTGTGAGTGAGTGGGCCTAGCATCATAGCGAGCACCCTTCCCAGTGCCAGAAGCATCAGGCCAGGCAACAGCATTGGAGCTGAGAACAGGGGAGTGAGCACCCCAGCCAGTCTTCTCATTGTGGGCAACACTGAACGTCAGGCGTCCACCCTGCATCAGGTACAACAGGTCCACATCACAATGGTGATGAGGCAGGGGAAGCCCCTTCCTCATGCAGCTTAGCATCCTGCAACCGGTAACCAAGATCTGCTGCGGAAGTGCCTCCAGGCAGAGAGGATGAAGGTGTGCTCCCCAGAAAGCACCAGGAAGGGAGGAGGAGGTCTGGGAATGGCTGGGTGAGTACAGAACTGAAGGGGTCCCAGGCAGAAGGAACAGCAAGTGCCACAGCATCCAGGGGGGCAACTTGTTTGTGTGGTTGAGGGACTGCAAGTGGCCGGTGTGATCCAGCAGCAAGGGAAAAGAAGTCACAAGTCTGACCACTGGGGACCCAACAGAACCTATGGACTTGAGGGATGGGAAGTCAGGAAGGAAAGCAGAGCCATGGGACCTGAGCAGGGTTTGAGGACCACACTGACTCCCAGGTGGGTCTACAACAGAAGGGTTGGGTGGGAAGGGACTGTTGAGGCCTGGCTGGTCTGCTGGTCACCAGAGGCTCATGCTGAGGGCAGTCAATGCTGAGGGCACTCCTCCCAGGTCAGGGGTGACCACTTTTATGCCCTAGACACTCTGGCCCAGAACCTGAAACTTGCTTCATAGTGCACCAGGAAGGGACTGTCAACAGGGAACAGCAGGCTATTAGGCAGAAGTCACATGAGGCCCTGGAGATGTCCAGCTTACTGAAGGTCACAGAGCTGCCTGCATTTGAAACACACCCTACTAGCATGCCTCATTTAGAAGTGTCCCTACCCACACTTTAAAATCTCTGTACCCCTTCCAGAAATATGGGACCTTGGTGGGGGAAGGGAGGACAGCTGCTGAGGCTGCAAGCTAGCTGTCCTGTCTCCTTATGGCAGAGTTCCGAGAGGTCAGAGACCGTGTCCCTCCACCCATCCCACCCCCGGCTGTCTGGCGACTCAGCAGATAGTGAATGTTGATGATGCTGCTCGGCTCCAGGACGTCCTGTAACTCACTGTTTCACCAACTCAAGGACACAGTGGAAACCACACACCGGATTTTTAAAAAGCAAACAAACTGAAAAGCAATTAGAACAGACAAAACACAAATATTTAAAGACTGAGACCTTAAGCAATGGCTACCTTGAAGATGGATCTCAATTTCCTCTTCAGACCCCAGGGTCCCTGCAAGAGGGTAGCTAGACTTGTCACAGGACACACAGCAATGGCTTCCACCTCTTGGGCAGGTCAGCACCACTTCTCCTTGGCTGCCCACAGGGCTCAGGCAGTGAGGTTTTAAACTCAGCTAAAATGCATATTTTGATTTACTCAAGAAACCCACACTGGCCCCAGGCAAATAATAACTGCATGAGAATATTTCATTTAGCACCTTCCTCTTTCACTCCCTTTAGGGAAAAGGCTGCTGCACTCAAAATGAGGGGGAGGGAAAATTAAATAAAAAATACATTCCAGTAACAGCCACAGAGCGGGGAGGAGAGGCACACGTTTCCGAGCCAACTTCTAAACTCGTGCTGCTGATTTGCCTTTGAAACAATTTCCCTGTGCCTTCTGCTGCTTAAACAGTAATTATTAAAGGCATCAATTAAAAGCGCCCAACTCCACCACTCCATGGCCAAGGTCCCTGGCACATCTCCCACCCCGCCTGCAACACCTGCTGCCACCCTCACCGGGTAGCAGTGGTCCAGAATGCAGCCTCCTCTGGGTGTTCCTGGACTGCTGCATTGAAGATCAGAGGGGTGGCTGCTGCCCACTGCCTTTCCACCAAGGAAGGAGGGGCAGACATGACAGAAGCCTTCTTTGTCCTAATTGGCATCAGTAGGTAGCTCAGGGACAACAAATGCACTGGGCATGAAGACACATTCCTTTATTAGGAGGCCAGCACTGCCTTCTGTGAGTCCCTTGGCAGAGGGTTCTCTACAGGAAGAGGGTCATGGGAAACTCCACTGCAGGGCCATTGGACATGACATGAGAGGGAATTCCTCGTCTTAGCATCACATGTGCAAAGCTTCCACGTCACAGTAATCCCTCCTGGCCTCTGAAGAGAGCGTGGGCAACCTGGAGGCTCATGACCCCAGGCAGTGCGGGGTTCCTGCGGCCAGAGCCTACACTTGTGTGGCAGTGCCAGCTCCAAGGGGGATCTGTAAGAGCAAGGGACTACATGGGAGGCTAGGCACAAAACAAGCAGCAGGCTTCCAGGGAAGATGTGGCAGTGCTTCCACCAGGTGCCACCAGCAGTAACCACGCACTTCAGCAAACCTGTACCAAGCACCCTGTGTTGGCCACAAAGACACAAGCGAGACCCAGGTTCTGTCCCCGAGGAGCACAGATGAAGATGGACACATCCACAAGTTAGTAAAGATGTGAGGCACCACACAAACCCAAACTGTTCACTCTGCCACGGGATGTGGATGGAACAGAGAGGGAGAGATCAGTTGAACTTGAATGTGGTCTTGTTAGCTGGGAACTGCATGGACAAACGGTTCCACTGTAATTCTAAGGAGTAGATAGTTAATCCTGAAAAGTCAGGTAACCAAGGCAGAAGGGGGTTATAGAGAAAGGAGGAAAGTAGGAAGAGCCAGGAAGAGTAAGGGAGGTCAGGGCCCAAACCTGGGTAGTAGGGGTAGGGCAGAGAAGACAGCATGAAGTTCCCGTGGGATCCTCCTTCCACCCATCCCAGAAAATGCCAAAGGGCATTCCTTAGCAGCCCAGGGCCACTGCCTCAGGGGACACCTGAACTAGGCAAAGAACCTGTGGGTGGGGGGTGGGGGGGTGGCAATGACTTTGGCTTTGGGCATACCCACGCTGACCTGCAAGTGCTCAATCCTGAAATACCAACCACAGCTTGAAACCCAAGAGACGTGGGGCCTAGAGAGACAGCTAGGGAAATGGAAATTGAAACCATGGAGGGTAAGACAGTCAAACTCTCAGCAAGAGAGCATAAAGAGGCCTCTGGGGATGCAAGGTTGGCAACAGCCACTCCAAAGGGGACCAGGAAATGTGGGGTATTGAGGAGTGGGGCAGAAGGACAGTGGTGGAAATGAAGGAGAGAAAAATTTTCTTTCAAGAAAAGGACAGTTAACATCAACAAATGCTAAAGAGAAGCCAGGAAAGATGAGGGTCAAAAACAGGTCATAGGTTTCAGAGAACTGCCAGTGAATCCTAAAATAAGAAGTTCCTATTTAATGCGGAGGGAGGCAGGAGCCTTAGGGAAGAAAAATGTAGAGATTACCAAATCCTAGCAAGCAAGGTCTGAGAGGAAGCAGACGTAAACTGAGAATGGCACACAGCTGTGAGCAGAGGGAGAGAGCAACACAGTGCGTGTCTAGATACAGAGCGTGGGCTCAGGAGAGAGTTCAGGAATCTTCAGATGCTACTGTCTGTCCACACCAAGTGCTGAGAGGAAAGACCACAGCAAGAACCGTGAGGTTTAAATTAAGCTGGGGCCAGAGCCTCCCTTCCAGCCCCTTGTCCATGTCATTGCTCCTTTATCACCCACCCCCTTGATCCACATACTGAATTCCAGCTCTATTAGCGTCTACAAGGGGCTGCCATTAGGACTAGCATATGAACAGCCAAGTCCTTGCAACACCGAGTTCTGCCAATGGTGCTGGCAAACAAGGGCAGGTCACAAAGGACCCAGAGTGGAAACTGCCTTACTTACCTGTTTCTTTGATGTTCTGAAGGTCCAGGCCATTCAATCAGCTCAATCAAAAGTCAAGCTTTCCTCTTGCCTCAGCAGATTGGGGACAATGTCAACAAGATATACCACAAAGAGTCTTGGGTTAAACACAAAGTATATAACAATAACCAGATCAAATGCTTAAAGGAATTTAGGATTCAGTAAACTATCTGTACAGGTGAGTTTTTAAGAGAGGTGGGGATGTAGCTCAGTGGTAGAGTAATTGCCTAGTATGTGGGAGGCCTGGGTTCCATCCCCAGCAGCACACACACACAGCTTTTAAGGTATTTTTATTTAGGCTTAACTAAGATACATTAAAATGTAGAGATCTTAATCTGGTCAATAGTTTTAACAATTGTTATGCATCACCACCCAAAATGGGATTCAGCACATTTCCATCACCATAGAAAAATCCCTTGTCTCTCCAGTTAACTCACCTCTCTATGCTCAAGAAACCACTGTTGATCACCAAATATTGGTTTCATTTGTTCTTGGGTTCTATCTCAATGCACTCATACAGTATGTACTTCTCTGAGCTTCAACCACGATTGTACTGGTCACTCATTCTTTTTATTAACTTTTCAGTTGACAGACATTTGGGCTGTTCCCAGTTTAGGGCTTCAAATAAAGATTCTAATACAAGTCATTTTGTGAACACATATTTTCATTTCTCTATGGTAAATACTTAACAGTAGAATTGCTGGATCACAATGTAGATTATGTTTAATCATAGAGAAAAAAATAGGCCAGCAGTCCTCCAAAGAGGCTGTACCACTCAACACACCCACCAGTGCGCATGAGGGCTGCAGACGCACCATCATCTCGCTGACATTCAATGCTGGTAGTCTTGCTCATCTTAGACTTTCTAATAGAGTGCACCTCACTATAGTTCTACTCTGAATTCCCTAACCAGTGAAGATGCTGAGCACCTCCCCACCTTCCATGTCATCTGTGGAATCTTCTTTTGAGTCACCTGTTCAAACTGCTCAGGTCCATATATTCAGAAATACATACATTTGTGCACCCACTACCACAATCAAGATACAGGACATTTCCACCACCCCAGGAAGTTCCTGGTGCCCTTTGGCAGTCAACTCATCCTCATCCCAGTCCTTACCACTGACCCATTTTCTTTCCATCTTGATTTAGTCTTTTCAAGAATGTCATATAAATGGAATCAGACACTTTTCAGTGCTTTGTGTCTGATTTTTTCCCCTGCATATAAGGTGTCCGAGATACACCCATGCTGTACCGGTTTGCTCCTTTTTATGGCTGAATAGTATTCCAATGTAGATGCTTTTCATTCACCCGCTGAATGACATCTGGGTTATTTGCAGCTCTTGGAGATCATGAGTAGAACCACTGTAAACATTCACATACAAATTATTATATGCACTTATTCTGTTGTGTAATACCTAGAAAGTAGGACTCTGAGTCATGTTGTAAATACAGATTTATTCAATTTTTTTTCATAAGTAGTTTATAAGAAACTATCAGTCTTGATTTCAAAGTGGCTATGCCACTCTGCATCCCTACAAGCAAGACGCAAGTTTCAGTTGCTCCACAGGTTCACCAGCACTCGGCATTCACAGCATTCCCATTTTTGTTTTGGCTAGAGGACATTCTAGTAAACATGTACTGGTGCTTCATTCTGGTTTTAGTGTCATTCCCCTGAGGACTGATGATACTGAACATCTTTCATGTGCTTAGTTGCCATCTGTATATCTTAAAATGTCTACTCAAATCTCCTGTTTTTAAATTGGGTTTTATATATTATTGAGTTTTGAGAGTTCTTGCTATATTCTGGATACAAGAATGTGTGTGTGTGTGTGTGTACACATACTTCACAAAGGTTCCTCCCAGTCTGTGACTTGTCTTTTCACTATCTTAACAGTGTCTTCTAAAGAGTAAGTTTTTAATTTTTATGAAGTGTGACATCCATCTTCTCTCTTAAGGATGGCACTTTTGGTGCCATATCGAAGAAATCACTTCCCTACTTAAGGTCACAAAAATTTTCCCCTGTGGGTTTTTTTTCCCTAGAAGTTTCATAATTTTAGAATCTAAACTCAGGTCTATGATCTACTTTGAGTGAGCTGAGTTAGTGTCTGTATACAGTGTAAGGTACAGTTATTTTTCTTTTTGTGTTTGGATATCCTGTTGTTCCATTACAATTTATTGAAAAGACTGTCCTCTCTTTTGAATTGCCTCTGTACCTCTGTCCAAAATCAATTGACCATCTATCTATGTGTGGGTCTATTTCTGGCCTCCTCTGTTCTATCCCATTGATCTATCTGTCTGTCTATCCTTGTGCAATACCACACTGTCTTGATTACGGTAGCTTTATAGGAAGTCTTGAAATCAAGCAGTGCGATCTTTTAGCTTTGTTCTTTTTCAAAATTGATTTTTTTCTAGGTTCTCTGCATTTCCTTATGAACTTTACAATCAGCTTGTCTAAATTTTGACTAGGATGGCAATGAATTCACAAACTAAATAGGCATCTTGACAATATTTAGTCTTCTAATTCCTAGATCCTCCACTTCTGTAGATCTCCAGCTTCTCTCAGTGATGCTTTGTGTAGGTCCTCACATATTTTCTTAGTTTTTATGTAAGGTATTTAATGTTTTCTAAGCCATAGTAAATGGTACTGATCTGTGAGTTGCATCTTCCAATTATTCATTGCTGACACAGAAATACAATTGATCCTGTATCTTATAGCCTTGCTGAATTCACTTATTCTTATAGATTGTTCAGAGTTTTTCATAATCAAGTTGTTTGCAAACAGGCTAAATTCTGGAGTGGGATACACTTAACTGTCTGAAACACCAAAAGATAGGTAGTTTTCAGTGATCAAAATGTATCCAGATTCAAAAAAATAAAAAACTTTGATAAAAATTCACGTTCGAACTGTTGAGATGGCAACAGTTTGATCTCAAGAGTTTTATTTCCTCTTCCTGTTGGATTAGCACTCTTATAACAGATGAAGATAGGCGTCTGACTGATGGCAAAAGAACACCATCAGCAAGGAGCCTGGTGGTCCTTATCACTTGGTAACACCCCACTTCTTTCTCCAGTCCAGTGGCAGCAGCAGCAGCAGCAGCAGCAAGCAAGGCAGCCACCAGTACACCAGGGAGGGAAAAGGCAAGTGTCACAGTCCCCATTCACCCTCCCCTCCCAAGTACGCCTAGCTTGTGGTAGTGTGTATTCTCCCCACATGGTGAAGGACTTTGGGGTTTCACAAGTGACTTTTCAAAGAGCTCCAGACAGTGGTCTATTAACAGCATTTTCCCACCAGCAGAGGCACGTGAAAGGTCCCGATTACAGGCAACCAGCTCTCCAACAAGGACAACACACAGCAGTGCTGGAAATGTAAAAACCAAAGACCCTTGTTTAACAGGGAGGCAACACCAAACTCACCAAGCTTCTGGCTCAATTACTGAAGTTCACTAACAAGACAGATCATCAGATGATAGACCTGAGTTTAAAATGTATTTCTGCCACAGTTTGCTTTCCATCCTCCAATCTTATATGCCTTGACTAAGGTCCTCACTTGCGTCAACTGCTAGGACTTGTTGGAAGTTAATTACTGCCTCCATCACAGAAGTCAAGTAATTATTTATCATGCTACTGTTTTTGCCCAGTGGCTTCAGACACAACTTCTTTATTATGAGGCAGTGAAACTATATCAGTGTGTACGTGTCTTATATATATAATTTTTTAACAGAGAAATAACTCTTAAGCATTCCACTGCCATTCTATCAAATGCGAGGCAAGTGATTGCTGAGTTCCCAATTATGTTCAACCTTAAATCACACTGTTTGGTCTGATTGTAGATCCAGTCCTACAGGGAGCTGTGCAAAGGCATATATTTGGCAAGCTTTCAAACCACGGCAACAAAACATGTGCTGAAGAAAATGATTCAAAATATTGCAAAAGCAGCCATTTATTCTAGAAAGGCTGTTCACGTGAGACAATAAGCTGCTTCCCAGAAGAGGCGCCATCCATCAGGAAACAGCATCGCCCAGCACACACTGGCAGGAGTCCGCCTCTCAGCCACCACAGGGCTGAGATGACTGTTGTCATCCACAGTGCATCAAGATGGACAAGCAGGCTGGGGACACCTCCAGGATGGTGCAGGGCCATCAAGGGCTGCAAATTTCCCATTCTGGAGAAGTGCCCAAGGTACAGGTAACCCCCAAGCCCTGGCGACCTACCTCATTTTCCCCACAAGGGCACAAAAAGGTGATGAAAGGTAAGGCATCCTGGTGCTGGGTCTAGGTCATCCACTTCTACATTAAAACTTCAAACAAAACCAATCAGGGCTCCACATAAACCAGGGACCTGTTTAGAGGTCTGTACAAGATGTGAGGCTCAGGGTCCTTTGAGACCAGCCAGCTAGGCTAGTGGACACAAAAGAGACTCCACTGAGAGGAGGCTCAAGGAAAGCCCTTTCCAGTATGTTCCTGAACATCCCCTGAAAACCATCTGCACCATCCTGATGGGTCAACTCCACTGCCCCTCACCACACTGCAAACTTAAATCTGCCTGGGAGACAGAATTTATTACCTTCTCCTTCCATCACTAAACCTGAGGAATGGGCAGCAGATGGATCTTGTGAAGCTGTACGTAATAATTAATTTTCCCTAAATCAGGAGACACTAAACTTTTAACAAATGTTGAAGCTCCTCAACCAACCTTAAGAAACATTTAATCAGCGAACCATGTACCAAAACAAGGAATGTGAAACTGGAGATCAGCAACTGTACCACAAAATACCAACTTTCCTGGGGTAACAACTTCAGATTCGTGGAGTTCTTCAGATATGATTGAATGCAGCATTTATAAAGGTGGGGAAATTACAAGCTAGTGGTCAGCCAGAAAACTCTGCAAATAGCCATGGAAAGACAAGATACAAAAAGAAAACCAATCTGTTGGTGGGCAGGAAATTATTTCAGCTATTATACAGCTGGGAAAAGAGAAATAATCAATATTAAGTGGGTACTTTTCCCTTACTAATATTCAAGGACAGTTAAATGCAGTCACCATGTCGAGAGAAGTGCCACTCTCACCTCTTTAGGTTTGACTAG
This sequence comes from Glaucomys volans, assembly GCA_020662805.1. Taxonomy (NCBI): domain Eukaryota; kingdom Metazoa; phylum Chordata; class Mammalia; order Rodentia; family Sciuridae; genus Glaucomys; species Glaucomys volans. Next base: position 16,423 of record JAJEJO010001524.1, read on the forward strand.
GGCTCAGTGAGTGTGATGATTTTCAAATATTTAAATCACAACTACATAAATGGATTGTGTGTCAAACACAATGTCAAAAGTACTGGACACACTGATTTCTAATGATGCAGGTGGGAAAGTCATGGCCCTTGGAATAACTCACCAGGATTGCTGGCTGCCAGCAGCCACTATGTACACGTAGAACATTCAGCTGACCAGACTGCTACGTTAACTCCAAATGCAATCAACTGAGGGTCAAATCAGAAAAGCGATGCAACCTGGTGGTCTGAGTAGGTGTCAGCTGTGAGACAAGAGTGGCTTCAAGTACAGGCAGGCTCAGTCAGCCTGCACTAAGTAGGACACCAGTGACTGGCAAGTATTCCCAGCTCTTCTCCCCACCCCCAGCTGACCTTAAAAACAGCAGCTCACCACCGTGGGAAGGCAACCTGCTGAGGTCACCCATTTCTTGTATACGAGACCCTCTTCCAGTCCCATCTACTCCTCCAATTCCCACCTTATGATCCTGAACAGACCTGGAGCTTCTGACCTGGCCTGTGTGTGCCCTGTTGTCCCTCACTCCACTCTGGTTTCCTATGGAAGGTATGGGACCAGGAGTCATCAAGGCTCCCACACCTGGGGGGCGTTAGGCTCCAAACGCAAGGGGTGATTCTTTCTAATCTCATCTAATAAACTGATAATCAAAAGTAACTCAAATCCTAAAGCTCCAAGGCTTTTTAGGTCCCAATTCTAAAGAAAGGTCCATTTCACTATAAATTAACTAAGAAGTCACTATTCTCACTTACACAACTCAACCACTGTAATAATGCCAAGGTAAAGATAGCAGTGAGAACAGAAAGTCACACAAGGGAGCTTTAGCTTAGCAGACAGGTCTCTTGAGTTCTACAACCCAGTCCCCAACTAGCACATTCAAGACCAAAGTCAATGACTGAGCAGAGAGTTGGGAGTGGCATAATGTTTGAGACTCGGTGAGCTGGAAATGTGATTCTTTTCTTCCATAGGAATCTGAACACAAAGAGCTCAACTAACTACTTCTGAGCACCTTCACAACTTGCAAGGTATCAGCAGCCTTCCCTCCTAAAACCTGACCATCACCAAAGGAAAATCAAGGAAGCTAAAAGCTGCTCCAAAGTTTAGGTTTCTGCAAATACCTGTATCTTTTTAAAAATTTCTTGATGCATTATAATTATCCATATTGGTGGAATTTGTTGTTAGAATTCCTACATGCACACATCATTTGGTCAATTTCATTCTCCATTACCTCCCTCCCCTCTTCCTCTACTCTACTGGTCTCCCTTCTCATTTTCATGAAATCCCCTTTTATGTTACCCGACCCCAGAATGACCACTGAACTTGGAAAGCATCCTGTCGTGATCACAGGAAAGATGCCACAGGCAAAGTCACAGAAAATACCATCCAGTTTCTCAAGCTGAGTGTGAGTTCAAATTCAGTCTTTGGCAAAGCAAGACAGTGCCAGGGTGCTGCGAGAACCACTTTCACAGCTTGGTGGGACTCAGGCTGCCTCTAATTAAGCACAGGCACTGGGTGAAACCCTGATTTCAACTTTCAACACTAAAAGGCAAGATTTAGAGCAGTGTTTCACAAACAATTCCAAAAACATTTACAAAGACTCCAGAACCACCCTTCCAGGAGCTGACTCCACTGGGTGAGTGTCCTTGGGCTTCAGTGGCCTTCCTAGTCCCTCTCCCGCATTCATCTGATCCCAGCTGCTGGGAGCACACCTGAGGACAGACAAGGTCCCTGCCCTGAGAGAGCTGGTGGTATGGGGAGGAGAAAGGAAAGACAATTTCCAACAGCAACCAATGCTATGAAGAAAACAAGTGCCCCCACGAGAGTGTGCGAGCATGGTGTGAGACTAATTCCTCAGGGAGGGTCTGTCTGAGGAGATGACACGTGAGGTCAGCCTGACTGGCATTAAGGAGCCAGCACATAGATGAAGAGGGGAAGGAAGAGCATTCCTGGTGGAGGAAACAACTAACCAAAGCACAATCCTGCTTCATGCACTCCAGGTACAGGAAGAGTCAGTGTGCCCAGGAGGAACAGGCAAATGATGGGAAGCGATGGATGAAGCAGGCCGCTGGACTCCAGGGGCATGGAAAGTCACTGCAGGTTTAAGCAAGCTAGTGACCTAATCCTATTTACACTTTTAAGAGTTATCCTGCCCCAGCAAAGGAAGCAAAACTGGAGATAGAAATCTATAGGGAAAATGGGACAGATGTCTAGGCAAAGCTGGGAGTAGCTGGCATTGGTGGAGATGTGGAAGGTCAGATGCTGTGGAAGGAGAACAAAAAAACTTACAAATGGATTCAATGCTTGAGATGGAGAAAAAGCAGAATCAAGGGTACTCTAGAGGATACTCAAGATGAGCTTGTGAAGTCAGCCCTCGTCTTCGTTTTCACAAATATCCTCCCATGCTCTTCTCACCAACACTGACCTTCAATCTTCACCAGACACCTTCGAACAGGGGAAAGAGAACACTGCACCCAATTCAACACAGCAAGGCAGATTTAAGAGTCAATGCTTAGACTCATGCATCAAAATGAAAGGCTGGTAAGTTCTGGCCCAAGCATCAGCTCAGAGCCATCAGAGGCCACCTGAGCTGCTCACCTCTCCTCCCTGACACCCCCCTCCAACTGCAAAGCCTGTTTCCTGCCTTTGCAAAGACCCTCCATCCAAAGCAGCTGCTCACAGAGCAGTTTCAGCTTCCTCTTACCAAGCTTTTTAAAACAGCTACTTTTTCTACCCTGAGTTTGTCACCGTTTAAAATGTTGTGCTAGTTAGCAGTAATTATGTAAATGCAAGCAGTCATTTCTATTTTTAACAGGGAACCCCATTTAGCATTCTTATATCCTGAAATGTTTAAAATAGCTAGTCCAGTGATGTTTTCACTTTATTCAAACTGTTTGTGTGGATTTAAATACAGGTTCAGCAGAAACCAAAGCAAGTCAAACATTTACTTTCTATTAAACATCTAAATCAGAAGATTAAAAAACTATTTTACATTTAACAGAAAAAAGCTGTCAAATCAGCACAGAGGCAGCTTCACCGTATTTACTGCCAAGCAGGGCTGATGTTTGAGAGGTAATCAATTTAGGAAGGGAGGGATGGATTTCTTTAAACTCTTCAAAAACGGAAAAATACATTTGAACAAATCTTTTAATTATAGTATCTTCCAAAGAACCTACAAAGCCTTTATTCTTTCCAAACTTAATGCTTTTTAAAGGCAGCTTTTGCCCCTTAATTCCACATGAAATATTCAGCACAGCATAATTAAATTTCATTCCATGCTATTTTTACTGGGTTCACAGAAATAGAGGGTGCAGCATCTTTAAAACAAACTTCCCAGTAACTTTGCTTTCACAGTGAATGGCTGGTTCTCAACACTGAACAGGAAACCTACTCCAAAGGCCTGCTTCAGTCCAGGGCAGCCAGGTGGTATTAAAATGTCATAGCCAGTCTTTCGAATCAACAACTGCGCACGTCTCCATTTACTTAACTGCACTTGCCGCAAAGCACCTGAACACGGTCTCCACTTTCAACATTTATATACTGGATCCATGTTATTTTTCAATGTCAATCTATCTGGTGGTTAAAGGAAAAAAGGTGGAAAGTGCCCATTCATGGCTAAAGGAAATTTAAAAATATTTATTTGTATTCACTGGCTCAGTTGTGTATGTGGGGAATGAGCATGATGCTTTCATAAATTGCACAAAAACCCGTGTTGAGAACCAGCCATTCGCTGTGAAAGCAAAGTTACTGGGAAGTTTGTTTTAAAGATGCTGCACCCTCTATTTCTGTGAACCCAGTAAAAATAGCATGGAATGACTCTCCTAACTTGCTGTGTGGCCCCAACCAGGTCACCCCTTGGCCTCCCTTACTTCACCTGGGTTCATGAAAATGGACAAAGCTCTCACTGCCTGACCCCGAGTGTTATTAAGAAACCTATCAAGAAGTTGTGACATGTTCTTAAGCTAATAAAACATGTAAGATATGAGTGTCTCAAGTATTTCTTCATCTAATAATACTACTTAGATTATTTATGCATTAAAACTAGCTAGTGGACTTTTAACTGGGAAGTCAGTAACTTTACTTCTAAAGATAAGAATCATTCTGGAGTTGTTTATTCATTTTTGAAGATGCATGTGTTTCTACCTTCACCTCATAGCTGTGTGACAAGTAGCTTTGAGACTGCAAAAATGCCCAGCTGAAATACTGACGGACACTGACATCCAACTTTCCTTAGGTTGCACAGCTCATAAATTGCACAAAAACGGGAAATATTCAGGCACTAAGATCCTAAATGGAAAAATCACAGAAGACTGCTCTAATGTCAAATGGTCACAGACATGAACAAGGTAAGAGAGGAGGACAACCTGGAAGCAAACGCCACATCAATAGTGAACTCCAGGAATTCAAGGCAAACATCACAGTCTCAGCAAAGTGTTAGCTGGCACTTAAACCAGATGAGAAAACAATCAGGAAAACTCTTCCTGCAGGAGAAATGAGGCAAGCAGTGTATGCATACTCCATACTATTTCTGCAACTTTGCTATACACATAAAATTAATCCAAAATAAAGTTTGTTTTTTAAATGACATTTTAAGTTTAAAAAGGGCAGAGAAACTTGCTTTTAAAGAAGAGAAGGAAACATCCTTAGCAGTTGGCGAAGGTCCCTGCAGGGCTCTTAGACGCAACATCTCATCTCACCCTCATGGTTGTCTCTTCATATCCATTTGAAACACAGGTTAAAAGTCACCCCTGTTTCACTGCTGAAGAAACCCACACAAGACAGCAGCTGCCCCAGGGCCCCACAACTCCTCAGAGGTAGAGGGAGGATTCAGTTCCTGGCCTGCATGACCTGTATCAAAGGCCTCTGTGGGAAAGATGGGAAGTAAGTACCCACCAAAGACCAGTCCTCCAATGGGCTTATCTCAAGCTGTGCCTTAGTCACCCCAAGGCCATCAGGAAGGCTCCCTCCTTAATCCAGGAAATGACATGGTCTCCCCTTTTAAAGGGGAGATAAGAGATGCATCTAAAAATGGATGCCCTGGTTCCTCCTGGGAAATCTGAATGCTGGCTTGTACCTTCTTACTGCAAACCCACCCAAAAATTCCCTCGCCTGGATGGAGTTCTGCTCACAACCTAAGTTGCTAACATCACTGGACTGTGCAGTTGGTGGCGAGTCAACTCCAGGGCCACAGTTTAACAGAGTAAAAAACTGACAAGCACCAAACACACAAAAAAAGATACAATGACAGATGGGCATCAACCAACCATCAGGGGGCTTTCAAAATCCACCCAAAGGAAAAGATATCAGAAAGAACAAACAATAAGGTGTACAGTCTACCTTAGAAGAGCTATCTTAAGGCTCTTGGGTCAGAGTCCCTCTGTGCCTGATGTCCTGTGTGTGCCACCAGAGGGCACTAACTCATGGAATCGCTCTTTACAAGCTTACGTCACATGCTTTAAACTGCAGGAATGTTGAATGAAAACTAGACTTCAAATCAATGAAAGGTTTTGTATGCAATTTTGACAGTGGTTTTAACGAGTCATTGGTCATAAATTTTTATTTAATTCCACAAAACTTAAAGGTACACACATGCAGCAGGAGGATATATGAAAAACATAAGTTAATCAAAACTTCAGATTCATCACAGGGACACTTGAGAGTGAAATCAAGAGTGGCTGAGCAGCTGCTGCAGCTCTTGGCCACAGGAGCGTCATCTGCACAACCTGCCCCAGTACATTTTACACATGCACAAAAAAAGCATCAGGAAGGGACTTTGGATCTGCTTTGCTTTGAGAAGCTGCTCTTGGGTCAATCAGAAGTGAACACTCACTCATACCCAAACCACAGTACAGTTTATTAAGCACCGTGAACATATGCTTTCATCTGCTGCACTAGAATCCGTCTAAGAACAAACAGCAAATTTTACCAGTGCTCATTACATCCTAGGTTCCTATTCCAAGCACATTAACTTAATACAGCATCCTTGAGAAACTTTAAAATTTTGTTTTAGTAGAAAGTTCAACCTTGCACTTCTTGAATGCACTCAAGAATTTTTCTTTGCATTTGCATCCTCTGATGATGATTAATTTGTCCACAAAACTATAAATACAGACTTGTGTGTTCTGCCTCATTAACCACTTCTTGTGATTACATCTTTCCCCCAGAATTCACACTCCTTACACTTCCATGGGAGGATAAGATTATATAATCAAAATAATTCAATGTTTAAGTCTAAGGAAAATGTATCATGCTCCAAGAGGGTTTTCTTTTTTGCTTTGTGGTACATAAAAATCTGGCCTTTGCTTTTCACACTTTATTTAAATAAAACTGAATAATCTTTATTGATTTCATCAGAAATATTGGTCAATTCTCTGTGTGAAATAAAATTTCAGTTTAATTGGACCTTGGTCTTCATTTTAGTTGATTCCTTCAGTGCATAACAACCAAACTTTAAAATCTGATCAATAAAATATGCTCAATCTGAAAAGAAGTTTTAGTTCTTCAAACAATTCACCACAAGTTAGTGCTACAAATAAACTCACCTTGAGATAACAGCCTACATCACAGAATACTGTCTCCTTGGTTTTTGTTCTGTTTTAAAAAAAAAAAAAAAAACTTCTCAAAGATTTGTGAGGACGTATTGGTATTCTGGCCTATGTCAACACACAAGGAATAAAGAGGGTGAGACTATGGTATCCGTGAAGGCCATCTGGAACAAAAATGCTTATGTTAGTATCATCTTAACACAGCCATGTGCTGCAGCACAGATTCTGAGAAACCCAAAACTGGTGATTCCTGCCATCGTGGGATGGGAACATCACCACATGTACTTACATCACCTGAGATGGCCATGACGTCACTAAGTCATATGATCTTATGGGACCATTGTCATGCACACAGTCCACTGACAACCATATATCATCATGTGGCAGATGACTGGCATCACCTCAAGTTCCCTGTGTATCTGTGTTAATGCCTACTTGATCTAGAAAATATCTTGATTTATCTTGTTTATTTGATGCCAACATTTATTAAATATTAAGAAAATCATTCAATATTTGCCTGTTTTCTGCCTCCCTGCTCTCCTTCCTCGATGTTTCTTCCAACTCTCCCTGGTGTCAATGATACAGACTCCTGTTTCCGCCCACCTATGCCTTCTATCCAGGAGGCATGGACACCACAATACACAGGCTGTAATTCATAAGTCCTCATATACTCTGGCTTCCTCTTCCACACTGAACTAGGTTACCAGTTACTTCAATCACAATAAAATTTTCATATTTAATCCCAATTTTTCAATGCTTTATCATTTTAAAAGGTATGTGGAATATAAGTAGCAAGTAAAAGGGAAAGATTGAGAAAGGACACAAGGCTAGTGACCCACTAGTTCATTCAACAGCGTTTATTGAAACTCCACTGTGCCAGGCACTGTCCTATGCACTGGGGCACGGAACGAGACAGAGACCCTGCTCTCATGGAGCTTCCATTCTTGTGGGAGACAAAAATTAATCAACATACATAGATCCCAGGGGAGGGAAGTGCCAGTTAGAAAAGGGAAGCCTGCTGAGGGACAGAGGGGCATCAGGGACAGGCACAGAGGTCCCCAAGACCAGGTGGCACACAGGTGGAGACCTGCTCTCCAGTGATAAATCAGGCCACAGGCTCCTTCACAATCACTTTGGACGAGCAAGAGGAAGTCACTTTAATCTATTTCATTTTTAGTAACATTCGGTTCAAATGAATTTGAAGTTTTGAGTACAATTAACTCACTAACAGAACTGTCTTGAGGCCAGATGTGGAGCTGACAGGACGGTAAAGCTCTCCCTATGAATTTTGCCAGCTTCACCCCAATGTGTCACCCTCACGGCTTCAGCTCTGTGGATCCCTCTTCTTGCTGCACCCATGAACAAGTGTGTGCTGAGAGCCTGAAATAAACAGGTGTAAAATGGGTCAAGGCCGCCGCTTCTATTTCTGTTTTTAACTGAAGAAAATTTGCCCCATTTCCAGAGGCAGACAGAGAAGGAGAAATCTGAATAAAGGCAAACTACTGCACAGATTAGGCACATACATTTAAATGTGTATGTCCATGTGTCCATCCACCCCACACAGGTTGTGTATCCAAAGAGCAACAATTATTCAAAATTGGGCCTTGTATAGTCTTTTAGCAATTACTACAGCATAACTTTTACTGGGTTGTAGGTTGTATCTTCAAGAGACAGTAAAACTTTTTTTTAAAGGATCAAATTAAAAATTAGAGGTTCAAAGATGATCAAGGCCCAGATTCAATTAACACTAATTTTAGAAGGAATTTTTTAGCTTACTATGCATATTTAGCAAACTACTTCTGTTTTTGTTTTGTTTTTTTCTAACGTAGCATCCCAGGGGAGTCATTATGTACATCAGCTCTCTCATTCAGATTAACATGTCTAAGTACATATTGATATAACAGAACACCAGGCTCTGAGAGGCTCCCGGCTAGAGACTATTTGTGAAGCACAGCACTAAGGAGGTGATTCATGTCCAGCACTTGCTACTGTACTTCCTAAACCAGTTTCATGGGTTAGGAAAACACACCATTCCAAAGGGACACTGGAAGGTGCACGAGTAGAAGGACTAACACTTCCTAAGTAAGAACCTAACAGACTACACCGGTGACTTCCACAGTGGCCTTGAAACTACCAGAACTACTGACACAGAAGGAAGCCTCAGAAATCTATTCGTTTACCTTCCTCAAAGACTATCGCAGGGAGAATCAAGTGAGTGACTTCAATTCAAACAGGGAACACTGTACTTATGGGTCTTCTAGGGTAAGTTGGAGCACAGGGAGGAGAGGGGTATATGCCCATTTCTTTCCCCAATTTGGAAGTGAACTCCAACCAAGCCTCAAATTAACTGAATGTAAGCATGACTGTTTAATTCCAGTGGATCAAGGCAAATAAAAAAGGCCCATCACTCTCAGGCATGTGCCCAGGACTCGAGGCCAGCCACCCCATTCAAAAGTCTGGAATATGGTACTTCTTAAAAAGGTTATATTGTGAAAAGAAAAGAGCTGTGGGCATCTTACAATGAAAAGTCCTCATTCCATTTATGATCTATTTCCCCGAGAGTTACTCCACTCAATAATTAGTTACTTAAGATATCAGAACAACAAATTGAAGATCTCAAGGTGATCAAATGTAAATTACTTTTTTCTTTTTGCATAAAATGTGATCATCTCTGGAATCAGACAGCAGCTTCTGACTTGTTTTCCATTGCTCTCTGCTACCAAAATTTTAAGACCTGTATAAACAAAAACAGTATTTATTCTTCTCTTTCTCCAAAACAGGAATCAAGTTAACCTTTTTGACTTGAAAGTACATTGCCCCACCATCACTCCCCCACCCATCCACCCAAATTCATTCACTTACAACCATGTGCAGATGCTGGACTGGGTTCCAGGGAAACAGAAACAATGGAGGCCCAGCACCTGCCCCCAAAGTGCTCCCAATTTAGTAGATTAAAGACACCAATAAAGAGATCATGACATTATACTGTGGCAACAGTCCTCACAGGGATGTGGCAAGGAGAAGAGTGAACCAAAGAACAAGTTTTGCAGAACAGAGCTCAAGAAAGGGTGTGTGGAGAAGTGGCATCTGGGCTGGCCCCTCAAGCCTGTCCACCAGAACAAGCAGAAGTGGGGAGGAAGGGCCGGGCCGGAGAAGGGAACCACGAGCACAACAGATAGAACATGCAGTGCCCTAAGGTCTAGACAGAGAGGAGAGGCAGGTGAGAGGCAGACAGGTAGGGACACTGTGGGGTGGACCCAGAAGGGCTCTGGGGTTGGACAGTTCCCTGTTTCCACCCACTTCTCCACCCAGAGGTAGGAGCTGCAGGTTAGTGAAGACTTTACTAGTAGACACAAATCCAGACAACAACAAACAAAACCACCAGTGTGGCATGCAGATGCACTCCCTGTGCCCCAGACCGGGAGGCCAGATGCCTGCCTGCTGCAGGGCAAACATGCGCCTGGGGGGAGCGATGCTGGCTGTGATGGATTAAGTTTAAGTTTCAGCAGTAAACTTTTGAAAGAATAAGTAAATCACACTTTGGATTTCTTGAGCATGCTGGTGAACTGGATGTAAATTCAAACAATGAACACATGTCAGAACACTTACTTTCCTAGTCCCCTAGAGGAACCAAACTTCACTTTCACACAAACTATAATTTTGTGTATGCCAATTAAGTAACTACAGTAACACTGCTTTTTAAAAAGTGAATGCTTTGGTTCTTTTCCACAGGTGTGATATAACTTGCACGCGGTACCATAAAATAGCTCTTCTTTTGTGGGGTTTATTCTAGTCCATTTGTCATAAAGATTTATGTGTGAAAGGCTGACTTTGTAAGCAAAACACCACTTAGTGGGGAGAAAAACCTCAAAACAAATTGCAAAGAAGCCATTAATGTTCTTTTAATGCCTTGCCTAATTTCCAGCTCTTGATATTCATACACTTCCCCATCAGATGGAAAACATTTTAATTAGAATAAAGCGTGTTCAAGAAAACTCACCTATGGAGTAAGCTTTCCTCCTTACTAAGTGGCATTTCCTGGGCTTGCTTTCAGGGAACACCATGGTGCGGGGCAGAGGCACCACACCCAGAGGGAAGCCGGTTCTGACCCAGCAGACTTTCAACCCACCCTGTCTGATGACGGAAGCCTGGGTGCTTGGGACCCCTTAGATCCCTCATTCCCTGACACTGGCTGCTCCTTCAACACACACAGCATCTGAGAACACAGGGTGCATAACCACAAGGCTCAAAATGGGTTTTTCTTCCTCAATATTTGGACTAGGAAGATTTTTTGGTTAATCCCAGTACTACAGGAAACAAACTAAAAAGAATCTAAGGTACATTAAAAGTATGGAACTGGGATACCCATTCACCTTTTCCTTTGGGATTCAGATTAGCAGCTGTGTTAACTCTCAATATGAAAAGTGGTAACAGCAAGCGGGCTGTGGAGGCGTTCCTGTCTACCCTTTCAAAATATCTGCCTTTCTCCTGGCCTGTAAGGACAAAAACAGCTTCCTGACATCACCCACTTTTATTAATCTTCAAAGACTCCTCATGGATCAAAGCCAATACACATATACACACATCTCTCTATATATAAAATAGATATGCATGTATACATAAAATATATAGTAGTTACAACTTTGCACAATAAAAAGCTGACCACGTGTGCCCTATCAAAAGGAGACAGAGAGGGCAGGCAGCTTGCATGCTGCTGTCCGTATCCCATAGGACTGCCTTGAAGCTACTAAATATCGGCTTCTGCGGGCATTCCAATGTGTTTAAGATTGTTGAGCTAAGTATTACAAACAGAATTCAGGGGATTTGAGGATTATACCAAAATAAAGATCAGCATCTAAAGATTTATGTCAAAATAAAGACAAAAATCTAACATTTTTTTTCTTGGGGAAAGAAATGGGCTGGAATGAGTTCATGTGAGTAACATCTTCATTAGTGGCTCAAGGAAAAGCCTTCTGAGTAGGAGTGAACCCCGACTGGAAGCTGCCATTTTGGGAAGATCCTCTCAATATTATGACCCATGTTTCTGATATTTTACTGTGAGTCTTAAAGTGTGCTCCCAACCCATGATTCTTGGACTTAAAATGAGGCAAGAGCAGTCCCTGAGATGCTGAGACTCACTTGATGGTTAGCAGGTTAGAGCACTCAGCCTCCTTATGCAAACCACCTCCCTCTGTAAAGAGTGCCAAGTGGCTTAGATCCAGTCTTTCATGAACCTTGAGTTCTCTGTTCCTTAACCCCACCCTCCAACAACATTGGACTGTACTTCCACGGTCATTCCCAAGACCTACACCCTCCAGTATGGCAGCCACAAGCCACATGTGGCCTCTGAGCACCTAAAATGTGCCCAGTCTGTACGGGTGCTAGAAATAAAATACACACCAACTGCAAAGACTGTACGAAAAAAGCAACGCATCACAATGGTTTGTATACTGCTCACATGTTCACATATTTGAGATATAACAGGTTAAATAAAATAAAATATTAAATTCATTGTTTCATTTTCCTTACTTTTTAAAAATATAGCTACTAGAACATGGAAAGTTACACATGGCTCCCTTGACACTGCTATTGGACAGTACCACAACTGTACCTTCCATGATGACAATTTCAAGCACACCAATCTGACCACCCCAACTCCAACAATTCATTGAATCTGCTGACCCCCCAACTCCCGCTGTCCCTCATCTCCTTCCTGCCTCCTGCTCCTTGCCTGGCATCAATTGTGCGGTCCACTGTAACACAGACTCTCCTGCACAATGCTCAGTTCCCTTACACCCCTTCCCCCACTGACCTCACCTGGCAAAATCCTAATCTCAGGTTAAATTCCACTCCTGCCCCTTCTGGCCTGCAATTAGACTCCTGGAAACAGTCTCCTACACACCAGTTCCACTGCCTGTCCTCCCCAGGTCACTCAGGCAGATCTTATCAGCACCATGAGTGACCTCCACCTTGCCAAATTCATGGTGAAGCTTTGGTTAGCATCCTGCTTGACCCTGAGCAGCATGGTGACACAGGGAGGCATGCTTCCAGGACACCCTACCCTCCTCAACTTCCCTCTCTGGTTGCTCCCTCTCATTCTTCTCTGCTTCCTTCCCCTTAATGCTGGCTGTCCCAGGGCTCCAGGTTTGGACTTGCCCTCCAAACATGCTCCCTAAAGGATTTCTTCCCTCCCACCGATTGGAAACCCTCCTACAAAACGCTGAACACACTCCACTGTCTACCTCCAGGCTCAGCATCTCCTCAGAGTTGGACTGGTCTCACAAGTGACTGCCAACCCAACACCTCTACTTGGCACCATAAAGCCAACACGTCCAAAAAACAACTCTGGTCTTCTCACCCGTCTCCCCAACCTGTCACTCCCAGTCTTCCCAACCCCAGAAAGGGCAAGCACACTCTTCCAGTTACTCCGTGCCACAGTCCCACATCATCCCAGAATCTTCCTGTGTGACTATGGTGCATCTGCTTTTGCTTTGAAACAGGACCTGCACCTGTTCACTTCTTACTGCCCTGTTCAGACCACCAGCTGCTTCCGCCATGTCTACTCACTGGTCTCCTATTTCCACTCCATCCCCCTAAGACAGGGAATAGTAACTTTTTCTGAAAAGGGCCAGAGACAGGCCACGTGATCTGCTATAAGGACTCCGCTAAGGCTACTCAAAGGCAGCTTCAGACAGTACACAAAGTAACAAGGCTGGCTCACTTCCAATAACACTGGAACTAAAATGGACACCAAAATTTGAGTTTCAAATAATTTCCATGGGACACAAAATATTACTATTCATTTTTTTCCAACCATTCACAAGTGTGCATGGCACTCACTCTTAGCTCGCCACTTCACCAAAGCAGGCAGCACTCTGGCCTGCAGACTCTGCCCTACGTTCAGAGTGATCCTTTTAATCATGGCTTTTTCCTGCTCAAAAACTCTTAGACCATTTCCCCTCTCTCAGTAAAATCTATAAGGCCCCCAGGGATGCTGCTCCTGGCTGCTCCCCTCCTGGGGTCAGGGACAGTTTCTGCTTATCCTCCTGGCTTCTCTTCCACCTTTGACAACCCTACCTCAACCTTGGGCCTTTGCTTCTACTACTCCCTTGGCTGGAATACTCTCCCTCTGGATAGCTAAGTGGTTCATGATGTGGCCTTCCTGCACCTCCCATGATGAGAGGATCCCACTCAAGTCACGCTAACTAAAGCAGCGAGAACGACACTTGCACATGGGCATCCAGGGGCCCTCCAAATGGCTTCCATTGCATCTTTGACTTCATCACACTCGTTATCAATGATATTTGTTTATTATTTAGAAATGAACAGACCAGGCCCTTTTTTAACAGAGAGTCAGGCAGCCTGGGACAGGAGAGCGTGAAGCCTCAGGGAAAGCCATAGGCTGGGATACCAGCAGCACCACAGGCTCTCTCGGCGGCACCTTCCTCACCTCCGAAATGGGCAGAACAGCACTGATTTGTTCAGAGTGATCTGAGGAGGACATGAGTAATCCAAATGACTGGCTCATGTAAGCTTCAATTACTGTTACTCTTTTTTTTGTTTAGTGCCCTTTTCCCCCAACCAGAAAATAAACTTTTAGAGGGGAATGCAATAATTTTGCTTACTGCTTTATACCAAATACTTACTTCCTTTACCAGGAATTCAAGAACTATTTAAAGATCAAACAAATAAGCCGGGTGTCGTGGAGCATGCCTATAATCCCAGACTGGAGGCTGAGGCAGGAGGATGGCCAGTTAGAGGCCAGCACAGGCTACTCAATGGGACTTTGTCTCAAAATAATGTTTTTTTAAAAAGAGCTGGGTATTGTCTTTAGCAGCATGATCCAAATTAGCCAAGTTATGAAACCAGTCCAGGTGCCCAACAACAGATAAATGGATCATGAAAATGTGGTGTATATGCACAATGGAGTGTTATTCAGGCATAAAGAAGAATGAAATTATGTTATTTACTTATAAATGGATGGAACTGGAGAGCATCATGCTAAGTGAAATAAGTCAGACTCAGAAAATCAAGGATTTAATGCTTTCTCTCATATGCAGAATTTAGGGAGAAATGAATTAAAAAACAATCGGGTGGGGGGAGGTGAGGGATGTGAAAATAGAACAGTACAGTAGAGAAAGGGGAATTGGGGTGGAAGGAAGGGATAGGAAAGGAGAGGAACTGCCAAAAAAAAAAAAAAAAAAAGGTAAATTGATCAAACTATGCTATGTGCATTACAAATATATCACAACAAATTCCACTTTTATGTATATCTCTAATGTGCCAATTAAAAACAATAAATTAACAGAATAAAGATGAACAGACTAGAGGAAGGAAATCAAGGGGAAGGAGAGGAGGAAGAGGGAAACTATGGGGACTGAAATAGAGCAAATTATATTATATGCATGTATGAATGTCAAAATGAACCCCACCATTATGTATAACTATAATGTTAATAAAAACATTTAAAATTAAAAATGTTTTAAAAATGAAAAAGGGTTTGGGCTATACCTTGATGGTAGAGCACTTGTCCAGCCTGTGTGGGTTCAATCCCCAGTACCAATATTAAAAAAAAGAAGAAATATTTGAAAGTAAGTCACTCTGGAGTGGGCAGAACACTCTACTCCCATCACCGCCCAACTACACAGAGGGCAAAAACATATGCATTTCACCACATAATCATTGCAGATTTTTTTTTTTTTCATTTCTGGCAAAAAGTGCAGTGTGACCATTATGTGAAGCTTTAAAAGAACGAAAAGGGGTGGGGGTAGGGTTTGTGGCTCAGTGGTAGAGTGCTTGCCTAGCATGTGTGAGGAACTGGGTTTGATCCCCAGCACCACATAAAAATAAATAATTAATAAATAAATAAATAAGTCATAAAAGAATTTTAAACAAAGAACAAAAAAAAACTGTGCCAGTATTACTTAAAAAACCATTTATTACTAAACTGTCACTGATTCAAGATTAGTATGGAATACTAGTGAATCTGCACTGATGCAGTGGTGACGATTATGTGGTGAAATATGGATTTTCCAGGGCTAGGGATATAGCTCTGTGGCAGAGTATTTGCCCAGGATGGAAAAGGCCCTGGGTTCAATCCCTACTATGGGGCGGGGGGGGAGAGGTAAGGGTGGGGGACACACACTTTCTCTAAACCCAATCCAGAAAGAAAAGTAAGTCCAGGAGGGTTTGCTGGTGCTTATCCTTCCTCTACGGAGGAAGAAGTCTAATTCCTATACAGCAAAGCAGCATAACCACTGTTCTCTGAGCAGCAACAGTTTAACTTCATAAGAAACCTCCTATAATCTAAAACCATGCTGTCTACTCCAGAAAAAAAAAAAGATTTTGTAGCTGGTCAGGTTCACATTCCATACGTAAAATATCAACCTAATACCCAGCGATATATCCTATGCATAGATCCTAAGATATTCTCTGGATACAGAAACAAAAGACTGTTTAGTCAAAGCAGCTAACATTGAACTGTCCTCTTTTAAAACCAAAAAACCACCTTCCTGAGCCAGAGGGTGTGGACACATTTCCAGCTACCATAACAGGCTTCACTCCAAGTACATGCAGTCTCATGCTGCACAGGGCTGGCCCATCTCCTTGTGCCTGTGCACACACCTCCTAGGATGGCTGGACTTTGATTTATAGATGGTGTTAAGGCAAGTTAAAACACTTCCAGGTTCTGTCACTTTATGACAGGGCTGTGATATTAAAGTCCCAGTGTACTTCCCAGTGTACTGGGGGCTCCATCACACAAAAGCTGCACCTCCTATGAAAGCAGCACAGGATTCTGAGGCCACTGTTCAGTAAAGCAGAAACCATGCTCCTCATCTCTACACTAAAATGCTCTATTGTGAAAGAAGAAATAAACATCTTCAATACTGCTTCTACCTAACAAACTGAACTGGGATGCTGGTGGTAGACACATACCTATATCAACCAGCATGCAACTCTGTTGTAGAACTGCCTCCTGCATGGAAGGCCTAACAACCATGCACCTGGCTGCATTAAAAATTACAAGGGTGGGTTAAGAAACTGGGGGAGTAGATAAATCCAAGAGGTCAAGAGGTCAAGCTGCCCACTCCCCTGCACTGCTCTGGCTCCTGCCAACAGGAATGCAACTAGAATAAATGGCTGGAGTTCACTGGGAGGGTCTAAGAAGTGATAAGATCTGAGCTAAGTCCTTTTCTGTTAGCCCCTGTGGTTGCTTTATTTTTTAGATTCTGTACCTGATTGACCATTAAGGTTACTGTGACATAGCAGAGAACCAGCATGAGACAAACAGGCACATGTCCCAACTCAATTCTGCACTGCTGTACAGTGGCAAAACCTGAAAAATCAGGACTGTGGTGCTTTAATTTAATACTGTCTTTAACTGATGATCCTAAATAACACTTTGTCAGCTTTTGTGATCTAGCACAAAACCACATGCCTTGTGATCCACCAGCTGGGCTGTGGCAATGCCCTTGACTTGAGGCTTGAAAGCTTCAGTTGGGACATAACTTTGATGTATTGTCTTTCCATATCAAACTGCAATGATTATCCCCAGATCAGGCATCACACAAAGTGATACCAAAATTAGATTATGGCTAGTTAATAAAACTACCGTGCCCCTTTAGTGTCACCATGAAAGCTGCTTCTCTCAGCTTTGCTTGTTTGCAAGATCGAAAAGCCACGGCTGTTTGGTTTACAGGATATGGGGATAAGAACCATCTGCCTGGTCTGGTGTCTCTTTAATTAAAACTTTAATTACAGATATATCTCTGCACAGATATGTGGAGTCTATCAGCTCCTGTTCTTAATTACCTGTGCTAATGAGAAATGAAAAGAGAGTTAATGTTTGCTGAGTGTCTATTATGTGCAAGAATTTGTGCTAGTGTGTAAGGTGAACTAGAGCTGATAGGAGAAACCCCGAGTCAAACCTTGACCAAGAGCTTCAATGCTCCAGACCAATCCTCCTCTCACCATCACAAAAAGTTACAGATCACGTTGTTTCTCCTTTGGAAAAATACAAAGATAAGAAAAAGGATCAGCACCAAAGAGAAAAGAAGGACTGGACAGTCAAACCTGAACAATCCAAGTTTTTATTTTCTTGTTTTTGTTTTTGGTATTGGAAATTGAACCCAGGAGAACTTAAACACTGAGCCACATCCCCAGCCCTTTCTAATGGTTTAAGATAGGGTTTCACCAAGGTGCCCGGGGTCTCCCTAAGTTGCTGAAACTGGTTTTGAACTTGCAATCTTCCTGCCTCAGCTTTCCGAGCCACTGGGCTTACAGGTGCATAAAACCACACCCGGCTGACCACCCAAGTTTTGTGGTAGGCATGTGTGATGTCCATCATAGACACATTTCTGAACCCCCTTATAGCTGTGTGTGGAAAAAAGGAAATTTAGTCTAAATGCTCAGATTGTCACATGGTACCAAAGTAACCACGGCCACAGTTTCCAGGGGAAACAATAA
Organism: Glaucomys volans; assembly: GCA_020662805.1. Lineage (NCBI taxonomy): Eukaryota > Metazoa > Chordata > Mammalia > Rodentia > Sciuridae > Glaucomys > Glaucomys volans. The sequence goes on from JAJEJO010001524.1 coordinate 34,461, forward strand.
CCACAAGGAGAACAAATGAGCTGTTTTCAATTGTTTCCTGCCTGGGCAGAAATTCCCTTTCTAGTTAGGGCAGATTTTTACTGAGGAATGACAAAAACACCTTTCCATACCTTTACCACGTGTTTCTCAGCCTCCGCAAAGCCTCGAAGGGCTAAAGGCCATCAGAAGGAACTCCTAAGGCAGCCAGCTGGCGCCTGGGCCAACCTGCTGGGGTCCAGGGCCGCACACACAGCCTCCCGGCTTCCACGCTGAGGAGGCCCGCCACTCCCCTCAGAATCGCCCCACCCTTAGGTCACCTCTCCTGTGAAAAGGGGAAGCAGAAGGAGGATTACTGTGACTACTTCTCCAACATTTCTGGAGGCAAACAGTTAACTGCAGGCCTCTATGCTGTCACATTGTTTGCTCTGTTCTCTGACCCAACACACACAATGCGATGAGAGGAGGTGGCAGCAGCCTCTCCCTCTCAGGAGCAGGTTCCTCATCACCAAACTAAAGGGGTCTGACCGAAGCAAACGCAGATCCTCTGATTCTTTTAAGCTTGATAAAAGCAGCCTCTAGAACAATCCAAGTCTGTTATATTCCCTAAGCTTTTATACTACTCAGTGACGAAAGCCTGGCATTCCTCAACTTATCAGAACCAGTGAGACTAAACTAACTAAATTCTCAAGATAAACCAAGTTAGGACAATCACAAAATCTAACCAAGTTCAGACTAATGAGGGGTAGTGCCTACTCCTTTTAAAAATGGATGCTAAGACAAATTAAGTCCATCTGAACACCTACTATGTGCTGTGTACGTGGAGTAAAGTACTTTATAGTTTGATGACTGACACTGTCAACATCAGAGGAATAAAAGAAAGCAAAAAAGAGGGAGGACAGAACTATGGAGGAGGGGAGGAGAAGAGAAAGGAAAAATAGATGCATAAAAGAGAAAGAAGACAGGTGAAAGGGACAGAGAAAGCCAACAGGGCCCTCTACTTGGTTCACCCGTAACTAAGAGCAAGCCCACCTCTCAGGACGGTCAGGGTTCTCACACATGACTGCTCCAGGGAGTGGGTACTGGGGCTTTGCCTTCAGGAAGGGTACTGATCAGTGTTGGATGAATGATTAAATGAGAGATCCATTTTAATTTCCAATGTAGTCAACCATAGCACTAATAGCTTTGGTCCATATTTCAGAAGCACAAATCTGTATGTGTACAGAGCATTTACCAATTTTTGATTGGTAAAAAAAAAATAAATAAATCTTCCTATATTTCTGAACCTGTTGATCAATGAATGGTTCTCTGCTGGACTACAATCAGTCACGGGATGGGGCTAGTGTTCCAAGTTTTTAAAAACTGCACAAGTGATTCCAGATGCACAACCAGGATCAAGGAAGCCACCTACAAGACAGAGACCCTACAAGTGCCACATATATAAGGGAGCCTTCCTGATAATGGTGGTAGTGGACTGCTGAAGCCAGTAATTCCATCATATGAGGTCTTACTAAGTTAGGGGTGCTATTAAGTTAAAAGGTCCAAAGACAGAGGGACACTAATGCAGTTCAGGTCCCTGCAACCAAAACACCAAGAAGAGTCTCTTGTTAGGAGGTTCCACCAGGTTTGCAGGTGCATGCAAGGCAGCAGGTATCAGGAGGTAAGCAGCACCTGGATGTAAATGCCAGTTCTGCAACTCTGCAATCTACTAGGGATGGGCACCTGGGAAAGTGTATTCAGCCTACCTAAGCCTCAGCATTCTCAGGTACGAAACTGGGTTAACAAACCATCCACCTCCTGGATAAATCTGGATGATTAAAATGTATGGAAAGCACTGGGAACAAAGCAACATACATTCTCAGGCAGGGACAACTGTGAGGTCCTGTCCTTCAGTCTTCTTAAGAGGAGCCCAAAGCCTCATACAGCCAAGTAAAAGTCTCCAAACAGTCCAACCTTCTGACTCCTTGACAGCCAGTTAGACTGCTTTGCAGAGTGGAGGTAGGAAGGCTAACTAGGCAAAAGGCAGCTACCTCCCTCAGATCTCTCCCCTTATGCCTCCATAACCCCAAACAGCTAAAACAAAAGCACATACAGACAGAGGGTCAAGCAGCTTCTGGTGAGCAGAACTTCTTTCCTAAAAGGCTAGGAAGCCATGTTTAACTTCACCCACTGAACTTGTATCTGTTTCAGAGGTGCTTATGCAGTCCCCCTCTCTAAGCATTCAAGCACTGATTTCTAAATCAATGTTAGAAGACTACATTGAGCAGGGGAGAGGGGGCGCTGAAGTATCATTTTGTGTAAGGTGTATGTCCTGCTTGTGGTGCGCAGGTGTGGCCACACTCACTACATGTCAGCGCTGCTCTGAGGATTCCACACACATCAGCTCAGCTAAAACTCACCAGGATCCTTTGAGTAGGTGCTACTATTATCATCCTCAAGTTAAAGAGGAGGAAATTCAGGCACAGAGAGGTTAGACCGCTTGCAAGAGACCACGGTGGGATTCAAACCACAGCAGCCTGGCTCCAGAGCCATGGTCCTGGCCCTTCACCACGGGGTTCACTACCACTGCCTCTTGGCACAGCCATAGGATGAGGTTCAGTTTCAAAAGGACCTTTCTTCTGAGCTCCCAGTGTGTGTTTCATTTATCCTCCCAACAACCCTAAAAGGCAAGTAGGAGACACACAGTATCTACATTTCACATACACAGAAAATGGAAGCAGCATCAACGAAATGTTTTACAAACTCCTACGTGGTCATCCAACAACTAATTTCAGTTTTCATTCCAAAATTAAAGTGTCAAGTTCTTTCTGTTTGAATATTTTAGTTTTGGGGTCCACTACCTCAAAAGACACCAATGACATGTCCAAAGACCTTGCTGCTAGTCCAAAGCAAGTTATCTGACTCTCAGGTAAGGGTTTTTTCAATGAATCATGATAACAAAAACTTACCACAAGTACTAAATACTAACCACATAACTAATGTTCATTGAAAATAATAAGTGTATTCATGTATTAGCTCTCTTAGAAAAATTAGGTTATCTTAAAATGTATTAAGCTGAAAACCTTACAAATTTTAACTGATCTAATCACAAAATAAAACATGACAATAGAAACATTTCTGCACCTATTAATGTCTCTTCATCTCTTACCAGAGGCTATAATTTAAGAACCTGGCTCTCTCAAGTAGATGGAAGCTCACAGGGGAGCCAACTCTGTCATCAAGGAGCTTGTGACTCCCTAGGGAACCATGGGCCAACTCATCCCTCAGCAAGAGGAGTGGAACTGACAAGCAGTCACTGTCCCCTGCAGCCCTGTGAGTCTATGAACTGCGAGTCAGGCACTGTTCCTTTGGTGCTAGAAGGACATAGCATCAAAGGAACAAATAAAGGACACTCCTGAGGCAAAAAAAAAAAAAAAAAGTTTTCTGGATCTGGAAAATTTCTCTGCACAATTGTGAAACACATTATAATTTAAAAAAAAAAAAAAAAAAAACAACCTTAAAATTCAAGGTTCAGCAAGGTAGCTGCTCCCAACCATCGGAACATTTATAATCACAGGGGCTTTACAATCATGAGTTGCCTACTTGTACTCCTCAATTCTGATATTTTTCAATTCTGTGAAAAGAGAAGATACCCAACAGGGCGAAGGCAGGTTTCTAGGTAAATAGGTGTAACAGGCAAAAACAAGCCTTCAAGCTGAAGTGTTCATGATAGTTCCAATCTCCAATGAACAGATCACCACAACTAATTTTAATTTGTGGTTCTAATGAATGATATAAACTTTTATAGGTATCAACAAAGCTCAGAGAGGACTTAAATCCATTTCAGTGCTCATTTAGCAGCTTCAGCTGTGTGCAATTAAAACATCAGCATTAAATGTTAGAGAATAAAATAATGAGACACTAAAAAAATCATCTGGGCTTCACTGGGCCATGCTAAGAGAGTCCGCAGCTTTTTTTTTTTTTTTTTTTTTTTAACATGGTTTCTTAGGAATATTTTGCCAGTTCAAAGAATTAACTCACATTTGGTTTTTGGTTTGTTTTGCTTTTAAGAATTTTCTGAAAAGAAGGCTACAATAAAAATACATTATTTGAAAAACAACCATGAAATAAGAGCAAATGACAAAAATCAATCTGTTATAGGGACCATCAGAGTTGACTGATGAAGTTTCAGCAGAGACAAAAGCACATTTTTTTGGTCAAGTTAAAACTGTGACTTTTCCTTAACTTAGATCTCAAAGAAATTAAACATTAAAGGAGGTGGGAAAGGTAAACACTGGTAATGAAAATAGCTTATATTCGTCAGCCCTTAAATGAAATTAAAAATAAAACTCTAAATTTTCCCTCCCAATAATACTTGAGAATACAAAATATAACCTGAGGGTGCAGAACGTGGCTGTTAAGACTAACAAATTCAAGTGGCTACTATTTCTGAAGGGAAGATAAGTCGTCCTGCAATGGCAGGGCTGTATGGTGACAGTGGGGGTGTAATGAGGACTGGCAGTGGAGTGGAGGTAAGGGGGGTGTGTGTTACATGTGAATGTCACTTAATTCAGCTTTTGCAAAACATTGGTGGAAGAGGAACTATCCTGTATGGGGAAATGCACTCACTAAACTTACTTTTTAAAAGGATGAAAACACAGATTACATTTTATTTTATAAAACTGAAATGAATCTTAATACAAAAAATGAAGACAGCATTTTGCAAATTTATCACTCAAAGGGGTATCTCTATCTGAGGAAATCAGCGTGCTACACTTTGAGAGATGAAATGTTACAGCTTGTACACCAAAATTAAAAATGAAATTAAATTAAAAAATGAAATGGTTACCAAGGTAATGCAGGTCAGGGGATCAAAGGTGAAGGGTCACACATTATTAAAAAGAAATCCAAAAGGACGGCTGCATCATGATCTCTGCAAAACAAAGGAGCTCCAGTAAGTACAACTAATATCTCCGAGAATTTTAAATCAAGCTCTTGAAAAGAAGACTCCACTGTAATTGAACACGGTCATTCCTGATTCCACATAGAGCCATTTTCATTTAGGTACAAAACCAATTTTTAATTACCTGTTACCGACAACAACTTTGTAAACATTTAGCCATTCAATCACATTAAAACCCAAAATATCTCAAATTGACATTGATTGGAGAAATAGTGATATTTCAGTGGGAGCCCACACCCTGTTTTCTGGAAATGACAGTGTTTGATAAGTTGCCAACATATCAGAAATCTAATTTGGTCACAGCATGGTGAGTTTTTTGCCTCTCCTCAAGGAATGAGTTCCAAAATTGAGTTTTTGCAAATTTCTTTCATTTGAAGTAGCTGCATAAAATTTCCATTATTGGAACATTTAGTATAACAATGTTCTAGAAGATAGCAATAAAGTGATACATGATAAAATAAACTGTGTAACTATATCTATTAAGATCTGTTCTCACATTGGACTCTCACTGCACAGGGGGAAAAAAGACATTTTAAGCAAAATAACTTGCTAGTCCTACTGGAATTACAAGGAGTTAATAGAGGCTTGACATGAAGAAGATCTATAAAGGGAAAAAAGTAACAGACTTAATTTCTTCAACAAATGTTACTATGTACTCTTTCCCATTAAGAAACTAATTTATGTTTTTAAAAAGAAGAGAAAGAGCCAAGTTTTGTTTTGAAAAATGTAGCTACCACCTAAATCACGACACAGTTGCTTAACTTTGAGCAACAGTGAATTAACTGTTCACAGTGCAACAATTAACAGTTACAGTAAACAATTTCAATATTCATTTCCTTAGTAAATAAAATGAACAGTTGAGCCTACTACGATCATCTTCAGCATCTCATCTCTGAAAACTAAGCTTGAAGAGGCTGCATTCCCTGATCTCATAATCCAAACTTCTGCTTGCTGGACAACAGCTTCTAAAAAGCAACAACATTATATCCTGCCACACAGGAGAGCAGGTGGAAGCACAACTAGCAAAAGGAACTTGGCTCGGCTGCAGTTCTTTCATAAATCCCCACTTGCCATTTCTCCTTCCATTCTCCCAGGTCAGCTCTGCCCAACACTGTAACACTTAAGTTAACCTTGTTAAAATCAAATTCCCCAAACACTTACATATTAAAATACAGACAACTGTCCAAGAGGATTTCATTAAAAGGAACAGGATATTCTTTCTAGTGACTTACGGCAATCAATAAATAAACAAACTATAAATGCCAGATTTCTGTTCCCTCTGATTAGGTTCTGTTAAAATAACTTGCAGCACTTCATGCACTGGATATAAGTGAGTTAGTGCCTTAAGGCCACATTTCTAAAAACATGGCTTTTTCCCTTTAAGTTGCACTGCTAAGAAAAGCAGCATTCCATTTTTCTGGAATGCTCGTCTCACACAGTCATATATGCATTTTGTTGCTGGGAGGCATGCAAGCAATTTTGAACACTACAGAAGGAATCAATACCCATCAAAACAATGCATACGTTGTTTTAGTAGCATCATTATTTAGACCATTTCAGCATGTTTGTAACAAACGGCAAGAAGCCAGCAGTGTGGTGTTAGTCAAGCTTTGTTGTCTTAAGATATCTATTAGAAAGGAAAAGCAACAAGCCTATTCAGAACAAATATCTCTACAGGCCATATTCATTTCCAATCTGTATTTTTAAAATAATCTCTTCTTGACAATTAAAGATAATGAAGTACTTATGGATGACTTTAAAAAGTCTTCTAAGTTATTATTAGAATTCACCAACTCACAAAAATGGTTCCCTAAACTTTCTACCAGTTAATCCCTGCCAGAAGTTCCAGACACTGACTGCCAAAGCATGTCTTCGCCTCCAAGGAGTCAGGAATTGCTCGTCAACACCTGACTATTACAACCAATAGAATTACAACAAATGATTCCATAGAACTGAGTCCATCTTTCCACCTAAATATTTAGCAGTTCTGACAAACTGGCTATGAAGGAAACTGTGCCAAAATTAAAACGTTTTAGGTGATTTAAAAACAAAAAGGCAATGCAGGATCTTAGGAATGTTTTCCAAATGAGTTTGTTATTGGGTAAGGGAAGGTAAGGGCGGTAAGCAGTTCACCATGATCCTCAGAGCCAAGGACCTCACAATACAAGTGAGCAAGCAAAAGAAGGCTAGAAACCCTCAGGGGCGCCACAATCCCAGCCAGCAGCTGACCCCCATCCCATCCCATCCCATCCCACCACACCCCACCCCGTCACAACAGCAAGAAGAGCCAATTCTCAGAGCCAGTCCACTTGCAGAGGCAGGTATGGGAAACTCACATATATTTTTCCCACAGAACAATCCAGTAAGCATCTGTTATGGTTGACACTCACCTATTTGCCCTGGAAATTGTTAAATGACAGTTCTGCTCTGAATTCTTAAATGTGACTGGGCCTGCGTAGCTTCACCCTACAAACTCCAAGAAGTCAGCCCTGGTCCTAACTTTGGACTCAAGGTATTCTCTCTGTGGAACCTCTTTCCTGACTCCTGGTCCTATTGTCAGGCCCCAGACAACAGTGCCTCATGAACTAGAATGACCCATCTTCCTTCTCCAGCAGCCTCTCATTTCCTAACACCACGGTCAGCTAACGACTGAACGGACTGAATTAATACTATTACTAATAGACTGAGTGGCAATCATTAACCCAAAGCAAACCCCCAAATGGTCAGCCTGCACAGTGTTTTCACATGGAGAGATACAGAAGGCTAGCCAACCTCAAGTAGACTTGTTAACGTATAGCTAGTCTCTTTCTGTAACTAGTAACTGAATTACAGGGAAAGGGCACAAAAACCCTAACCAAACCCAAAACCTATGGGCGTAAGCCTGATATACGTGCTAATCTAACACTGGAAATGACTCTGTGTCACCATACTCATGAGCTACAAGCCTAAAAGAAGAAACACACAAAACCTCTGTCTCACAGAACACCAAGTCACTTGTGCTCCAGCAGACAGCATTTCTCCAGGAATTCTCGCCCACAGTGAGCTCTACCTGGACAACAGTGAACTGGGATGTGAACTCTCCATTACATGTTTTGTTTTGGTTTTTGTTTTTGTTTTGCAGCTGGGGTAGGGAGGGAATGTCATCTATAAGCACAAGGAATTGTTTCAAATCTCAGACATATAGCAAAAACGACATTTCTAAGAAGGTTAAATCATGACAGAAATGCTGCCATTTTTTACCTCAAGCATATTCCTTCAAAATAAATACATGGAAGAACTGGAAAGAAATAAAAATATAGTCAAGAAATTCAAAGACTAAGAGAAACCAGGTGACAGCTGAATCCTACACATTTTACCAATTCTTAAAAAAAAAAAAAGAAAGAAAGAAAGAAAGAAACAGCTACTAACTCAAGATATGATAATAACGCTTTCTGCAGTGGAAACTAACTTCAGAATCCAGCACAGGAACACATGCCTCTAATGCCAGTGGCTCAGGAGGCTGAGGCAGGAGAATCTCAAGTTCAAAGTCAGCCTCAGCAACTTAGAGAGACCCTGTCTCTAAATAAAATATAAAAGGGGCTGGAGATGTGGCTCAGTTAAGTACCCCTGGGTTCAATCCCTGGTGCCCTCCCACCAAAACAAGAACTAACTTCAGTAAGTATATTCAGCAACTAAAGAAACACCTAACCCAAAGCCAGTTACAGGGATGGGGCAAATTTTTTTTTAATCTATAAATATGCATAAGTAAATCACCAGCATGCCATTCAATAAAACATAAAATGCACCTGAGCTACATACATCCTCCAGTTAAGGGGGGATTATATTTCTATTCCATTTCATGCTGTGATTTATGCTACTTTTCCCCGTGTGGAATAAATGTCATCCACTGAAAACCCGAAGAAGAGCAGCACTTGGTTCTCATGTGTGCAGCCCACCACCCACATGCCACCTACCTCTCCCCTGCTGTCAACGGCCACCACTTTCCCAACCCTTCAAAAAAGTACATTTCCTGTCAAACTTTTCAAAGATGGTCTAAGATACTTGTTGGTTTCTCAAAACTTTCTATAAGCCGGGTGCAGTGGCGCATGCCTGTGATCCCAGCACATGGTAGGCTGAGGCAGGAGGATCGCAAGTTCAAAGCCAGCCTCAGCAACTTAGTGAGGTCCTAAGCAACTCAGTGAGACCCTGTCTCTAAATAAAATACAAAATAGGGCTGGGGACGTGGCTCAGTGGTGCAGGGCCCCTGGGTTCAATCCCCAGTACAAAAAAAAAAAAAAAACTTTCTATAAATGATACAGTAACCTATACCTATGATCATATTATTTCCACTATATTCCTCAAAAAGAAAACAAAAGCTGAAACTACAATGCCTTCCTACCTACCATTTTATCCTCAACAATGTAACTTTTTCCCCATAACAGCTTCAAAGATTTCACAAAAGGATGAAGTGAGTGGGAGGAAGGAACTGCAAGTCACAGGACACTTCTCAGTGATTCATGTGCTCATTATCATGGTGTGGGGACAGTCATGCAGTGTCTACATAGGTACCCTTACAAGGCAGACGCAGAAATGTGCAATTTAACAGAAAGACAAATGCAACATGTTCCCACTTCTACAGAAGCTAAAAAGCTGACATCATAAAAAACAGAATATTCATTACCAGAGTCTGGGAAGGCTGTGAAGGGAGGGGATGGCTAACAGGTACGGGGGCCTGGTGCACAGAACGAATAACTTCTAGTATTCTATAATGTTCTATAACACTGTAGGATTACTACAGGTATGACAATTGTACCTTTCAAAATAGCTAATGAAGAGGATTTTGGATGTTCCCAACACAAAAATAAATAAGCAAGCAATAAATAAATATCTAAGTTAATGGGTATGCCAATAACCCTTACCTGATCATTATACACCACACACGTGAATTAAAACATCACGCTGTACCCCATAAATATGTGCAATTACTACTTATCAATCAAAAATGAAAACTTGATTTTAGAAACAAATGTGTTAACTTATTGTATGCCAACTGCTCCTCAATAAAGCTGTGTAAGAATGAGAATAGCAGATGGGAGAACACACCAGGGATGTGCCTTCCCCTGCATGCTTGCAGCCAGGCCGCCATGCTGTGGCTGCCCATGAAGAGAATGCCAAGAGATTCCCGGGGAAGTCCATGGAGTTACAATCTCTGAGCTACTTCTTGTCTTCCTGTAACCTGAGACAACAAAAGAACCCTCTGACATTTCCCATTTCCTCTAGTCACTGATTCTCACGCTTCAGACTAACTAAGAACCCCCTATCTAAACAGTGTGACTTGTACAAGTAGTTTCCCATATCCTCCCAGCAGGAGGTTATGATTTAGGACTTCAAAGAAGCACCTAAGGAATCTACATTTCTGGTAAATTCCCCAGGTAAGTCTGGCCAGGAGTCCACAATCCTCATTTTAGAAACACTGCCCAGGTAGGTCCAACACAGTCCTCTAAGACCCACAAACATACACTGGTCTCAGACAGGCAACCAGTTACAGATATTGAAGTTGCTTAAATGTAAATTAAAAATAAATTCAATGCCTGTAATCCCAGTGGCTCAGGAGGCTGAGGCGGGAGGCTGAGGCAGGAGGATTTCAAGTTCAAAGCCTGCCTCAGCAATAGTGAGGTACTAAGCAACTCAGTGAAACCCTGTCTCTAAATAAAATACAAAATAGGGCTGGGAATGTGGCTCAGTGGTTGAGTGCCCCAGGTTCAATCCCTGGTCACAAAAAAAGTAAATTAACTGATTAAATAAACTAAATTTAAAAATTAACTACTTAATTAATTAATTCAAGCTGGTAACAGCTTAGCAGTTCCTCCCTTGTAAAACTTGAAAATGTTAAATGCCAAAAGAGACCTCAAAAGTCTTTAAAACCCCAAACAGCAAAGCTACATTTAAAGGTGGAATGGCTGGAGGATATAAGAAGTTCATTCTGGGCTTTAAAAATCACATACAGCTGAATCTGGGTTCAAGCAATAGCTCTACTTCTTACTCCTTCTGTGACCTTGGACAAATTATTTAGTTTTCCAACTAAAGTCTCTTTCTTCATTTAGAACATGAAAATAATCACACCCCTACCTATAGGGCTGCTGTGAGAATTAACAAAAAGTATTAATATGGACTGCTTGCAGGGTGCTCAGCACCTAAAAAGCAGGGACATTAGCTCTGAGGTTACTGTGATCCTGATGCTGACCATCTTACATTCCTTTTCCCATCTGAGTTCTTCCACAGCTTACAAGGGAGACACTTCTATCTCCGTTTTTTGCAGATGGGTAAACGCTGAGCTCAAGACCATAAATCTTAAAACTGACAGCTGAATTCAAACTGGATCTGTCCAGATCCGTCCTATTCCACTAATGGAACAGTGAGGGGCTGGCCTGCAGATTCTCCCCCAGTCCCCAGCAGGCTCACACAGGCAGGTCCCCACATTCTGCAAAGGGCACTGTAGCTCCTGATTCCTGTGTGCTGAAGTAGAGAATGACCAGATGGACAGATGGGTCCTCCAGAGTAGCACAGGCTGAACATACACCACTCCACTCCCTACTGTACCTATCGCTGCACCTTGCACAAGGCATTTAAAAGACCACCCAGGGTATTCTATCAATTGACTGAGAGACATCAATTCAAGAAACTATTTGCATACCTTCATGCTAAAATCAAAGAGTACTTGTTTCCATTCAAAAGACTAAATTAATCCATAAATAAACACCTACTCCATAGCAAGCTCAGTATCAGGTAACAGGGATAGATACACAGCTTAGAATAGAGGAAGTCTCCACTGGTCTACCTTAGCACTGCAGGCTGATTCAGAGCATGACAGGACAGTGAAGAAGCACAGAAACATAGAGCAAGGGCAGGACCGCAACAGCACCCCAGGGCTGGCTTGGGGAGAAAGCACAGGGAACAGTCAAGCTCACTGAAGGAACACAAGGCGGTGGGTGCCCGTCATTCTAAGCAGGAAGGACCACGTTACAGAGCAGAGAGTGCTGAAGGAATTCAGGGTGAGAAACCAGCATCTGGGACAGAAAACAAAGTGAGAGGGGCTTGACCAGAGGATGGAGAGGGGACAGACTCAGTCACACAGGCCGGTGACTGTTGAGGAATAGGAATGGCGTCTGAAGCACAATGGGAATTATTCACAGGTTTGAGGAAAGAGCATTTCTGAAAGACCACTCTGGGTGCAGACCACATTGGGAGGAGGCCAGAGTAGAGCAGGCATGTGCCCGGGGTGCTCTTGAAGCAGTCTGGACACAGGTCATCGCTGCCTGGACAGGAGTGGCACCTAAACAGAGTGAGTTGAACAAAATGGAAACATACTTGAGAAGAAGAGCCAGTGGGAAGTGGTTTAGAGTCAGTACAGATTAAAACAAGGAAAGTGTCAAAAATGACCTCTTCCGAGGAGGAAAATGTTAACTTTACAGTGAAGAAACCTGATAAATAATACCTCTGCCAGGTGACCAAGGTTAATATCACCAGTAATAAGTCACACTGAGAACAGGAACCCCTGATGTGATGCAAAGAGAATTGTTCTTTTCCTCTGTGGTCTTCCTTCCAAAATCCCATAATCCCAGTCTGACGATGAGACAACAGCAGACAAGCCCAAACTAAAGAACATCGTATAAAATACCTCACCTGTCAAGGTCAATAATAACTAGGAAAGTCTGAAAACTGTCAGCATAATGGAGCCTAAAAACATATGACAACTGAATGTAATATGGCATCCTGGAAAAGAAAAGGACATTAGGGGGAAACAAAGGAAATCTGAATTTTCCTTTGGAGTTCAGTTTATAATAACATATCCATATTGGCATTGGTGGTGACAAACAAGCCATAGTAATTTTAACAGGGGCAACTAGGGTCCACAGAACTCTTAATATTCTTGCAACTTTGCTGTGACTCTAAAAGTATTGCAAATTAGAAGGTTTGTTTTAAAACTGACCCTCAGGATATGACTTGAGCACCCGGGAGGCTGAAGTACCCTTTCCCAAGATGGGACATGGGCTGTGGTTGCACCCCCTTTACCTCAGGCATGCAAGGCAGGAGCAGCCCATTAGACACCCCGGTGGAGACAGTGGGGAGGTAACTCTAGTGGAGCTCCTGGAGAGGATCTGAGCTCAAAAAGCGATGGAGTCCTTGGCAAACAAACTATGGAATTGGGTAGGGTCACCTAGAATAATAATGGACAGCAAGGGGAGAAGCACCCAAACTCACATAAGCAGAGAGCAGATGGGAGCAGCCAGGGGGTGGGGCTGCTGGAAACGGGAAATGCTGGTCAAAGGGGATAAACTTCCAGTTGTGAGATAAGGGAGTCCTGGGGCCCAGCACACAGCATGGCAACTATGGTTAATAATGCTGCTCTGCTTACTTGAAATGTGCTGAGCGGGAGATTTCAAGGGTCCGTGCCTCCCCGCACACGTACCCCATGCATGACTGCTCATCATTACACAATGCATACATACATATCAAACCGTTACACTGTAAACCTTGAGTGTACATTATTTTTATTTGTCAATTATACCTCATAAAGTGGGGGTGGGGGTTATACCTTTAAAAACAGTGTAATTCACTATTCTTGTTGTCTTTATCCCCTTAAAGGAGTTATATTGTTCATGTAGAACATGAAACTATTTGACCACTTCTCTTTTGCCTCTCTTTTAAAAAACCAAGGGGACAGGATTCAAGAAGGATTTGGGGTCTAATTCCTGAGAAATATCCACTTTTAGTTGTTACAGAAAGAAGGTGGAGGGTCAAGCCCTGAGGAAAGTCTGCCTCTGGGGAATGTATGGCTCTCAGATTTGCACACCCATGTTCAAAGCAGTGTTATTTCCAAATATCCAAAGGCAGAAGCAAAGCAAGTGTTGGTTAATGGATGGATAAACAAAATGTGGTCTATACATAATGGAATATTATTCAGTCTTTAAAAGAAAGGAAGTTCTGTCACATGCTACAACATGGATGAACCTTAAGGATGTCAGGTTAAAAGAAAGAAGTCAGTCAAAAAAAAAAAGATAAACACTCCACATGTATGACTCCACGCTCTGAACACCCTGGAGCAGGCAGATTTGTAGATGGAAGGTAGAATGGTAACTGCCAGGGGCGGGGAGAGTGGGTTGGGAGTTGGTGTTCGACAGGGACAAAACTGCAGCTTGGGAAGGTAAAGTTCTGAGCTGGATGGTGGTGATGGTCACACAACAATGCAAATGTACTTAACACTATTAAACTGCACAAGTAAAAATCATTAAGGAGTCAATTTTCTATTATGTACACCTCACCACAATAAAAACATTTTTTAAAAAAATCTGGCTCTCCAAATATTAAATCATTATCAAGCGGTCAGACCTACAATTAAAAAAGTTTTGAAGTGGGAGGGCATGAGCCTAGAGCAGTGCTCCCTGAACACTTCCCTAATCATGTGTAGCACACTGTGAATGGGTTGCAGGTGTTGATCCCTGGTCCCCTGTGAGGGGACTGGCCACCCAGATCACACCCAGAGCACTCTCCACCTACCCAGTGGCCCTGCAAATACTCTTATTCTCAATGTATTCTAAGATATGAGAAAGGCTAGGAAGTAATGGCTAGAGAAATACAGGTAAGGATTATTTCAATTCTATCTTCAACAGCAAAGACAGTTGCTCTATTTACATTTTTCATCAATCCACAACTTCTAAAAGATATCTGACCTCAACTTGTTGGAATTAGTACAGAGATAATTCGCACAAACGAATGTCTGCTGTAAAGTCACACCCATTTTCTGATAGATATTTAAGAAGCGAAGAAAAGCAGAAATGTCCTCTTTACAATATGTGAGAATAAGTAAATTCCGGCATCAGAAAAGGAAAATGACGTGCTACTGATATAGACACAGAACAAATGGACTGCTGGACAGAGTCAGCTGTCAAGAACCACGTAACTATAAAAACTGAGCACACGATAAAGGTGGCATTTTAAGTCAGCAGTAAAGCATCAACAATTCAATAATAAGCATCTGTTTTGGAGAAAAACCAAATGAGAATTCTACTTCACCCTGCCCATATATTTGAAAAATTATTTAGCTATACTAAACATCTTGAGGATAAAAATTCCAGAATCACAGCCTTTGGGAAAGGAGTTCCCTGTGTTTCTCCCTTGTTAGCAAAGCAATAAACTTTTTTCCTTTACCTCAAAAAAAAAAAAGAAAAAAAAAAAGAAAGAAAAAATTCTAAACAAGAAAATAGAACATCTAATTGGTGGTGTGGGGAAGACTTTCCTAAGTTTGCTACCAATGCCAGAAAGATTCAAAGTTTGAGCACATGACTCACTGGACTGGCATGAGGATGTATCAAGTTTAAAAATAAATAAATAAAGACAAATACAGATGGCTAAAGGAGAAAAATTATACATGTGAATTTAAAAAAAACACTTGGAAATCAGAAAGAAGAGGAAAAAAGAACCCACCAGAAAAAAAGAACAAAGGACTAACAACAATATCAAAAAAATTAACACAAATATGAATACATGACAGTGTGACGCCACAACATGACAACCACAAGAATGGGAGGTTATGCTCCATGCATGTATGATATGTCAAAATACATTTTACTGTCATGTGTAACTAAAAAGAATAAAGAAAAAAGTAACACAAATGATCAGAACATGCTAAATCACAGAAATATACGAAGAAATGCAAATCAAAAGGAGACATAAGTCTCTTACCTGTTAGACTGAGAAAGATTTAAGAGCAGTAGTTAACACTTGGTGTTCGTAAGCGTCTGGGAAAATGGACACTTGTGTTTGGCAACTGAGAATCCAAGTTGGTAACTTTTCAGAACGTACATGGCAAATGCTTATACTTTGACAAGCACACTCTGTCCTAAAATAATAACCAAGGCGTGTGCAAAAATATGTGAACATGCCTGGAAAGGTGGTACACACCTGTAATCCCTGCTACTTAGGAGACTGAGGAGGAAGGATGGAAAGTTCAAGGCCAGATTCAGTAACTTAGCAAAACCCTACCTGAAAATAAAATTTTAAAAGGATTGGGGGTGTAGCTCAGTGGGAGAGTGCCCCTAGGTTCAATCCCACCCAAAAAAAGTTAACAGAAGGTTAAGAGCATCACTACTTATAAAAACAAAATATAGGTTGGCTTAAAATTCTCTATGGAACATTGTGCTACACAATCGTGCACACACACACGCACATGCACGCACACACATACATTCACTGACCTGTAAAATGCCCATGATAAATTGTTAGGAAAAAACAGTTTAGAGGTGTATATGATTCCTCTTCTGTGTGTATGTATATGCATTCACACATACTTACATGCAGATATATATTACACACACATACATATGCATCTTTAAAATCCAAATAAGGATATTACCATGACTTGGATATGTTTGAGTGTGTCCTCCAAAAGTTCACACGTGCCAGAGGCTTTGGTCCCAGGGATGGAGGTACTGGGAGGGGATGTGGAACGTTCAACAGGTAGGGCCCAGTAGGAGCTTCTTCGATCGACTGGGGCATGCCCTCAGAAAAGATTAAGGTACTTCTCATGGGACCCTGGGTAGTTGCCACAAGGCGGCTGTTCTAAGGGCCTGGTCCAATCCACCCAGCTTGTCTTCCTACTGGGCAATGTGATCTCTTCCACTCACATGCACTCCAGCCATCAGGCCTTCACCAGAGGCTGAACCAATGAGGCCATTCAATCTTGGACTTTCAGGCTCCAAAACTATGAGTTAAATATACCTCTTCACTTTATAAAGTTCCCAGCCTTGAGTATTCTGTTAAAGTAATAGAAAGACTCACTAATACAAATACAAATACAAATTGTTGAGAATGTTATCTTCTACAATGTGCAATTTTAGAGAAAATTTTCCATTTTTTTAACCTCCACTCTCCTATGTTGTTAGAATTTTTCCAATGACCATTTATTACTTTTATAATTAAGTATATTTTAGACACTTTTACCAGAGAGAGAAAGTGATTTCTCTAAGAAAGGACTGACAACCTGTGGCAAAAAGGATATAGTCACTTTGTATGCTCCTTTTTCCTCATTAATATGTGATGTCTCTGAAACACAAGGGAACTTCCAGCTTTGTCTGGTTTTAAAACACCTGTGTCAAATTCTTTTTAACAAAGGCATGCCCTGCTGCCAGAAGTCAGAGCTTCATGAGCTAGTACAAAGTCATGTATGGCACTCAAAGCCCTCCAATAAAGAGCTGAGACTCAGCAAACAAAGAACAATCTTCTTCATGAATGCCTAACTTAGAGGAGTCTTGCCTATCACAGGGTTTCAATAAACTAGAAGATTGTCATGAGGCCGAACCTTGCAAGTCCATGGAAAGACTTGCTATGCGATCAGGTCAATTGACCAATCAAAACAAGAACAGCAAGGAGTGTGGCTCAGTTCAACATATAACCACTGCAGTTTAAACCCAGCTAAAACTGGTTTCTTTAATTGGCATAAAACAACCACAACACACACACACACACACACACACACACACACACACACCACTTTAAAGCAGGATAATGCTGAAAGCAAGAGTTTATTAAACATCTTCAATGCATAAACCAATATCATAGTGCAAAGTTGACTTTAAAAATATTTTTTAGTTGTAGATGGACATAACTTTATTTATTTATTTTTATGTGATGCTGATAATCAAACTCAGTGCCTCACATGTGCTAGGAAAGCACTCCACAACTGAGCCACAACTCCAGCCCGAATTTGATTTTTAAAATACTGAAAACAGTCACCTCTCATTTGGGTAATGCCCCTAATTAAAGTAAGATTTGTAAATTATATTAATATACCTGAGAAACATACAGCAGACTGAACTAAAGTCATGAAACAAAGGTAACCAAAGGATCCAAAATACAATTGAATAGCTGAATTCTTTGAAAGCAAAGATAATTATAATTTGAATTGGGAATGTGGATACTAATATCCCGACATCTTCCTTCACAACTGTATTCCACAACTCACTTCTTTCCATCGTTGAGATAGTATATCATTAATTGATTCATACAATTATTTATTAAGCACTTACTATGTGCCAGGCACCACTGCAGAGACAGCAGTGAATAAAACAAAAATCCCTGTCCTGTTGTATCTTGCATTCTAGTGGCACCAAGTCCATCAATGCCACCCACCACATATAATCACATCCCACTGTCCACCCACCTCAGCCCTCTGTCCTGTATCTCCCCATTAACAGGCTCTATTTCTTTTTCTCTGTTTACAATGCACTTCGCAGATTATTTCTTTATTGTCACCTTCCTACTTTGAAAGGTAGGTTCCCAGAAGAGGGGAATGCTTGTTGTAGTTTATACCACAAGGACTTAGAATACTACCTAGCAGACAGACATTCAAATATCTGCTAACAAATGCCCCCTCTTCTCTCTATGGTCTCTCCATCCCAACAGAAATTGCTCATATCCACCCCATCTGTAAAACAAAACCCAACACTCTCTGTCCCAGAGTCCTACCTTCGCCTTCTACCTTTCAGCTTTTCTAAGAATTTGCAGGCCTATTTTCTAGTTCCCTCTGTAACTGGCTTATTTTTGTTTCATTATCAAAGCCTTCCTCATCTCCAAATTCAAGTTTCTTTTACTTTTTTAACTGAACAAGTAAGTTATACTCACTTCAAAGCACACAGAAGATGGCATCGCATTCCAGACACCTGGAGTCATTCTTAACAGTCCCCTAGCCATCCACGCATGTCAAGCTCCACTGCTGAGCTTCCCTGGGGCTGCAAATGCATCCAGGGTCTCAAGACCGCCATCCCTGCCTCCAATCAACTGACCAATCAGCACACCACAAGATGGCAATAAAAGACAAAGTACCTAAACAGAGTCCTTAAGGCTCTGATTTCAGAACTCCACAGGGGGTACCTTCGCTGGGCTACCCCAGTTTGCGAGGTGGCCTAAAGCTGAGAGCAAGCTGGCCCTTACTGTGGCCTTTTCTCCTGGCACCCTCTAGTTTCCCCGAGTCTCACTTCTTCAAACAGCCAAGGCCCCACTGTAAGGCCTTCCACAAGCCCCATTCTGATCTCTCATCTCTAATCACCAAGCTAACACCTGGTCATCAATTATGTCATGAAATATCACTTTCTACAAGAAGGCTTCCCTGGCTCCCCACCTAAATTTAGAGGCTACTCTCTGGCAGCAGCCTGAATTTTCCCTTTCTGTCCCTTTACATGACTTCCTAAAGATGTGGCTATTCATATGATTTTCTGCTCAATGGCTATTTCCTTTTGAAGGCAAGACTGTCTTGATCACCATTATGTACATCCCCAGGGACAAGAGCAATACCTGACACAAAGGACCTCAAGTGAATAGCTGGCTATCCTACCACACCACAAACTCTGCGAAGGCAATGTCTATTTTGTCCATTCATATGTATCTAGTCTAGCTCAGAGAGAACATTCAATGTCTTTTATTGAATAAATGCTGAATTAATATGGGAATGAGAAGCAATCACCATAATCCTATTTGCCAAAGAGAAAAACAAACACGAGTTTGGCATCTTGATATGTACAGCCTTCCAGGTTTTTCTGCAGTGTGTTATTCCACAGCAACCAGCTCTTGCACCCCAGTGGCTTCTCCAGCACCCAGTTTCTGTGGTATGTGCAGTGGTTCTGGCCTCTGGAGACCACAGCACTCTGCAGCCAGAAATGCCCAGCAGCTCCCTAGCACCCTACTTGGATGGTTTTAGCAAGGTGCCCCTGAAGTGCTTTTTCTCTGGAGCCCAGCAGAGTGGTTTCTGCCAAACCCAGAGGTAAATTTCCATCAAGCTCCACCAGTTTGACACTCCAGGGACTTCTCTGCCATGAAGTAAACCAGAACCATGTCCTCTGGATATAGTCCTCAGTCCTGAGGGAAGGGGGACACTCTACCTCAGCACTGCAGCAGCAGCTGCTCCATGTATCTGCTAGTCTTTCTTTCTATAGAGTTCTCTTCCCCTTCCATCAGCCAATCCCTTGTTACTTTAATTCCCTGTTCTAACTAGTATTCTCCATGTTAAACCTTTCTTTCAATTTACTGGTTTCTCCCTCCTAACTGGATCCAGACTTGAAATCTGTTAAAGCTAGGTTTACAGATCAGCAATTTTGGTAAATGTTCTCTGTGCACATGAGAAGAATGAATAGTCCATGATATTAGGCACAACGTATTTATTTCATGTTTTGTTACATCCCATATTTGTTTTTGAATATTTTTTATTTTCCAAAAAACTCTCTCTTGCCAGGTGCAGTGGTGCATGCCTGTAATCCCAGAGGCTTGGGAGGTTGAGGCAGGAGGACTGCAAGTTCAAAGCCAGCCTCAACAAAAAGTGAGGCACTAAGCAACTCAGTGAGACCCTATCTCTAAATAAAACACAAAACACGGCTGGGGATCTGGCTCAGTGGTCGAGTGCCTGAGTTCAATCCCTGGTACCGCCCAAAAAAATACCCTCTCTTCGACTTTGTCTAATCTACTACTAAATGACATCTCAATTAGGGCACATTTATTAATTATATTACTAAGATTTTCTAAGTCCTCTGATTCTTTGTTATTCAGTTAATAAATTTTGTTGATCAAAACAAGTAATAATTTTGTTCTCACTTTTTTAATACCTTAATTTTATTTATTTTTATGTGGTGCTGAGGATGGAACCCAGAGTCTCACACATGCTAGGTAAGCATTCTGCTACAGCCCTTCTTTGTTTTGTTTCATTTATTTGTTTGGGGAATTTTTGGCAGTAGTGAGAATTGAACACAGGGCCTCTCACATGCTAGGCAAACACTCTATCACTGAGGTACATCTTCAAACCTGGACAGATCTTGTATGTATTAAGAATAATTGGGGCTGGGGGTGTAGTTCAGTGGTAGAGCACTTGCCTGGCAGGTGTGAGGCACTGGGTTCAATTCTCAATACAATCAATCAATCAATAAATAAATAAACAAATAAATAAATTCCACTGACACTAAAAACATTTTTTTAAAATGACTAGAGTTGTGGTCAGTGGTAGAGTACTTGCCTAACGTGTGAGGCACTGGGATTGATTCTCAGCCACACATATAACTAAATAAAATAAAGGTCCATTAACAACTAAAAAAAAATTTTTTTTAAATAAAACTATCACCAAATATATGGCAAATACTTCTTTCAGTCTGCCATTTATACTTTAATTTTAATTTTATGGTATTTTAACATATAGAAATGCTGAATTTATATGCAATAAAATCTGTCAACATTTTCTTTCTGATTTTGATGTCATGATTAGAATGATTCTTACCATCTATGTAATACCAACATATTGACCCATATTTTCTTCTAGTATTTTTATCATTTCCAATTTTTTACATTTAATTTTAGATGTATTTTGCTATAAGGAAAGTGGTAAGCCAACTGTTCCAAATCCATTTAAATTAACAGTCCTCCATTTCCTCCTCAATAGAATACCATTACTATATTACTATATACTGAATCAAAAAATATTTTCTTAACATATATGATTTTACTCTGCAACCTGACATTGTAGATCCCTATTGCTCTTTCTCCCTGCTACTCTGACCTCCCTTGATTTCTATAACGCTCCCAGTTCCCCTCATCCTCAGCTATTCCTCCCTACAGTCTCCTTTACAGGCTCAATTTCCTTCCTATTCCTCCCATGTACCTCATTTCCCAGCCTCCTCTGGTTCATCTCTAGAACCTTTTTCTTTTCCCACTCTTCCTACTCTCCTAGGTATAATTCATCCATACCCTTGGCTTCTTTGAGCTCTCTCTCTCGAGCTCCCAGATTTAAATCCAATTACTTCCTAGTATCTCTACCTAGATGTTCCATGGGTACTCCAAGCTTGACTATACGAATAAAATTTTAACACTTCTGAAACATGCTCTTCTTTGTGTATTTCACAGTCCACGGTACCACTCAAGTCAGAATCACAGTAATTTCTCCTCTCCTTCATCAAGAAGGGATTAATAAGTTATTGTGGTATAAAAATTATTTCAAGCTAAAGGCATTTGAATTCCTAAAATCCCTATCAGCCTAAAAGCAGAACCTCCCAAAAGAACTGGACAGAACTCAATTGCCATTAATCCCCTCCCCAGGAACAACTCAAATCTTCTGAGGTGGGAAGACACCTAAACTGATTATATCCAAACAATGGCACAGAATGATTCTCCTAAGGGCCCCTTACCTTTCCAGAAAGTTATTTGTTTTCCAAAAAATGCCCTTTCTCTGCCTCCCCTTCACCTACTGAAAAGGTCTATCAGCCCCAAATTCTAACTGCTCCTTTCAGTCATATTTCTATTAACTAAGTACATAAGTGATTAGAATCTATCTTCTTTCTCTCTAATCTGTCCTTTGTCAATTAATGAAAAGGGCTACAGTCACCACATCTCAGAGGGCACATTAAATCCTACTAGTTTTAGCTTCCAAGACAGATCCTCCTCTACTGCCACAGCCTAAAAACAGGTCTTACTTGATGAACTCTGGTTTGGATTCCTCACCAGACTCCCAGCTTCTCTCCAAGTCATTCTCTACACTGTCCACAGAGTAACTGTGTAAAATGAAAGCCTGATCAATTACTCTTCTGATTAAAATCTTTCAAATAATCCCTACTACCTATGAGGCAAACTGTAAACCCAACACCACAGACAGGGCTTCTGTGATCTTGCTACCATCTCTCTAACCTTCACTCATCCACTCCTCTCCTCAAACCCTCGGCCAGCTATACCCAATTACCCAAGTAAGTCAAATTGCTTTCTTTAATTCCTCTGCACGTGTACTAGAGTTTTCTGCTGATTCTATCTGCCTAGCAAACTCCTAATCACCTTCCAAACACAGCTCTAGTGCCCTATTTTTTAATATCTACATTCGCATGCTCAAGCAGACTTCGTCAGTGCTGACTTTGTGCCCAAGTTCATCCTGCTCACTCATGCTCTGTAATTCATCACACTCCCAACACACCACAATGCAATCAAACTTTATGTCCATCTAACCTATAAAACCCTGGACACATTCTACCTACCTCTGAGCAGGTAGCTTATCGCAAAGCCAAGTGTAAACAGAGTGTCTCCTGCCCGAAAGCTAGAAAAGCTCCCAGTACCCTCCTCTCACCTGGAGTTTAACATTCACATCCAACCTAATTGGGCTGTCAGCAAATACCCTATCAGCATGGTTTAGTCAGAGCCCCACCCTCAATATCTGACCATTCTCAACAACTGATCAGATTCCTCAACCTCCACCACCTCTAAGGTTATGTCTGATCACCTCAGCCTTCCTTTGGGAAGAATCCCATTAGGTGATTTTACCCAGAATCCCCCTTACTGTGATCTTTCTTCCTAGGAATTTTCTACCCACTGACTCCTGTCCAGCTCTTTGGCTATAAATCCCCACTTGTCCTCATCTCTGAAGTTGGGCCCAACTGTTTGCGCCTGTGGCAAAACCCCACTGCTCTGCTCCCGCGGACAGAGCCCCTGAACATAGTCTGCCTTACTGTCTTTAACAAGCATCATGAGGAAGTGGGCACTCAAAACAACCACTAGATGAAATGATTACAGACACAACACTTAGCAACAAACAGCTTTAGAAAACTCACCAAAAGTTATTATTGCTTAATGGAAAAAGTAGGAAAAGTGACACTTGACTCAAATCACACCCTAAGAATCTCATTATCTAACAAATGTATCTCTGAAGATTTACAATAGGTGCCATAACTAATATTGAGGCTTTACTGTTTAAATTTAATACACATAAAAATAATCTGTCCAAAAAAATCTAATTCAAAAAACATTGTTTGTATGTTCTATACCAAGAGAAGCAGCTAAAAGTCTACAGCAAAAAAAAAAAAAAAAACTCATCTCTGCATGCAAATGATACAAGATACTCTTGGTTTTGAACTTTCCTAAAAGCCTTCACATCCATTCAAACCATGGTACAACTATAGCCCCAGGCAGGAAAGCTGCACATCTTTATTTGGGCAATTGCTTCCTTGTTACAAAGAGAATAAAGAGAGTCAAAACAAATATTCAAATGAAAAGTGGCTCCAGTAAATGCAGAATAGATAAGGGCATTTTCCAATAAGTTTCAGATGATGAGAATGTTCTGATTTCTCAGATTACCAAAAACAGATCTGATACAAAAGTTTGAATAATCTGTAAAACCCTCTTTTAACTACAAAAGAATCTTGTTTGAATTTCAAAATCAAATACATACAGTGGAAAGTGACAGAAGTCTCCCACTGACCTATTTTCAAAACTTATCAGGACTGTCAGGAGACCTGGAGACCTGATTAACAAGTGGATCACAGTTCATGCCCTCAGCTTTCCAAAGAACAGCTTGTGGAGAGTAACACAGACCCAATCTGAAGAGAAGCAACCGTTGTCCTGAAACCCAACCCCAAGAAGAACAATGGAAGCCATATTAACATCTCATAACCATCACAAAGTTAAAAAATGAGGGCCATATCTTACCATGCCCCCCAAACTTTATAAACTGCACTGACTTCTGGATTACAAATTCATGTCTTCTCATGTTTTCTGCAATACTCTATTTACAGAGGACTACGTGATAATGAAACAAATACTTCAAGGGAATTTTCTAACCTCAGAAGACTGCTCACAGTCTCTCCTTTCTAGACCCTCCCTCCCAGAACATCACCATCCTGACTTTTGTCCCAATTGTTTCCTTGCTTTTAAGGTTCAGCCTGTTCCCTCTAAAAACTGAAAAAAGACAGTGATGCCCTCTTTCACCACTTCTATTCAATACCATCCTTGAACTCTAGCCAGAGCAATGAGACAGACCAAAGAAATTAAAGGGATACAAATAGGAAAAGAAGAATTCAAGCTACCACTATTTGCTGAGGACATGATTCTATATTTGGAAGATCAAACAAATTCCACCAGAAAACTTCTAGAACTTATAAATTTGGCAAAGTAGCAGTACATAAAAACAATACCCATAAATCAAATGTATCTCTATACATAAGTGACAAATCCATTGCAAGAGAAATTAGGAAAACTACCCCAATCACCATAGCCCTCCCCCCCCCAAAAAAAATACTTGGGAATCTATCTAACAAAAGAGGTGAAAGACCTCCACAATGAAAACTACAAAATACTAAAAAAAAACTGAAGACCTTAGAAGATGGAAAGATCTCCCATGCTCCTGGATAGGCAGAATTAATATTGTCAAAATGGCCATGCTACCAAAAGCTTTATACAAATTTAAAGCAATTCCTATTAAAATCCCAATGACATTCTTCATAGAACTAGAAAAGCAATCATGAAATTCATTTGGAAAAATAAGAGACTCAGAATAGTCAAAGCATCTTAGCAGGAAAAGTGAAGCAGGAGGCATCACAAAACCAGACCTCAAACTATACTACAGAGTTACAATAATAAAAACAGCATGGTATTGGCACCAAAACAGACATGTAGACCAATGGTACAGAATAGAAGACACAGAGACAAATCCACTTAAATACAGGCATCTCACACAAAGGTGACAAAAACTGGAGAAAACTTATTCGACAAATGGTGCTGGGAAAAATGGAAAGCCACAAGTAACAAAATGAAACTAAACCCTTATCTCTCACCCTGAATGAAACACAACTCACTGTGGATCAAAGACAGGCACTAGAATAGATACCCTGGGCCTATAGAAGAAAAAGTAGGTCCAAATCTTCATCATGTCAGCTTAGGACCTGACTTCCTTAACAAGACTCCTAAAGCACAAGAAGTAAAATGAAGAATCAATAAATGGGATGGATTCAAACTAAAAAGCTTCTTCTCAACAAAGGAAACAATCAATAACGTGAAGAGAGAGCCTATAGAATGGGAAAAAAATCTTTACCACACGCACCTCAGATAGAGCACTAATCTCCAGGATATATAAAGAACTAAAAGAAAAATTAACACCAAAAATAACAAATAACCCAAGCAATAAATGGGCTGAGGAACTGAACAGACACTTCACAGAAGAAGAAATACAAACAATCAACAAACTTATGAAAAAATGTTCATCATCTCTTGCAATAGAGAAATGCAAATCAAAACTACGCTAAGATTTCATCTCACTCCAGTCACAATGGCAATTATTAAGAATACAAGCAATAATAAGTGTTGGCAGGGATGTAGGGAAAAAGGTACGCTCATACATTGTTGGTAGAACTGCAAATTGGTGCAACCACTATAGAACTTGGAATGGAACCACCATTTGACCCAACTATCCCACTCCTCGGTTTATACCCGAAGGACTTAAAATCAGCACACTAGTGTGACACAGCCACATCAATATTTATAGCAGCTCAATTCACAATAGTTAAACTATGGAATCAACCTAGATGCCCTTCAACAGATGAATGGATAAAGAAAATGTGGTATATATACACAATGGAAAATTACTCAGCCTTAAAGAAGAATGAAATTATGGCATTTGCAGGTAAATGGATGGAACTAGAGAATATCAAGCTAAGTGAAATAAGCCAATCCCAAAAAACCGAAGGCTGAATGTTTCCTCTGATAAGCGAATGCTGATCCATTGGGGGGAGGGGATGAAGAAATTTTGGATTATGGCAGAGGGGATTAAGGGTGGGAGGTGGGGTGGTGGGAATGGAAGAACAGTAGAATGAGACAAACATTATTATCCTATATACATGTATGAAAAAAATTTTAAATGAAAATGAAAAAATAAATAAAAACGTTCCGCCATCAAAATAATTTTAAAATATGAAGTTCAACCTAGTTCCAAAGAACAGCTTTACTGAGATATAATTCACAAAGTCCACACAATTAAGCAGTATTTTTCTTAGTCACAGAATTGTGCAACCAAAACTATGGCAGCTTCTAACCCACATGATTTGGTTGGGCTGGATTTCCCAGGCTGCCCTTTCTTGGATCTGCAAAAGACTGAAAAGGAAACAATGGAATACCAGCTACTTTCCAGGGCCTGCAGAGCTGGAGGTGGCAACAGAGAGCAAGAGAAGGAGGTAAACCAGCCACTACTTCCCAAAGAAGAGATGCAGTGGCACCAGCCTCAGCCTGGTGCGTGCCCACAAGCTCTTTCCTTAGTCGCTGGCCTGCCAACCAACCCTCAGCTCCCACCAGAGCTGGGCAACAAACCAAGAAATCGGTAACTGCTCTTAACAGGTTTTTTCGTCAGACTACCCGTAAGGTCCCTCTCCAACAGCTGCTCATGACTGGCCTCTGTAACCCTCCTGCAAGCTCTGACCTGGCCATCAGTGCTGGTGCTTCGAAAGGGGTGGCTTTCTGACTTTTCTCTGACTCTACACTTCCTCCTTCTGGACTGTTATTTCCAGCTTCTCCCAGTTGTGAAATGCCTTGTTCCTGTAATAAATGGGTCCTTCACCCTATAGCACTCTCAGTGAGTCTGCTTCCCTCGCTGAGTGATGAGTGACAGACACCACTTACATGCCCCTAAACAACAGCTTAGCATCAACTTTTTCAACTGTAGAAAACAGAATCAGATACCAGAGTTTGTGAAACTATGCCATGGTTTTTTTTTTTTTTGCTGTGTTTTTTTTTTTTTTAATTACAGACATGTATTTGTATATGTGCTCATGACCAAGAAAAAGAGCATTACCAATATTGAGGAAGCCCAGCCACCACATCCTCTCTACTCTCCTACTACTTCTAATTCTGACTCCAACACCATAAATTCATTTCGTCTGTTTTCAAACTTGTTTTAAACTTGTACACTCTAGAATCAAACAATATTTAATTTTAAGCATCTGGTTTCTTTCAACATTATGTCTGTGAATGTTATTTCTTGAATACAGTATTAGTTCATTCACTTTCGTGGCTTTATAGTTTTACATGATATGAACATATCACAATTCATCTTCCATCCCGTTGTTGATGAGCATTTGGGCTGCTCCTGTTTTAGAGAATTTGGAATAATGCACCGGAGAGCATTCTTGCCCATGTCTTTTGGTACACATACACACATATTTCTGTGGGTAACATGTAACAAGTAGAATTGCTAAGATGTATGGTATACGCATCTTCCACTCTGATAGATAATTCTAGTTTCCCAAAGTGGTTAAACTAATGTGGATGCCCACTGCTTTGCTCCTTGCCAACACATGCTATTGTCTTTTTTATTTTAGCCATCTGATGTACAATGGCATCTTTCTGTGGTTTTACTTTACATTTCCTTGTTGATGAAAAATCTGAGCATCTTTTCCTATGTTTATTGACCATCTGCAAAGTGCCTGCTCAAGTCTCTTGCTCACTTTTCAATTGGGTTGTCTATCTCCTTATTGACATAGAAATTCTTAAAATATTCTGAATAGGCCTATGTTGGCCAATCTCACTCTATGAATTGACTTTTCATTCACTTACTGGTGTCTCTAGCAAACAGAAGTGCTTTTAATGTAATCCAATGTATCAACCCTTTCCATTATAGTTAGTGCTCTTCATGTCTTATTATTTACTACACATATCAGCACTGGGCAAGTGAACTCATGTTTCATAATGGAGTGTATCTATCTGTGTTACACGTGTTAAGTCACTGAATCCTCCCAAACCTCCTTAAAAAGTGTGAATAATATCCTAGAAGCACAATATACCTTGGGGGCACTCAAAAGGGGAAAAGGGGGGCTGGGTTTGTGACCAGTGGTAGAGCACATGCCTAGCATGTATAAGATACCGGGTTCAATTCTCAGCACCACATGTGAATAAATAAATTAAACAAAGGTCCATCAACAACTAAAATATATATATTAAAAAAGGGGGGGAGGCCACGAGATCCAACAGACACACTCAAACCTTATACACCACATTGTCTACACTAGTGTAAGAGTAGCTTTCCACCAATGTGCTTACAACCTGTACCTAAGAAGATCCGTGCATTTGGAGCACTCACATAGTTACCCATATATCAGTAGCATGCATGTATATGTACATGACACACACACAGTTATTCACACACATGTAACATCTCTAACCTACATTTCAGAAATTAAAGAAGTCAATTGAAGATTCAATTGTATTACTGATGCAACCTCAAGAAAACATGTAATGATACAAGTTTAAACCATTAAGACTGGTATCCATTCACAGAAAATCAAAAGCAGATTAATTCAGTGGCACAAAAAGCTAATAGGAAACAATCCAACAGTAAGAAAATTATAAATTATTGAGTGGGATAAGTGAAAAGTAACTACTTTGGAAAGTTAGAAAGCAAAGTGAGATTAACCATCATTACATAGTTCTGAAATATTTGAAAAATCATTCTGAATTTCCTGTCATTGTGGGGTTAAGTAAATGTCTGAGAGAAGTGCAAGAAAAGAAGTTTAGAAATGCATAATGAGGATGGTTAAAATCACTCGCATACAAATAAAACTGTCCTCAAGGAAAAAATTATGAGGCCATTAATAAACTTCTCTGAAAATGTCCGACATCAGGTTTGGGCTAACCTCTCAATCATTCTTCTGGATCCTTCCCTGACAAAGTCAACAATGTAAGTTTTTAACAACAAGATTCTCAGAAACTGATCATCTTATAAAATTTACTGTACTTCCTAACTGGATAGATGTCCACTTACCAAGTTACGCTCCTGCCACAGTGTTTTAGGACTGACAGGAAGTGGACAGACATCCAAGAACTACAAGGTAGGAACCGAAAACAGTAGCTAAATGTAGAACAGGCTGTGGGGAGAAAATAGGAAACCTCCACGTGTTAGATACCTCACTGCATTAACCTGAAATATTCAGAAAGGAAAAATGCATAAAGGCAGCCAGAGGAAAACAGAAACAGGTAACCTTCGCCCTTATGAAGATTAAGCTTTGAATGTCACACACTGCTGAGGTTTTAACCCCAACTCAGCAGTGTCCACTGATCCAGATATAACTGCATGTTTAATTACAGCCACTTGTATATTACAGATACTCCCCTCCAGATTTCCTTTTGCTTATTTTTAACCACAATTTGTTTAATTACAATGAAGACATCTAAAAGTAGTCAACAGTAGATTAAAGTAGTGGTTCTCAACCTGGCTGTACTTCAGAATCTCCTGGGGAGCTTTCAGAAGTCCCACCCCTGGGGCTGGGGCTCAGTGGTACAGCACTTGCCTTGCTGGCCCGAGGCCGAGTTCAATCCCCAGCACCACCAAAAAAAACCCAAAAAACAAAAAACCACTTACCTGGGCTTTACCCCAGGGACTCCAAATGACTTGGACTAGGGTGGGATACCAGGACCTGTCTGAGTGATAGATTCCAACAGGTAGCCATGGCTGAGAACCAACAATACAGAGAGAGAACACTGGACCAGGAGCAAGAGGGGTTGGATGGTCTCTTTGAGCTGCACAGGGGTTTTTACCATTCTGTACAGTATCACAGTACACTCACTATGACACCCAGTTGTTGCTAAATAAACCATTTAAGGGACAGGCACCTCCCACTTTAGAGAACCGCTGCTCCAGGGAATGAATGGATCTGCACTAACCTGGTCTTCAGCCTGCCTGGGTATAGTCTCCTCAGCTACAATTTTGCAAGCCTTGCTTCCTGCCACTCAGGGATCCAAGTGCTCACCAGGGAAGCTGCCATCACAGGAGGTGAGATGCACAGGCAGGCAGCTTGGCCCTATTACCTGGCTTCAATCAGAGCATCTCCACTTTTCCCAGTTTTATAGATTTTTGATTCCCCATAAGATTGTGTGAAAAAAAAAATGGTACAACTACTATTAAAAGGATTTTTTTAAAAAACTGCCAGATTCTCCATTCCAAGAACAGTAATACTAAACTGAAGCCATGCGATGGAAACTGCCTGCTCCTGTCTTGTTCATTCTGTTTCTACCCCAGAACCTCACCAACATTTTATAAATACGTGCTGAGTGTGAAGTCCACTAAAGGAAAAGGAGAAAAAGCCTAAGAAAGAAAAAAAGCTGACTTCTCCCTTGTTACAACTGACCACTCAGAAAACTTCCAATACCACGTTAAAACCTACAACTAAAAAATATATTAAAAGAAAAAAGAATGCAAATTTACAAGGACCATTCATCCCCTGCATGCTGTGCACAGCTGGAACACAGTGACGAAGGGCTTTCTGAATGCCAGGCACTCCTAGCAGCTCCCATCTATACCTGCCCAGTTCGCCACTGCTCCCCTGCAGCCTCCTCCACTGGCTCCTCCTCTCTGCATGGGTTTCCATCCCATTCTCTATCTACCTTCTGCATCCAGAATGACCTCAGCTAGTCTGTGGCTTTAAAAGCCATCCATACACTGATGGCTCTTCAATTTTTATCTCCATACAGGACCTCCTCCCAGGCTTCTAGACAGGTGCCTATTGAACATCACCGCTCTGGTGTGGAACAGACATCTCATAATTAATACATCCAGAACTCTCCTGACATCCGCAGCCCGTCCTCTCCTCCTTCAGTCTTGTCTCCATAATGAATACTGGCTGCAATGCAGGAGCTGAGGTCCCAAGCCGGAGAAAAGAATTCCATATTATGCCACTCACATCCTGCTGGCTCATCCTCCAGTGACTTCCACTGCCCTTAAGACTAAATCCCAGGGCCTGCTCACAGGGTCCTACCAGGTGCACCCCAACCAGTTTGCCTCACTCAGCTCCCAGGGACTCACTCTGCTCCAACCAATAGTGTTTCCTTCAAGGTCCTCGCACCAAGTACATTCCTGCAGCAGGGCCTTTGCACAGGCTGTCTGTTCCCTCTGCCTGGAATGTTTTCTTCCCCATATCCTCTCCTCAGGGAACTGGCCTCCTTTCACCATTCAGATTTCAGGCCTTCCCTAACAAATTCACCTGCAGTACTCAGACCTCAGTATCTAGTGCTCTCTACAGTTCTAACATACTCACTTACTTATGTACTATTTGTCATTTTCTCTAAACTATGAGCCCCAGGAGAATAGGACCGTCTGGTACTTCACAGTATCTCCAACCACTGGCTGGTATAGAAAAGGCCCTCAAAAATACTGTAGAATATAAAAATGATGGCATGAAATAAAACATAATATTAATATGCAGTCCATAAACATGATACTATGGATCACTGTCAAAAGAAACCTAATAACCTATTAAGAGAAAAATCATAGGGCTGGAGATATAGCTCAGTTGGTAGAGTGCTTGCCTTGCGAGCACAAGGCCCTGAGTTCAATCCCCAGCACCGCAAAAAAAAAAAAAAAAAGAAAAAAAAAAAAAAAGAGAGAGAGAGAGAGAAAAGTCAGGTTACAAAACTATATGTGAAGCAAACTTATTCTGGGTTAATAAATTATATATATCTCCACACTGGCAAAGAAAAACCTGAAGAGCAACTGTGTATTTCTGACAGAAGGCTTCTGGGTGGCTTGGCCATTTTCTGTGGATGCTGTAGGAATCAACAGGTGGGGAAGAGCATCCCCCTTTCCCAGGCTTTGTGTTGGCACCTGGCAAGAGTTCCTCCAGAGAAGATGGCCTCAGCTTCCTGCCATACCGGCCCCCACTCCTAGACAGAAGGCCGCACCTGATCAAGGAGTCTGAGATCAGAACTGAGCATGCCTGCCCCAGTCCATCACCTCACGGTTCTGGTAATCTGCCTGCACACAGCAACACATGCTGGTTCACTCCTCCACATCACAAGTTGTTCAGGGGTAGCTGCCATGGATTAGTTGGGTGCTACTGGTGATTATTACTATGCCAGGCCATTTGTCCCTAATTCAGGGACAAAGTAAGAGCAGCCCATTTGAATAGCAACTTAACACCATGGGCTGACAGACTCCTCCTCATTTGTCCATTCAAACAAAGGTCCCAGGGCACTCACTGGGTGCCAGGCACCACACAAAGCTCACAGGACACATCAGTGAATACAGCAGACCAAGATCCCTGTTCACCCATAATTTACAATCTAGCAGGAAGAGTCAACCAAGGCACAGTAAAAAGGTATAAAGTTATACAGTATGTTAAATCATGATGGATGCTAATTCCAAAACACTTATGTCTCACTATTGTCATTTACGAAATAAAAATACATAATCACCACACAGCAGGTTCTCTGAATTGCTTGAGGAATGGATTGCTAAAAATTAGTGGAAAATGCTTTAATATCCAAAACTTGATTAGTAACTAAACATTTAACAAAAATGATTCTTAAAAATCAGTTAAGAAGTCTAAATTCTGTTTAATTGTACAAAAATAAAATTTTAACATGCATATTAACAAGTGTCTTCTAACACCAGAAAAGGGGATTTGTAACTGCACCACTTAAAAATGTGTCAGGAAAGCCGGGTGTGGTGGCGCACGCCTGTAATCCAAGCAACTTGGGAGGCTGAGTCAGGAGGATCGTGAGTTCAAAGCCAGCCTCAGCAACTTGGCGAGGCCCTAAGCAACTCAGTGAGACCCTGCCTCTAAATAAAATACAAAAATAGGGCTGGGGAACTCAGTGAGACCCTGTCTCTAAATAAAATACAAAAATAGGGCTCAGTAGCCAAGTGTCCCTGAGTTCAATCCCCAGTTTAAAAAAAAAAAAAAATGTGTCTGGAAAAATGGGAAATGATTCTACTTCAACCTGTTATATAGATTCTGTTTAGTTCTAAGTTACGTACCCTTTCTCAGAAATAGGAAGCAGACAGCATTTGCTTGTCCTTTCAACTCTTTAACTTTTAAAAACATTAAAGCATTTAAGTGCTTCTTTCCCCTTCTTGTTCTGAAAAAGTGCCCCTTTGCAACTTTGGTGAATAAGAACCCCCTCTGCCAGCCAAACAGGCCTCCCTTTGGGCCAGCTTCTCTTGGACTCAGAGCACAAAGGGTGTGATGCTGCCACTTGGGTCCCAGGCCTTCCAACCTCCCCTGCAGTGCCACCCACAGCAGTCTCCTCACAAGGACACCAACACTCCCCAGCGCGAGATGCACACAGAATGAGGTCTGCTCCCAAGTCTGGCCTGGACCTGGCTGTCCAGCCCTTCAGATCACCTGCCTGCTCCCAAGTCTGGCCTGGACCTGGCTGTCCAGCCCTTCAGATCACCTGCCT
>JAJEJO010001524.1:68371-111396 GCA_020662805.1 Glaucomys volans
CAAGTCTGGCCTGGACCTGGCTGTCCAGCCCTTCAGATCACCTGCCTCTCTAACATGGTGTCACAGCAGGCTCCAACTTTTCTGCCTCCTTGTTTCTTGCATGCAGGAACTTCTTTTTCCCCTTCTCATAAACTACTTTGAAATCACAATAAAATGACCACAGAGCTAAATGAAGTTTGCACAGAATTCCACCTCAGGGCTACCACAGAGCCCCGCCTGGAGGAGCAGGCACTGCCCAATTCCCCAGAGCTGAAGATGCTCTGCCTTTCCACCTTTCTCCTCAAGTGTCAATTCCAGATTCTTTAAATTCCACCTTTATTCATCTCTACACCCTTCACCACCACTGCACACACCACCACAGAAACATATCAGAACTCACAGAAACACAAAGCTGCCCAAAGACCCTTCCATAGAGAGGCAGCACTCCCCCAGGCACGCTTCCTTCACCACGTTCACCCCAGTCCAGCTGCAGCTTCTCATTATCTAAAAGGAATTTCTTTTTGGGTTTTGGTTGCTATTTTTCATTTGATTTTCCAAAGCATTAACACTGCAAAACCTGGGTTATTTTTTAAAAACTTTTTTCCCACTTTTTTTTTATCAGTGCATTATAAAAAGTTGTACATAATGGTGGAATTTGTTGTTACATATTTGTACATGCACACAATAAAACAATATAATTTGGCCAATATTACTCCCCAGTCCTTCCCCCATCCCCCTTCCCCACTCCCCTGGTCCCTCACCTCTATTGATTTACCCCTACACACACATTTCTTTTCCTTTTTCCTCTCCAGCTTCCACATATGAGAGAAAACACATGGCTCTTTACCTTCTCAGTTTGGCTTATTTCATTTAGCACAATGCTCTCAAGTTTCATCCATTTTCCTGCAAATGACATAACTTCATTTTTCTTCACAGCTGAATAAAATTCCATTATATATATATTCTTTATCCATTCATCCACTGACAGACACCTAGGCTGGTTCCATAGTTTGGCTATTGTGAATTATGCTGCTATAAATATGCATATGCATGTATCATAGCATGATGACTTTAATTCTTTAGGATAAATACCAAGGGGCGGTAAGCTGGGTCATAGGGCAATTCCATTCCTTGTCTTTTGAAGAACCTCCATACTGATTTCCATAGCAGTTGTACTCATTTACAATCCCATCACCAGTGTAAAAGTGTTTAGGAACTTCTTTGAAAACCTTCAACAGGACTTTAAATTACCAAGAGAACATCCTGTTGAAGCTGAATGTCATAATCTACATAATCTGCCTACCTGCCAGATGTTTCCATTCAGCTTCAGGATTCTGCTGCTTTCAGTTACTTGGGCTAAATGGAAATGAAAAGATGGGGGAAGAGGACCATCCTTCATGCTGCAACCTCAAATAATGTCCAAAACTATCAGAATATGCCTCCACATACCCCACCATGCCATCCCTGTTTTGAAAGACCAAGCATTAACAGTTTATATAAAGTACCAAAAACCCAACTCTGCATTCCATGATCCTTAGGTACTCACTAGCTAAAGACATGAGGAAAGAACTCTAGAAAATTCAATTGTATCCCCTGTAGCTAAAATGTCCCCAAAATACACTGGAGCAGTATGGGGACAGCAAAGCTGCTAATTATAACAGGCTTCTAGACCGAATGCTCCATCTAAGTGGGTTTCTCTGGATATGTGTTAGAAATGCACATTCTTGGGCGGGGGGGGGGGGGGGGGGGGGGGGGGGGCGGGGTGTTGGAACAGACAACTCAAATGGAGCCCAACAAACACAAGGTGATTCTGACCAGTTTGAGTCTGAAGTCCTCTAAGCCAAAGAATGCCAGTTTCTCCAAGATTCTTACCTTTCTGTGACAGCCCACCCTCCCAGAGGACTCAGACTCTATAGGAATATCTGAGTCCAGAGGACTCAGACTTTATAGGAGGCCCCATCATTACTAAAAAGAGTGGCCTACTTTATCCCATTGTGCCATCAATAAGGTGTCTGCACAGAACACAGAGCTTACAACTGCAACTGAAACTCCCCTCAAGCGCTCTCCATCCACCTTCAAAAAGTGTGGACCCAAAATGGATCTTCATTTACACCTCAGAATTTTTTAAAAGCAAGTTCAGCAAACAGCACAATTGTAATGAGATGGACAAAAGGACAATCTGTTCGAAGTTCAACTCCAGCACTAGACAGGTAGAGAAACTCGGAGACAATACCACAGAAGAACCTCAAGACCTCAGATGAGATGCTGCATGTGCCAACCCCACCAAGTTCAGAGGATGGGGGTGGGGGGGTGGGGGTTCTGGAATTAGAAGTGGTTGTGCTCGTACAACTTTATGAATATATGAAAAACCACTGAATTATACACTTTATAAAAGAACACTTAACATTAAAAAAGAACTTCCCAAGCTGGAGCCAAACCTCCCTAGAAGGTCCTGCACACTCAAACACCTCTGAAAGTAACAGTAATCTTTATTAAAGGTCTCCATGTGCCATTGCTTACGACTTGAGGAGGCTTAGGAGGCTGAGCAGGCAAGTGTCTTACATAACACCCACCTGGATCAGTGACAGAACCATGAATAGAACCTGCTTCCATGCCAGTTCTGCATTCTTTTCAAGAGAGCAGTGGTTCTGCACTTAGGCTCTGTGGAATATCATCAGAGGTCCACAGGTTCCTAAGAAACTTCTAATTTCACAATTTGTAATCTGAAAAAGGAATACCTATAACAAATATGTTCTAATACAAAAATTCATTGCTCAAGTTTGTAATTTGTGATTACTTTCACCTTCGTACCCAGTGGTGTCATTTAAATCATTCTTGAGCTAATGAGAAAAACCACAAATGAATCTAAGAATAAATGATATATTTGTACCAAGGCCTAATACAGATTGATAGAAATGATTGCTGTGCAAAAAAAAAAAAAAAAAAAAAAAAAAAAAAATCTACAATTTCTTCATGGAGAAGGTATCACACACCAAATTCCAAAGAACCTGCTGGAGAACAATCAGGATGAGATTCATGGTGCAAGAGACAATTTAGTCTTGACAAAACATCATCCATCACAGTCACTGACACTTTTAATACAAATTTTACTGGTTTTGTAGTTTCTATTTATGTAATACACGTATCTAAGTTTTATATCTGCATAAGAATTCCAGGCATTAAGAAATTTATACTGTGATTTTTGTGGTTTTATATATTTCACTCATTCAACAAGCATATTCTGAACAATGGCTATGGGCCAGATATTCTTCTAGGTGCTACATACTGAAGTAAGATTACTATAAAATTGTTCTGGTACAAACTGAAATGGGTCCACAGGAATTTTCTTCCTTTATAGAACATTTTCTTTAGCATCTTACTCAAAGTTTATGAGCATTACTCTCCACAGGTGAGATCTGCTTCTCTTACCATTTCTCATTCAAATCTGCTATACTGGAGAGTCTTCACCTGTCCACTCTCACCAAGGTGGGAGGACATGCAGCCCAGCACAGATTCCCAAATAGCCTGCCGACTTCCACTTCTCCTCAGGCAAAAGTGCCAGGTTGACACAGGCTGTCTTGATAAACAAACCTTTGCTACTTGAGTTTGGGTATCCATTTATCTCACTTCATACTAAGTTGAATGAAGGAATTATATTTAACCCAATTGCTACAAGATTATTACATTTAATTTGCAACTTGATTGCATGACTGCATTCAAAAATCAAATGATGTTACTTTTAAAGTTCAGCTTTGTGTTTGATGTTCACATGCTGTTTCATAGTGCCAATTTAATCCAAAAATCCCTCCAAGGCTCAGAAAATAATCTGGGACCATTCAAGCCAGTAGCTCTGTCAAAAACTGAACAAAACAAAGTTCTACTTCAGGGTTAACAAACTTTCCAGGTCATCAGAGCCAAAATATCTCAATGGCCTTTATAATTAGAATTCACCAGTGATTTTCGGCTTAGATCATACTTAGGAAGTTTGAGGAATCCTAAATGATCCCTCAGAAATGTGGTTTCACATTTCAAAAAGATAACACAAAAATGTTACCTAGCCAAACCAATCACTGAAAAATTACAGCCCTAAATCCACAACTTTATAAAATTATACAAAGAAAAATTAAAAATACAAAAGCACTTAAGATTATTTGCCTACATACTGTGGACTATGGCACACACATGTAACCTCAGCTAACTGGGAGGTTGAAGCAAAAGGATCCCAACTTCAAGGTCAGTCTGGGTAACTCAGCAGGACTCTATCTCAAATTTTTAAAGAGTGCGAGGGCTACAGTCAGTCATAATCCTCCTGGTTCAATCCCCAGTACCCAGAAAATGCGTATACATACGTGTGTGTGGGCGCGCACCAGCACCAAAAAAAAAAAAATTTATTAAAGAAATTTTTAACAAGGAAGGTGGCTACTGTAATAAAAATTAATAATTCCCATGGTCTTAAAATCCATTTCTCTTACCCAAATACAAAGGTGGGGACGCGGAGTATTCAAACTTTAAAAGGATAATTCTCCCCCTATAAAAAACATTAAGGGCTAGGGATATAGCTCAATTGGTAGAGTGTTTGCCTCACAAGCACAAGGCCCTGAGTTCAATCCCCAGCACGGAAAAAAAAAAAAAAAATTTAAAACTGGGCTGGACTACAGCTCAGTGGCAGAGTGCTTGCTTAGCATGTGTGAGGCACTGGGTTCAATCCTTAGCACCACATAAAAAATAAACAAGTAAAATAAAGGCATTCTGTCCATATAAAACTACAATTTTTTTTTTTTTTTTTTTTTTTTTTTTTCAGGGCTTGTGATTGAACCCACAGCCTCGTTCTTGCAACACAAGCACTCTACCAACTGAGTTATATCCCCAGCCCCCCCCAAATATTTTTTTTTTTTAATTAAAACTATACTCAGGATATTTCTTCAGGATCTTAGGTGTGACTTAGAAAGTATCATCTGTATCTATACTTCTCTTTACCTAGTCATTTTTGCCATTAAAAAAAAAGCATTTTTGGCTTCAGTCACTTAGCGAGATTGACTTCTCAACAATAAAAAATAAAAAGGGCTGGGGATGTGGCTCACTGGTTAAGCACCCCTGGGTTCAATCCCCAATAACAAAAAAAGAAAAAGAAAAAAGGCTATGAAAATTTCTGAAACTACCAACAACTAAAAACACGTGATGTCACTTTAAGAATCAGTACACACTAGCATTCTGTTGTTTGCTTACTCTAGAGAAACTTTGTACTAGAAGAAAAACAAACAAATGAAAGACCATTAATAGTTCAAAAACAGCACACAAAGTGATTTGAACATATTCAGGGCGAATGTTTTCATTATAAAAGGTTGATGGTGCCACATTCCACTTGGAAGAAAGCCATTCAAAATCTAGATCTGGAGACTCGGGAATGCACCAGTTATATTTTAAGTCAAACAGTTAATGACTAAACAAAAGAAATTTCAGTCTGGATAACATATATGGAGTACTAATAAGTATAATTAAGAAGTAGTCATCTGTGCAATCAGAAACTTGCATTAGCATAATTATTCTGGCTCTGGGCCCTAAAAATATTAACTTAAAATGTAGAAACCTTGTAATAGTTCACCTAATACAGATGTGAACATCAACTGATTGTGAAATAAGAGTGGGTTCCATTAAAGAATATGCTCTTATTTATACAGTCTTTCTCCCCTGCACTGGAAATACAAATCAGGCCTAATCCCCAAGTACTGGTATGAAATTTCTACTCTTAATATATTTTCTTCCTTATCCAGAGCCTACATAATATTCATGATTAAAAATCAAAACTATTTCCCAAGAAAATGAGCGACTGCTACTCTTTCAAAAATAAGCTTGCAAAGATACGTTGTTTATGTATAGTACTTGAACATACAACTGAATAAAGAAGTCAAACAATTCTATAAAAGGATTATAAGTCACTAAAATACTGAAAGACCTTGGAAAAATCCATTTGAAATTGTTGTTTGGGACAGAACTGGAGGGACTATGAGCCCCAGAGTCAGGCTGCAGGGACTGGACTCCCCAGACCCTCCCTTTGCAACCAGATCCCTAAATCTGGGTCTACTTCATTAACATCTCCACAGCTCATGTTTCCTCATCTTTAATACAGAATAATCAAATAACCTATCTCATAGGATTAATTCAAGGATTCAATGTGTGATTATTCAAGTAAAGGACTGAATAGTGCCTAGCATACAATATATGCTCAATGAATGTGGCTTCCACAATTGCTATTGTAGTCATCATCATTTCCTCCCTGGTCTTCAGAACCTTGGGGAGAGTACTTATGGTTGAGAAAGCATAATCTAAAATTGATCTGTTTTTAGGTACAACATTTAATTTATTCCACAACTGTAAATAACATTCAAGAAGGACAGGAGACTTTATGTATTGCAATAGGTTAGAAAAGGTTAAAAATAGCTTAACTAGAACAAAGATCTCTCATCTTGTCAAAGTCTTCCTTTGGTGACTTTCAGCCGCACCAAACGTTCACACTGACCCTCACAATATTAACTCTCCATTAACTCCTTCTAATTCAGAACTACAACACAGAATGGATTTGCTGAGTACACTAAAGCAGCTCAGAATTAGTCTCGATTAAGAGCCTAGACAACAAATAATAGAATACAAGTTCCTAGGCATTATTAAGTAACATGAAAGAAATTAAGTTCAGAAATAGGCCCTATGAAGTGTGCTGTCTCAACCAAATTATTTAACCCCATTCTACCTACACTTCCTCATCTCTAAATGGAAATATTACCCTTCTTAAAATATTATTAAAAGGCTTAGAAATAATTATAGAAAGTCCCCAGTCACTAGTAAAGGATGGGTGCTCAATAAATGGCAACATGTGAATGGGCCCCATCTCACACTCTCTCCCACACACACACAGGCACACGCACAAGTATAGAAGCTGGTTTCTTAAATAGCCACAAATATTTCAACCCAAATCTGAGTAAAGCAATTCCTTAAAAGTATAAGAGGAGTAACATTATGCCCAGGATTTCAACCACACACATCCAGCAGAGAACAGGGGGATGAAAGACATGGGAAACCAAGAAAGGGGACAACTGCCATTTTTCACAGGCAGCTCTGACCGCCAGTCTTACTTGTCAAACATGCTGTGCAGAGTGAGATGGAAAACACAACTCTCCCACGCACTGGACTGCTCTCGGGCCCACATACCTCTCCCAGCAAGAGTCCCCTGTCCTAGGAAATGCAGTTTTTAAACAACACAGCTTCTAAATGCAAGCTGACTTCTTCACTTGGCCTTCAACCAAAATGCAGCATCTATTTCAACTTTAGAAGAAAACAGGCTCCCAATAGCGGTGGTCCTTCACATCATGAGCAAGTCAAGAGGTTTCACAGCAATATTAACTAAACAGGATAAACCTGCACCTAGAACCACAAAGCCCCAGTGAAAGGCAAGTTCATGGAACTTGCTTTTCTTCAGATTTTAATGGGGACATAAAGGATCACAGGCTTAAGAACATGGGCAAGTGTCAATACCCCACAAAACCAAAGAAGTGAAAGCGTTAGTAACTGTACTAACTGTTGTGTTCTTCTAATATCAAAGCCAGCTGACTATCACATAACACCCTGCGGAATTAACAACCCCTCGCATAAGTCTTCCACTGTCACACTTAATATTCCTCTATTTTTCCTAAAGATAAGAAATTAATAGGAAAAACACACCAGGGTCTTTTACCTTTCAATTCATTTCTCTTCTAAGAGTTTTTGCCAGTGCTGAGCTAACAAACTACTGCTGGAACAAGCAATCACAAGAGCCAAGGGCACTATGTGACTGCCTCTCCTGCTGCCACCACCCTTGGAAACACTTTCTTTGACTGTGCTTCTGCAGCAGCAATCACCTACCAAACAGAATCACCTTTTCTCACCAAACCCCCAATTTCACATTCCACCAGTAAGCAAGAGGGATGCATTTCCTCTCTGGAACTTAGACTACAGCAACCCAAAGTATAGAGGAGTACATATACTGGGGTCTTGGAAGACATACAGAACAACTTCTCATCTTCTTTTCATTGTATCCTCTATAAAATGTCTTTATAGACCTTAGGTACCTATATTAGGTACGGTTTTACTGGAACATGCCAATAATCTAGAGGTAACTGTTTGAAAGATAAAGGACATTGCTCAAAAGTTCAAAGACAGTTTTAAGGGCTGAGGATATAGCTCAGTTGGTACAGTGCTCACAAGCAGAAGGAAGTGGGTTCAATTCCCAGCACCACAAAAAAAAAAAAAAAGAAAAGAAAAGAAAAGAAAAAAGAAAAGAAAGAAGTTTTCAAACCTACTGATCTAAATAATCTACCAACTACATTTCTGACACTGCTACACCCACTTTTATAAGACTCTTAAGGCCACCAATTTTAATCATTAGGTAATTTCTAGTTTTAAATATAATGTTAAGTCATAATTATATTGCCAATTTTATATGAATTACAACACTGAATAACACATACCTAACTTAGATCAACAGCAACTTAACAAGACCATGTCTCAAAATGGAACATTTTTAAAGAGACTGGGGATGTAGCTCAGTAGTATCATCCCTAGGTTCAATTGCCAGTGTCAAAAACGAAAAAAAAAAAAAAGAGAGAGAGAGAAAGAGAGAAGATCATACCAATTTTAAGATTTTTTACACTTAAAACTGGAATAATATATAATAATATTGTATCAATATATGTTTCAGGGAATACTAAGAAACATACTGAATTTTTAAATAATCCATAACCTAGTACAGAGTTACTGAGTGGCTTCCAAATTATACCATATTGCTGATAAGAGTTACAACACATGATTAAGACTAATTTTCAGCATACTTACTTTATTTTCATATCTAAAATGTTTGAAATAGTTAATAAGTAACTGGTTAAAACCACAGGCCTCTAAACTAGATAATGTTTGTCAAAACAAAAGTATTCTACCAAGGGAAAAATACTATTTATGCAAATAATCAAAAATGTATATACCTTAAGAGAGATTTTAAATACTTTAGACAAGGGAATAATAACAAGTATTTAAACCTGTAACTTATAATAAGGAAAGGCACTTTCATCCCTGGAACTTCCCACAATTCAAAACAAAAGCAGTGAGTCAAGAACTGGCACAAACAGAATCTTTCAAAAATCAAGGCTCAGCAGACAGCACTGTTTTCTTCTTGGGCCCTGACAAACCTGAGCACCAATCATGGCCAGAATGCTACCTTTAACCTAATCTGGAAGTAAATGTTGAGCCAGCAACACCAATGGATTTAGACCAACGAATTTAGAACCTTCATATTGCCATTCAGCAAAACCGTAACCTCAGCCATTAGAACTATAGGATAATTCCCAAAATGATGGACATATACCCAATTCCCACCACCACACTAAATGAATATTACCCTAAACTGAAATGGACGCACAGCCAATTCTTATCACCACACTAATGGCTGTAACCTTAAACTACAATATTCGGATTTCAAAGCTTAAAAAGATGACAAAGCAATGAACTCCTAACACTAGGACTCCCAGATTAAAATTTACCAAAAGCAGAAACTTTGCCCAAGAAAATAAACTTTCATTAATCTGTCCCCCATCTGGATGCTACTACACACAGCCTCCATTCCCAGTAAAACTGCCCATCGTTGAGGTAAAGCCTTAATGCTCCAAGCAAACTTTCTTCATCAGAAAAGGCCAAAGTTGCTTTGCTCAGAAGAAGCCTGCCCTTTCCAATTTCAGCAAAACTTCACATTGTCAAAACGCTCTATTTTCTCTGAAACATTTATACTGCCTATTTGTTAATTTATGACAACCCAGTACTAATGCTTAACTGAAATGCAGGCAAGGTTAACCGCCAAATGCAAGGCACCAAAAGGCAAGAAAATACAAACACAGAAATTCATGCTACTTAGTTAAGTCAATGTGCACATTTTACATGTTTCAACGCAAGCCAAGCAGATCAAAGACAACTCAAGACACAAGTTGGTTTCTGTCAAATCCAGATTAAATATTCTTCTCATTGATAATTTCCTAGTTCAGTATTTCAAATTTAAGATAATATGAAGTAGTGCTAGGAAAAAATTTGTCCTTAATTATACCCTTAAAAATAGAAATTTATCTACCTCATTAGTGTTCCAACGGTGCCTCTCTTTTGGTAAACTTGAACATTTCGGCAGACATTCAAGCAGCTTTTTCGGTAAAAAGATTTTTACATGACTACTATTGCTGTTCCCATGATCATCTATAAAGAAGAAAACAATAAATTCAGAGAAAATAAGAGAAAAGCCTCCCGTTAAATAAACTGGCAAGGTCAGAAACAGCAGCTCAGCTTAGTGGCTATGAGACCAAGAGCAGCAGAGGGCTACTATTCCTCTTAGCAACACTCGTCTACAACCTGATCAGATGGACGGCAGCAGGAAGCTGGCCACAAGGTTCTAAAACAGGATGGAGCTTTGCTCCATCACAAGCAAGTGAACAGGGAATATCCCAGCAGCTGCCAGAAATAGAATGTTACTTTTAATGGTTTTTTTCCCATGTT
Source organism: Glaucomys volans (assembly GCA_020662805.1). Lineage (NCBI taxonomy): Eukaryota > Metazoa > Chordata > Mammalia > Rodentia > Sciuridae > Glaucomys > Glaucomys volans. The sequence goes on from JAJEJO010001524.1 coordinate 78,908, forward strand.
TCCATGAAATACATCAAAACTACAAAATGATTTATTTTGGCAAAACCCAGAAATCTTTTATTAACCACTTGAAAAAGTTTTAAAAATTTTAGGTAATAAGAATTATAATAATACATGATTATTTTATTCATAAACCAATACTACTTCATCCCTTTGAATACAAATGAGATTCATCTTTCAAAACCAAGTCACAAATCTTATAAATACCAGGAAGTTAAATCTACAGCTAGCTACTAGTAATATAGAAGCTGGCCTTTCTATCCTGAATCAAAAAGTATCACTTTGATTAACTTGATTTACATGTACACATCTACAGAATATATTTTATCAAAATATAACTCTTTAAAATGAATTTTCAAAAATTAATTACTTTTAGACTAGATGGTAAGTCTAACAACCTATAATCAGTCTACTTTATGCCTTCTAAAAGAGATACATAACATTTATTTCAGTCATTTATTTACATATCATCTATTATTTGACTCCTATAACACAGTCTCTTTGCCTAGCTCAAAACTCCTTAGCAATTGCGGCACACTTAGGTCAAAGTGTCAAATTACCCACTCCAATTTTTCTTAGTGCTAAATAAATTCCCCAATATATAACCAAAGGTGCAATGAATAACTAGGATACTAAGGAGCAGTACACTGAAACGTTAAGGACTGAACTTGCTCCAATAAGACAACTGTATAACTTTTTCTGATATTAATAAGGAACAACAGAAACACTGAATTCAGAGTTAAAGAGACCAAGATTCTGGCCCAGTTCTGCTACTTTCTAATTGTGTGACCTTGGGTAAGTTACTTAATATTTTCAGTTTTCCCAAATCATTAATTAGAGAATTAAAGATCTAATTCTGCTTTAGGCACAAATCTCTATAAAATTTACTATCGTTCAATAATACGTCTTACAATTCAGCAGCCTTACATAGGTATATAGGCATTAGTTAATAATGTTAGAAGTGAAATACAATATATTTTTCTAGTTATTTATAATAATTGTGTTGAGCACAATCTATTCTTTTGAACATATAACAACATGAAAGAAATTTAAAATATTTAAGTTCAGAAAACGCTCTCCAAACATTTCTCATCTGATTAACACATTCCTTTTCATGGAAAAGATCTTTAAAGGAAAATATTGGGCATAGAAATAGTCTAAAAATTTTTACTACATCATATAGAATATTTTATAGGGATGAACTTAAGAGAGTTTTAGCGTATTAAATCTTTTTTGGTCCATGAACTACATAACCAATTGAATTATAATGCCATCATATATTTCTATAATAGGATAAAAACTCAACTTAAAAACTGACTGCTTTTAAGAATCTAAAGTTTTAATTTAATAGCAAAATAGGATTAAACTTTCAAAAAGTCTTGTTTAGAAATCAAGGAAACTGTTAACTAGGAGAAAGTTCATAGAAAGTTCTGTATTAATTACACACTGTAAAACCTTCGTAATTTTATGTGCTTATGTATGCTCCCTGCACTTCATCCTCCAGAGGGAGGTACCATGGGTCATAAAACTTTAAAGCACAGAAGACCAAATCACAGGAGCCTTCACTTCCCTTCTCTCAGCCCCTAAAGTGGTTTTATTTTCATTCCTAAAAAAAAAATCACCATGATGATGTATATAATTTTGAGGTTAGAGATAAAATTCTAAAATCTATACTCAATTCAAATATTCAATATTTACAGGGTGCCTTTTATGAAAACAGCACTACGCTAGGTGCTTGACAGATGGGCTTCCACTGCACGGCATATGAACAGTCTTGTCTCTGAGAAAGCTAGCTGCTGAGAGTTCTGAACACCAGTGAGCAGATGAGTGTACCTTAGTTTCTAACTCGGTGTTTATGATCACAACCTGGTATCTGTTTTCTGTCCTTTTAGCCTCTGTAAGAAACCTACCCAGCGACCCATGGTAAATAAAGTGAGTGTGTGAGTGTGTGTTTGTGTGTGTGTGTGTGTGTGTGTGTGTGTTTTCTCGACAGTACAACTGGCTGTTACAGGAAACACCTCAGTCCTCCACTCTGACATCAAATCAGGCTGTGGTGATTCAGCCCAGAAGCTTTTAAGAAGAAAAGCTGAGTAGCTGTAGAAGTGCCATCTCAACCAAGCTTCTACATAAAGCACTTACAGGATGTGTAGCCAGAGCCTAAAAAGTAGTAAGATGATGACCAGCTCTCATGTTCCCCTTAATCAGTTTCTAAACTGTACCATTTTCAGGACTTCAGGTTCATGCTAATGTAAAATGCAGGTTTTTAAGACTCATAACATTGGGTAAATTTTCCCACTGTGTATTATGAATATGGTGATTTCAGTACTAGGGAAAAGAATTTAAGAACTCAAAACAGGCAAAAAATGTTAAAACTCATGCCTTAAATTTTTGGTGTTTCTGGTTAAAGTGTAATGAAGAGAAACTTTGTTTTACACTGGCAAAGAACTGTTCACAGGGCAATACTGCATGAAAATGTGTTTTTAATTAAAAGCTACTGTGTAATGTTTTTAGAATAGCTATAACTGATTAAATAATTAAACACGCATGCCAGTTTTTAAATCCTAATAACAGTATCTTAATAAAATTAAGGTATACACTGGTTTCAACTGCATCTCAGACTTCAATCCAAATAGTCAAACTCTGACCCTGCAAGATGGGAGTGTCAACCAAACATCAGTGAAACATTTCACTATTGTTATCTCACAAAATATGCACGTATGATATATGACTCTACAAAATAATTTTCTAACCTACATCACAATAAAAACATAACCAGTGAAGCTCTTGAATTGACTGATGATTTACTTGGCTGACAGCTATAATTCTAGAGAATGAACCATCCTTTCTAGTCAACCTTCAAATATTTTCTAAACGATAATTTTAGAGGCATACTATAATTTAACTAAATCTTTCTAAAATGTACAAAAATGCTCTTCACTTAGTTAACAAGAAAAAAGTAGCACACTTGCTTTCAGTTCTGTTTCCCAAAACTGAGATTCACATTGCCAAATCCTTTATTTAAATCCAAAGAACTGTATTTGACATGTTCCTTGGGATAGGCTGTGACATCTGCAAGATAAACTGTAACTGTATTAACTCCAAACTAGAAATGATACATCCATTTTGATTCATAATTAATAAAATTAAATAATTTGAGTTCTACAAAGATGAAGACTATTATTCAATAAAGTTGATGATGATTAATCTCTCAACCTCTAGACCAAACTGTTCAAAATAAGTTGGTATAACAGTGTATCCAATTGCCAAATCTTATTGGTAATATATTTGATCAACGACTTGGGAGTGGTAAAATTAAAAGGAAGCTCTACAATTTTCTGTTTAGCTCTAATTATTATGTGCTGAGATTTAATGAGTAGGAGAGGAACTGACTCAGGAAAACATAAGCACATATTGTTACATTCAAGTCAGCCCAGCACTCACAGCAGCCAGCACTGTCTTGACTAACCTCAGACCTTCACAGCACTGTTCATCCAAAATAAATATTAATTAAGCACTATGTGCCAAGCACTGATCAGATTTTGCATTATTCTATTCCAGTGCAAGTCTCCAAAATGAATTAAGCCCAGTTATAATTACAGAAAATATTTTTAAAGGGTAAAAAATAATAATTTTTTGAGTAGAAAAACATTAACTAGCTTAGGTATTTAACCACCTTTTTCCTCCTTCCTATTTTTGGATGGCCCAGATTTACCTTTATCCTGTCAATCACGTTACTAAATCCCTGGTTGAGGTTTAGGTGAACTCATAACTCAAGTCTGATAAACTTCTATTTATCTGCATTTATATTTTCAATCTAAAAATATGTGAATGGGGCAGATAAAGTACAAGCACAGAAGTTCTTCAATCCATATGACTTCAATTTGGGTTTGAGGGTACCCTCTCCTCTTTTATTCCATCCAATTCCAACTTCAGCTACATGTTATCAAGTAAATCTATCTTCTACTACTGATTGGGGGTAAGCATTTGCAGGACTCTAACACATCAGGCACCCAGAAAGCACTTTACACTGCACTCTCTCAGTTAATCCTCGGACAAAATAGAAAAGCTTTATCACTCCCACTTTACAGATGAGGAACCTGAGGTTGAGATTAATTTGTCCAGGATCCACAGATACAAGTGGGATTCAACTGGGATTCAAACATGACCTGTGGCTTCTCCCACAATGCCACACTATTCCTACTCTATCACTTGGTATTGGACTTTAGAATTAAAGAACTGTTCTATTAATACCAACACCTGCAGAGTGCTTTGGCTTTTCTGTGTGACTGAATCCATTGCTTTGTGAATCCTCTCAGAACTTTAGGAGGAAAGTGTTCTTTCTGCAACCCCAGAAGGATTAAGTAACTCATCTAAGATCACACAGCAGTTAAAGGCAGAATCCAGGCCTTCTAAGTCCTAGTCAAAAGCTGATTTACTGCACTGACAGAGGCGTCACTCTCACTGCCAAGCCCACCCCTTCCTGTTAAGTCAAAAGCTTTTTCAAATCCTACCTTCTATAGGTGGCACGGTGTTGAGAACACAGTAGGTGCTAGTTCCGCAGAATACACTTTGGGAAACGCTCTAAGGAAACAGAAAATAAAATGTAAAACTAATCTTTGAAAAAGATATATTCTGGCTCTTCTGTGATATTCCTGACAAAGATGCAAAACCTGAATCTAATCAGGAGGAAACATCAGACAAATCCAAAATGAAGAACATTCCGCAAAATGACTGGCCTGCAATCTTCAAGGTCAAGAAAGTCAAAAAAGGACTGAGAACTGTTCTATATTAAAGAAGACTGAAGAGACAACAGAATGTATCCCAAGATTCAGATTAAACTTTTTTGTTTTTCAAAGGTCACTGCTGGGTTACCAGGCAACACTGAAATAGGATTTAAGGATAAGAGGGTAGAGATGTCTCAATATTAATTTCCCAATTTTGATTAGTGTATTATAGTTATAATGTTCTTGCTTTTAAGAAATACATAATAAAGTATTTGATAGTGACAAAAATATTAACAATTTATTTACAAATTTCAAGGAAAAGTTCTTTCTACTGTAGGCTTATGATGGCTGCAAAACAAGATGTAGCCAGGTGCAGCAGTGCATGCCTGTAATCCCAGCAACTCAGGAGGCTGAAGCAGGAGGACCTTAAGTTCAAGACCAACCTAGACAACTTTAGCGAGGCCCTGTTTCAAAATAAAACAAAAAGGGCTGGGGATGCAGGTCAGTGGCAAAGTGCTTGCCTAGCATGCATAAATCCCCAACACCACAAATAACAACAAAAACTTAAGTTTTTTTGTGTAAAAAAGATCTCTGCTAGTGAACATTATTTTTGTCATATTTTTAAAGATGGGATACATACGTGCAATACATAGAGTAAATTTTTACTGTGAACCAATGTCATATTCATTTTGCAGTCAGTCAATATCAACATTATCAGCCATTTCCCAGCAATATGCCCAACACCCAACTCATACAAAAGAATCTGAGTGCCAACCAGCAGTATGGAAGCTGGAACAATCAGGAGGAAACCGGAAGACAGTGTCTCTGATCTCAGGCTGCTTCAGTCAGATAAAATTAAAGTTTTCATATTAAAACCTACACAGGGGGGCAACTTTAAAAAAATTTCTTTGGGTCTTGCCAGCCAATTATCCTCAGTCCTAATAACTGTTTTGTTTAGATGTGGTATTAGGTAAAATCTTAGATTATACATCCTACATTATCAACTACCCATATGTATACTTAGAAAACCGAAGATGGTTTACAAGTTCAGCAACCAACCTTAACATTTCTTATTTCAACTATGAAGGGTTCAGTTCTACCACGTGCTAACTGTCCTTGGGAAAGTAAGTGAACCTCTCTATTTCCTCATCAAAAAAAAGACAAGAGAACACTTCTCTCTGACTTACAGGACAGGAAAGGAAAAGAAATGAAATAATGTATACCAAAGTACTTTAAATTCAAAAGGCCCTCACAAATATAATAGGCGATTGTTACTATGTTAATAAGGACAATCTTCAATAATCTTTACATTTTCTAAGAACAAACTGAGAATTGCCTGAATTTTTTATGCCAAGAAGTATGTTAAAACCTGACTAAACTTGATTTCCATGAATTTTTAATTTTCTTTTCCTTTATATCCATAGTCAAATGCTTCAGAAGTCAAATTATTTTCAGGGTCCATATAATAAATCCTTCTCCATAAAATGCCTTCTAACTACCAGGACAACCACCAGCTCCTTCATTCTTTTCTGTTTCTGGAAAATTCTTGTTGTAAGACTTTTAACTGCACTTCTCTATTTGACTTCATCAGCACTGGTTATCTGTGGTAATACGTGCAGTAACAACCTGGGGCAGTAACAACCTGGAGCCGGGCACAGTGGCCCAACCCTATAATCTCAGCGGCTCAGGAGGCTGAGGCAGGAGAATGGGGAATTCAAAGCCAGCCTCAGCAATTTAGCAAGGCCCTAAGCAACTCAGAGAGACCCTGTCTCTAAATAAAATATTGCTTAAAAGGGCTGGGGATGTGTCTCAGCGGTAAAGCACCCTTGAGTTCAATCCCTGGTATCTGGGGAAGCATCCAGAAACAAGGATCCTCCCTCTGAACTATGGACTACCCTCAGAAAATGGGACTGCAGCATGCAGAGAGGCTGATGTAACATCAGCAGAACCGGACATCCTCTGACATCTGCCAGAGTCTCCAACAGCCCAATGCAACACAAAGACAACACTCTCATCTTCGTGCAGCTTCTAAACTGAAACTTGAAATTTATGGTGCTAGGTCAAGCATTCTGTAATCCCATTGACTCAGGAGGCTGAGGCAGGAGGGTTCCAAGTTTGAGACCAGCCTCAGCAACTCAGCAAGACCCTGTCTCCAAATAAAAAAATTAAAAGAGCTGGGAATGTGGCTCAGCAGCTAAGTGCTCCTGGGTTCAATCCTCAGTACCAAAAACGAAAGTTTAATGATACTTAAAAAAAAAAAAAAAAAAAAACTCTTACATTCAAGACAATATTTTCTGATTTCCTATTACCAAAAACAGAGAGCAAAAGATGAGCACTTTTCACGACATCTTATCCATGATCCCAGTCAAAACTTGAAAAATAAGAGATTACACTCTATCTGTATGATCTATCAAAATGTATAAATGCATTTTACTGTCATGTACAACTAATTAGAACAAATAAAATTTTAAAAATGATAAAACTTTAAAAAGTTATGCTCAGTGGGACACACTACTGAATGGCTTAACAAAAAAAGGATTTTCACACCCAAATTAAAGTCTAATGACAAGTAAATTAGTGGTAAAATGTTCCAAATAACAGGAAGAAGTAAGCATGAAAATAATATCTGAAACACAAACATCATGGATAAAAATCAAGCATGTTTTCTCCATAGCAGTGTTGCAATATACAAAGTTTAGCAGTTAATTTAACTAGGAAAGCAATTCACATAAGTTGAGAGGGCAATCTTGTAAGTCATCCTAACCTCGAAACCTCTAGGTTCTCAAAACACAGTAGCCAAAACACCAGAAAAGTGGAAAGGAAATGGCCACTTTGTTTTGTTTTGTTTTGTTTTGTTTTGTTTTGTTTTTTTGCAGTGCTGGGGATTGAACCCAAGGCTTTGTGCTTGACAGGCAAGCACTCTACCAACTGAGCCATATCCCCAGCAGAAATGGCCACTTTTGAAGAGATACTTCTGTGCCAGGCAGTGAGTAAGGGCCTTCCACAGGACCACATATTGAGCATGGCTATCGCTATCACTAGATGCCTGTCTGCAATACTGTAGTAACTGGGTCTCAGAGGGAGGAGGCAGCCCCAAGCATCTGCAGCGCAGGAGTGGTCCATCCCAGTTCCCGCATTCACTGTGGAGAAGTCCAGGCAAACCAGCGTCTCAGGACAACAAGGCAGACTGAAAGGCACAAGCTTGCAAGTCAGACAGATGTGGGCTCACACGCTCCCTCAGCTGTGGAAGTCCTACTGCTGTCCCTGGCCAACTCCTCCACTGGCTCAGGCACTAGTCCGTCAGTAAGCCTCTGGCCCCAAGGCTAGGCAGCCCTCTGAGCACCCCTAGAGCAGCCTGGGTTTCCCTCCTTCCATTTGGTCTACAAATATGAAAGGAGCACCTGCCACATGCCAGACAATGCTCTGGGAGCTGGGATTCAGCAGTGAACAAAACAGGCAAGGGGCCTGCCCTTTAAAGATGCATGTCAGATGAACAAGGCAGACGGCAAATCAGAAATACTTGCTGATAGGATAAATGTTACAAAGGAAATAGAGGAGTGGTTGGTGTGCTATATGAGAACTCAGTGGGACTTTTATCGTTGCTCCTGAATGGTGGGGTAAAGAGAATGCTTGATGAGAGCATCAAGAAACCTGAATTCCATCATTAACCAAACCAACGATTCTCAGCCTCAACTAGTCATCTAGGGAGTTGTTTTTTTAATTCTAATGCCCAGACTGCAATCCTGACCAGTTAGGGCAGAACGTCTGGGGAATGGACCCCAGCATTAATAGTTCCCAAATGATCCCAAGATGTGAAATAAAGAGTTGTGTGGCTCTGGGCAACTATGACTTTCCTCGTTTTCTCAAGAGTCAAATGGGAGGTTGACTTGAACAAGGTTTCTCCAACTTTACGTGCATGCAGGTCATCTGAGGATCCTGTTTAAATGCGGGTTCTGATTCACAGGTCTGTGTGGGACCTGAGAGTCTGTCTCTAAAAAGCCCCAGGTGATGCCGATGCCATGATTCATGGCCACACCTTGAGTATCAGGAACCAGATGTTCAACCTAAAAAATCAGGAATTAGATAAATGGTCTAAAAAAAGATCCTTCCAGTCCTGACATTCCTCAAGTGCATAACTCTACATATTCTCAATAGGTTAGAAAGTATTTCTGTCTGCTAGCGCAGACTATAACACAAAACTACACCAGAATATCCAAGCAAGATAATTTTTTTAAAAACCCATAGAAAGTTACTCAATTAAGTACAGCACCCAGTATCTGCTAGAAGTACCCAAGGGGAGATGTAGAACACTAAATATTTTCTGCTTTCAGATACTACACTATCTAGTTGAGGAGACAACAATGACAGTAAGATAATGAAAAATAATACATGGCACATTAAAGGCTAAAATGAGGGGCAGATGGTGGTAGCGTGGAAATGAAGTTAACTATTACTATACCAAGGACAGACGCTTTGAAGGCAGGGGCTACGATTTACTCATTTTCTCTCTCTTCAGGTCAGGATGTTACACTTAGGCGCTTTCATTATGTATGTGCATAGTTTGGGGATGATGGATTACTGAAACAAAATGCTATACAATAAGAAGTGATAATAGGCTTTGGAACAGAGGAAGTAACGTGATGAAAACTGTATTTACAGTTCTTTGAAATAAGGACTGAAGATGTTGAAGTCTCCACAGTGTACCTTTAAAGCTAACTGAGGATCCACATGGCTTATTAAATCAAAGATAGAGAGAGGCCATACTGAGTGCAATAAACCACTGTACCAATTAGAATTGATGCATTAAACATTTTTTGACACTTACTTTATCCTGACATAGACTGATTCACGAAGTGCACAGCCACTGCACAGAGCATTACATATAAATAATCAAAGCAGTTTGGAAGTCTTCATCCCTTTAGTCAACTCACCAGCACTCTAGGCATGGTGTCTACATTAGTCAGGCAGCCTAACTCTAGAACAAACTGTATGACAGTGCAAATACCATAAATATTTACTTCTAGCTTGTACAAAGTCCAAAACAGTTGTACCTAATCAGCAGACAGCTCTCCTCCAAGCAGTGGCTGGGGCACCTGTGCCACAGGGGACTTCTAGGTCTATGGGCTCCTTGCACTGAGCCAGATGAGGAAAAAGCACAAACCTGTGCCCAAAGGTTCCAGGACTAGGCCTGGAAGTGACACACTTCTCTGCTCCCACTCCACTGAAGAGAATTTGGCCACAAAGCCACACCTAAAATGCAAGGGAGGCTGGGAAATGCCCAAGAAAAGAAGGAAGGTTTCAGGACCAGTTAGCAATCTCTACCCAATGCCATCTGTAAACTGTCTCTTACAGAAAAGTCATTCCTTCCAGAAATGTCGTGTGCCAACCTACAACTCCACCTTAATTCCCAAGGCCATTCAGCATCCAGTTTTTCTTCTCTGATAAATCTTTTTCTAATATACTCAAAATCAGACTATACCAAGGGTATCCTGAGGGATGACTGGCTTGTTTGTCCCAGTCTCTCGAGTACCTAATTCAACATCTGGCAATGACAGAAGCTCAAATGTTTGTTGAATTTATGAACAAAGACATAATTCCATTTCCAAAAGTTCATGGAAAGGAAAAAGAGTAGCCCCAACCCCAGCCCTGGGCTTTACCAAAGGCCTCCTTGTCTCTTCAGGCACCACTCTCACTCTACTAACACCACCTGAGCTGCCTCCTAGCTCTGGTACCCTGGAGGTACCCTGGACAAGGGCTCTGAGGTGCTGAGCCTAAGGGCTCCTGCCACTGAGACAGGAGCAAATGACTGACAGCAAGACAGCAGCCAAGGAGTCTTGGTTCAGTCATGCTGCGGCAATTTTATTTTATTTTTTTAAAGAACCAGATCCCTTTGCTCATTCAGGAAATGAGCAAATAGGACCAAAGCTACTTTAGACCCAGTTAGGGAAACTGGAATGGGGCTACATGATAGTGTTCACACTAATGGCTAATACGCAACTTCTTGGTTACGGTACACACCTGCTAAATAAAATAGCACAAGATCTGTCCTAAGATATGCTTTGGGGACACTTCACAAAACTGGGTTAATAATATCTAAGACAGGATAGTCAACAAGTACCCCTAAATGCAAGCAGCTTTATCCTTTTCCTGAATCACAAAAAGTCAATGTGACTATATATACATAGCACAGTACAAAAATATTTTGTGCTCACATACTCTCTTTCCATGAAGTTTAAAATAAACCCTAAGTGCTGCCATACCATAATAACCTCACAACATCCTGTGGGATAGAGTCAAAATGAAGGCAGGTAGTGCTACCTCCTCCTGGGGTGGGCAAAATTAAATAGTGAAACAGGCACCTCTAAGAAACTGGGATCACTTCAGGCGCTCAAATTGAGTTCCACACTTAGAGTCGAGTTCAAAAGCAAACAAATAGCTAGCACAGACCACAGAGCAGCTTCCGGTTTAAGCTCATAGGAACTAGTTCTAGAATATAGCAGCCTGATTTATGGACTAAGAAATCAGATCAATTGATTCACTATTACCAGAGATTCATGTAAAGTGTATTTAAAGTTATTTCAAATTTTTTTTAAAAATCTTTCCAGATATGAATCACAATATCATTAGAATTCCCATAAATTTAATTTGGTCAGGAAGCCAGTATACTCAACAATCTGAAAATAATCAAAGAGCACTTAATAAATGTCCCCATTTATACAAATACACATATTCCAATACAACATATTCAGGGAAAAAAACTATACAAGATTTAAAATTTCACTGTTTTAGCACAACTTATTGTTATTAGTACTAATAATAACAACATTCTTAATTCCTCAGAAATACAGAATAATCAAATATCAGCAGAATCAACCTAACAAATTAGGCCTCTTTCTATATTATGTACACATAAAAGCATTTTCTTATACAAAATCTAATGTTTTATCCTAAAAGGTAGAAGAAGACACAGCCTATTCCAGAAAGGGGGATGCCAAGGCACAGCTGAGGCACTTGGCCAGGGCAGCAGGCCAGGAAGGAACAGGGCTCCAGACACAGCTCCCCACACTATCTGGGATTGTTTCTACAAGAACACAGCTCACTCCCTCAGAAGACAGGAATGCTTCTCCACAAAGCACCAAAATTTAGGGCAGAGAAAGGAAATAGGCGGCTCTGACAGAAAGCCAAAGCAATGAACACATGGAGGAACAGCGTGCAGCACGCATAAGCTAAGCTGGGCGGTGGGCACCCTAAAGGCAAGGGGCTCAGGAATAGAGACTGCTGTGCAGATCTGGCTGCTGATCTTATCTCAAGAAGATTTCCTGTGCTTCCCAAACAGTTTCTGATCCATGCATCAGACCACCCATCACCTATCACTTCTGTCCACAACACTAGAACCTCACCAAAACTAAAGGAAAGAACTGACACTGTTCCTCACAGTAGAGCAAGGAGGTGAGGTGTATGCCAAGAAGATGGCAGCCGTGCTCCCCTGAATGCAGCACAGCTATGTGGGAGCCTCCCTCAGTCTGCACAGCCAGGACCAGGAAGGAAGCCAACACACACTCCAAAGGCCAGAAGAGGTTGTCACAAAGTCCACGTACATCAGTTCACTCACTTTACTGAGAGAAGAGCTCCAACCCACATTCCTGGTTTGGTTACTACAAAACTGCTCACAATTCTAACAGGCTTAATTATCAGGCTGCCAAGCCCAGAGAAAAGAGGAAAGAAATCAGAAGGGGAAGAGAGACAGCTAAAAATTGACACTTAGGCGAATGCAAAAGAGTGACAAAGGACAGCAAGAAAAGACTTTCATTTAAATTAAAAATGGACACAAGGACTTGAAAGGTGTTAGCAGTCTGGGACTATTTGTCATAAAAGCAAATACTCCACTCAAAAGGCCCTAAAAATGATCTGGGGATATAGCTCAGTTGGTAGCCTGATTGTCTCACAAGCATAAGGCCCTGGGTTCAATCCCCAGCACCACAAAAAAAAAAAAAAAGGCCCTAAAAATATCATAGTATTAATTAAAGCCCAATTCGATTACTTAGCATACAACACAATGAACCCAAGTTAACAAGGAAAAAAAGTTATATTTCATGTAAACTACCTGTCATACATAGGAGAGATAGTTTAATATCCTTTATCTGCATGTCACTTTACATAGAATACATCCACATGGATCACCTCATTTCATCCTCAACAAAAGCAAGGCAGACACTCTGAAAGGCCAGGAACCTTCTGACGACTAATTCTTCTTTAACAAGGTAGATGAGCAGTTATAAGATACTATGTTAATTTGTCTAAAGGAGAGAAGTCACAAAAAGGCACCTATGCCCCCTGTTTGGGGATGAAGGAAGAGGGGCAGAAGGCTGCCAGTGAAGGGTCAACCACATGACATGGTTTAACTTTCCCCTGAAACTTCACTTCCAAAACTTCCCGCTTTGACAACTCCCCATCTGAAGAACTGCCCTAATGCCTCCTGGTCCCACCATCCCTCCCTACTGTCTAACTTCATGATGTACCTGTCATGATCCCCACCCTGTGAGGCTACCGCCTCTGTGCAGTCCCCTGCCCTTGAGTGTGGCTGGGCCTGGTGACTTGCGTCTCACCAGTGCACAGAGCCACGGCAATATGGGGCTGCCACTTCTGTGACTGGCAACATAGACTGTGACTTCTACTTGTTAGCTGACTCTCCCTTGATGGCTCTGAAGAGCAAGCAGCCATGTGGGTGAGGCCCATGTGGCAGGAACTAAAGGTGGCCCCTGGCCTGCAGCCCACAAGGTAGTGAATCCTTCCCCAACTGAGTCTTCCCATGATAGCAACTTTCAGAGGGCAAGGGAACCCTGGTGCTGAGGCCCATGGAGTGTGAGGCTGCAGCCTTAGCCACACCCTTCTGAAATAATACAGGTGTATTTTTTATTTTTTTAAGGTGTATGATTTTAAGACCCTTAAATTTGTGGTCATTTGTTACAGCACCAATAGGTAATTAATACACACACATAGCCCACCAGGCCCCAGTGATTTTGTTTCTTGATCAATCATTTCACTATCATTTCCACCAGTGATCTGCATATACCATCAAATTTCTTGAAAGAATCATCTATCCTATCTCTACGCCTTTATTCTCTCAACTCACTGTCAAATTAAGAAAACCAATTCCTCTTCCTTAGTCTTCAGTCTACTTGAACTCTTGGCAGCATTACAACTGCCTCCCTTCACCCCTGCGCTCTGAATCCCGCTGCATATTCTGGCTTGCTTACCACTGCGGCCATTCTTTCTCAGCCTCTACTTAGCTTCACCCTCTAGTAACACTTGAATCTGAGAATCCACCACATTTCTGCCCTTAAGCCCCTTGTCTTCTCCCACAGTCATCTCACTCACTCCAAAGAGTTCTTCTAAAGCTTTAGAAATGAATGACTCATTCACACACAAGGCTTTGTTATGGACACAGTGACCCACTCATAATCCAGCAAAACAAGGTCATCGCTTTCATGAAGCTTACTCCCACCAGACCATGCTAGCACATCTGTCTGCCCCTCCAGAAAGACCCATTGCCCTTTTCCACTCTGCCCCCGTGCCCAGGAAGATAATCTCATGGACCTCAGAACCAGGGTTTCCTTATCCCCTGAAATATCAAAAGAAAAACGAGACAGGTTGATATGAATAACTCCCTCTCTAGCCCTTGACCCACATTTCCAATGTCATGTTGTACATACACATTCTAAAGCTACCCAAGCACATCTAAAACAGAGCAGATATTTTTTCATCTAGTATGTCCGAAACATCTCTCCTGTATTCCCTAATTCATGTTTGGCCTCACCACATTCCCAGTTTTGTTTTGTTTTTGTTTTTGTTTTTGGTACTGGGGATTGAACCCAGGGGCACTCCACCACTGAGCCACATCCCCAGCCCTATTTTGTATTTTATTTAGAGACAGGGTCTCACTGAGTTGCTTAGGGCCTCCCTAAGTTGCTGAGGCTGGCTTTGAACTCACGATCCTCCTGCCTCAGTGTCCCAAGTGCTGGGATTACAGGCATGCGCCACCGCGCCCAGCTCACACTCCCAGTTCTTGGAGTTCAAAATCAAGGAGTCACCATCCCTCAAGGCCCACATTCAATCACTTACAAAACTATGTTTGAGAAAGGACTAAACACATACACAATTCAGCCACATTAGCTCTTTCTTCAATCCAGTGCCACACACAATCCTTGCCAGGAGTGACCTTCTCCCAACTCTAGTCCTTCCTGTCCACTCATTCATTCATTCAACCAATATGCACTTACTCAGCTCAGGTACTCAAGTCTCTGACCTCGAGAAACGAATACCTAACGGAGGAACAGAAGTAAGCAATTCCAAAAGGAACTAAAACATGCTATGACCAGGAAAACCAGAGTGGTCTGATGGAAAAGGAAGGGTGCCCAATCCAGTCTGGAAAAGTAAGGCCAAGGAGCATCAGCAAGAGTACACGTGAGCTTATTAGTACCTGTGTTCGGAAGGAAGGCCACCTTCTGTATTAGGCAACAGCAGTGTGCAAGGCCTGCAACCATGAGGAAGCGCAGACCCTGACACAATCAGACACTAAACAATTGAGCATGCTGTGTGTGTGGCTAGGTTGTATCTGTGTACTGTGTAGAATGGAGGAAGCTTAAGAGACAAGCCAGTGGCCCAAGCAGCACCTTAACGGAGAATCAGCTTTATCTCAAATGCACCATTTCTCTGCTAAAAAAGTTCTGAAAACCTCTCCCTGAGCAGATGATGAGCAGTTCCTCAGATGGACTTCCGAGGCCCTGCACCAGACCCTACCTGCTCTTCCAGGCCTATCTTCCCAGAATGCCCTTTGAGTTCCAGCTGCCCCAAGTTCTTTCCTGGCATTTCCTTTGCTCCATCTCCTCCTAGAATTTCTCCTCCAGCCTGTCAATATTACCAGGTCAAATTCTACCTCCTCCAGGAAGCCTTCCCAGCTCCTCTGAGTACCTCACACCAGCATTCTGAGCTGCCTCAGTCAGATACAGCCATGTCTGCCCCCACTTTTGCCCCATAAGCTTCTGGATCAATTTAAGATATAATTAATTGAATCCTGACATCAATGACTAGGGGAAATGTTCAGAAAAATATTCAGCTTGCCAGTGCTGTATTTCCAAGTAGTCAAACCTATAAGGTCACAAAGAAATAACTGTTTCTGAATTACATGAAAACACCCAATCAAAAGCCCTAGATTGCTGCATGTTTTCATGTGAGTATCTCTAAATAAAAATAGCTATGTAGTTTTTTAAAATATTTTTTAGTTGTCAATGAACCTTTATTTTATTTATTTATGCATTTATTTATATGCGGTGCTGAGGATAGACAATAAGAATAAGAAATGCATGAATTTCAACATCACTTTAACATACTCTGACTTTTTGATAATTAAATATTCATACATGTAATCTGCTAATTTTCTATTATCCAGAAAGTGTCTTAGCCAAAACAGTTTACTTTTTTCCTACACAGGCAAGGCATCAGCAAACTTTCACATCAAAAGAACACAAACATCAAGAAGTCACCCTATGGTACTGACACAAAAACGGACATGAAAACCAATGAAACAGGATAGAAGACACAGACAAATACAGTTATCTCATATTAGAAAGAGGCACCATAAACATACATTAGGAAAAATAGCTTCTTCAACAACTGGTGCTGGAAAAACTGGAAATTCAGATGTAACAGAATGAAATTGAACCCTTATCTCTCACCCTGCACAAAACTCAACTCAAAGTAGATCAAGAACTTAGGCAACAGACCAGAGACCCTCACCTACTAGAAAAAAAAGTAGGCCCAAGTCTCCATCATGCTGGAGAACATGATGAACTGAATTCCTCAACAAGACTCCTAAAGCACAAAAAATAAAATCAAGACTTGATAAATGGCATACTGTCAAACTAAAAAGCTTCCTCACAGCAAAGGAAACAATCAAGAATGTGACTGAGAACACAAAAATACACAGAATGGGAGAAAATCTTTGCCACCTGCACCTCAGATAGAGCATTACTCAGGATATACAAACAACTCAAAAAACTTAACACCAAAAAACAACACAATCAATAAATGGGCAAAGGAACTGAACAGGCACTTCACAGAAGAAATACAAATGTTCAACAAATATATGAAAAAATGTTCAACATCTTTAGCAATTAAAGAAATGCAAATTAAAACCACACTGAGATTCCATCTCACGCCAGTCAGAATGGCAATTATCAAGAATACAAACAAAAATAAATGTTAGCAAAGATGTGGAGAAAAAGATTCACTCTTACATTGCTGGTGGGACTGCAAATTGATACAACCACTATGGAAAGCAGTATGGAGATTCCTTAGAAAACTTGGAATGGAACTACCATTTGACCTAGTTATCCCACTGCTCGGTTTATACCCAAAGTACTTAAAATCAGCATACTACAGGGCACAGCCACATCAATGTTTACAGCAGCTCAATTCATAAGAGCAAAGCTATGGAACCAACCTAGATGCACTTCAACAGATGAACAGATTAAAAAATGTGCTACATATCATAATGAATATTACTCAGCCATAAAGAAGAACAAAATAATGGCATTTGCCAGTAAATGGATGAAACTGAAGACTATCATGCTAAATGAAATAAGCCAATCCCAGAAAACCAAAGGCCGAATGTTCTCCCTGATATGTGGACGCTAACACATAATAAAGGTCGGGGAGGAAAGAACAGAAATTCATTGGATTAGACAAAGGGAAATGAAGGGAAGGGAGTGGTATGGGAATAGGAAAGACAGTAGAATCAATCACATAACTTTCCTATGTTCATACATGAATACACAACCAATGAAACTCCACATCATGTACAACCACAAGACTGGGATCCTAATTAGAATAAGTTAGTTATACTCCATGTATGTATAATGTGTCAAAATATGCTGTCATGTATATCTAAAGAACAAAATAAAAAGATGAAGAGAAAGAAAAAGTCACCGATGGGCTATATGGGCAGCTAGCTGCTCTCCTGGAACCTACAAAGTCCAATTTCAGCCTAATAGTGACTGCAATGCTCACCTCCTACATTAGGGAAGTGAAGGCAGCCTCCTACATTAGGGAAGTGAAACAATGGCATGTTTTTAAGGTGAGATATGGGGAGTTCCTCAACATCCAGTAGTAGATCCATAATAAGGATTCTGACTCCTCAAATAGATACAGATTAAACATACAGCTGTCTTTTTTGTAGAAGTTGACAAGCTACAGTCACAAAGATGGAGATTAACAAGTATCAGCAAGGATGTGGAGATACTGGAACCCTCAGACATCGCTGACAGAATATGACACAACCTGTTACTGTGAAGAAACAATCTGGCAGTTTCTTGGAAAGCAGAACACAATAAACACGTGACACAGCAATTCCACAGCTCGGTGTCTTACCCAAGACAAGTGAAAGCATTTGTCTACACAAAAACTTGTTCATTAAAGTTCATAGCAGCATTTTCGTAATAGCCAAAGAGCAGAGCTCTCAAATGTCCATTAACTGACGAGTGGATAAACAAAATGTGGTATATCCTTACAATAGAAAATCATTCAGTCATAAAAGGAATTAACTAATGATACATGCTACAACATGAATGGACTTTGAAAACATTATGCCAGGACTGGAGATGTAGCTCACTGGTAGAGCACCTGCCTAGCACTGGCAAAAACTGAAAAGAAAAAGAAAAACTGGGCATATGAACTGGGCATATAGTTCAGTGTCAGAGCACTTGCCTCGTATGCACTAGGCCCTGGGTTTAGATTCCAGCACTCAAAAAAAAGGAAACATTATGCCAAGGAAAACACACCTGTCACAAAAGAACAAATACTGTCTGGCTCCATTTATATAAAAGGTGGGGGAGGAAAGAACAGAAATTAAAGGTCCAAAATAGGCAAATCCACAAAGACAGCTAGTAGATTAGTAATTACGTAGGGGAGGGAAGAGTTGGGAGTGACTACTAATGGGCACAGGTTTTCTTTTTGGAATGATGAACATGAGAAATTAGTGGTGACAGTTGTGTAACCATGTAAATACACTAAAAACCACTAAACTTTTAAAGGATAAATGTTATGGTATATCAATTGCATTTAAAAAAATTGTTATTCTAAAAGGAATCAGACCCCTTTAACTACTACAACTACTTTAGTGGTTGTTTCCCTAAAACGTTACATGCTCTCCGCTTCTGTTAAACAAGATAATCCTAAGCACTGCTTTCTGAATACTGGACACTCAAAGACATCACTGAAACCTCAATTACTAAACACTGTAAACTCAGGTGGTTCCACGCTGTGCAGGCCCTCAGCCCTCACACAGGACCTCCAAGCTACTGCTCATGCACAGGCTTCCCCTGTCTTCCTTCTACCATGAGAACTCATGAAGAACGAGATCAGAGGAAGGAAGCTGACTAAAGGTGCGCCAAGGGAGTGCATAGGCAGCTGCAGCCCCGTTAACAGAGGCTATCCCTCTGTTCTCCCCCACGCTCACCCAGAGGGCAATGTCTCCCCTTCCTGCTAACCTTTTAAGCGTACTGGTCTACACCAGGGGAAAGGGGAGCCCTCACATGATACTGACGTTCCCCTTCACTGCCCATTCTACCTCAGAACCCCACAGGGCACAGACCAAACTGACGGGGGCAATCCTGCTCTGCTACCATTCAAGCCACAAGCTCCAGGACAGTTCTGACACCCACTGCTGATGCATTCTACACACAAGCTGGCTGACTGAGGACACTTGGCCTACTATCTGTAGCTACAGTGAACATTTTTCTCTACAAAAAGTTTAATCACTATAGCAACTAAACAAGAAATCCATTTAGAAGTCAATATCCTTTCTTTTATACTGGATCTTGATGAAGACACATGCAGGCTGAGGTGCCAGGCCCCCTGCTACAGTCCCTTTCTCACCCAAACTCCTCTCAGCCTAACCCCTAAATAATCAGCAGGCCACTGACCCTAGCCAGCCCTATGGAAACAAAGCAACTTATAGAGAGGAGTCAGTCCAATTCGGTCTTGAGTATTTTCATACTGGGCTGTGAAAGTGGAGTCTGATGATGAGGAGCAATGGAACCAGAGTCAAGACATGTAGGAGCCATGACTGGGGCCAATCACGGAAATCAGAGGAGAAAATCAATCTGCAAGGAGAAACAGGACAATCAGAGGGCACAGCAAAGACAGGAGCCCTGGCATCCCAGAGATACCTGCTTAGCCCAAGTCATCTCTAGAGAGGTCATCCAGACATGCCAAGGCCAGTTCCCAGAATGTCCCACTCCATTTTAGTGTCTGTCCTAGAGGTTGAGACTTAGCCTAGAACTGCCCCACTTAACCTAACCTGAATAGCTATAATCCCTGCAATCCAAACTGTTCTACTTTAAAGGCATCAATACCAACCAACCTACCTTTACAAGTTTCCACTAAAAACCTCAAACTTTTCTGAATGAGCCAGCCAATCCTTTTAAGTAGAACAGTTTGGATTGCAGGGAAAATCGCAACTCAAGAATCACTTTCTATATAAAAGAATCTCAGGGCCTGGTTACCATCATTTATTTACTTATTTTGTGTGTGTGTGTGTGTGTGTGTGTGTGTGTGTGTGATTTTTGACAATTTACTTAAGACACAATCTCCAACCCTGGGGTGATGAAAATACTGCCATATATTCATTCACTCTGAGAGCCTTATTGATACTTTCCTCATTAGGTTTCAAATTCATTTGAAAGCTTCACTTTTTTTAATGGTGGCAAAATATACCCAACATAAATATTACCATTTTAGCCATTTTTGAGCACACAATCTAGTGGCAGTAAGTATTTTCATATGGTTGTACACCTTCACCACTAACCATCATTTATTTTTTAAAAGCGTTCTGAAAATTGTGAGTTTTTTCTCTTTATTGAACAGTTCTATCTGCTCCTTCATCAAACGACAAGGGCAAGAACCTCGTCAGGGCAGTACTGGTTAGGATGGTGAGCTAGGTAGCAAAGGCATCCATCACAACTTGGAGCAGCACGAGAGCAGCTAAATCCATCCTCTGCTCCTCAGACAGAGGCAAGAGAGACTAAAATTACTTGGAGACGACAGGTCAGAGCTGCCAAGAATATTCCTTCCAAGCAGAGAGGTCGCCACTACCACATCTGCATCAAGAGGTCCTCATATAAGCAGCAATGGGGCACATAGAGTAATCTGACTCAGTTCAGAAAGCCTAATGCTTCTTTCCTCCCAGAATGTCTGCAGTAAGTTTGTGGGCTTTATATTTGGTAAGTAATCTATAATCAATTTCTGGAGGATCCCTAGGAAGAAAGGCAAGTACCTCAAAGCTCTGAGTACCCACTCACCACCTTCAACTTGTTACAGCATTCTTTTTTGCACAGCAGCCTCCATCAATAAAACTAATGAGGAAGAAACCTCCATCGAAGCTTTGTCAAAGCAAATGATTAGGCCAACACATTTCATAAATGGCAGAAATGGAAAGGACAGGCAGGAAATGTTTACAAGAACACCACGAACTTTAACTTGCCCTCAGTATCTTTAAATATTGAAAGAAACTTTCAGAGATGAATTATGTTCAAAGGCTCCCCAAACACCAGGCCTATCGTTGCCCAGGGATTATGTCCAAGTGAAGATCCCATATGATCGATTATAGTGGACCCTCAGCAACTCCCCAATCCACATGAGTTCCTTAATAGGAAGAGTCTTTATTTACTGAATAACTGGCAATCGATACAGTTTAATAACAGTTATATTAATCAAATCCAAAAAATACAACTAAATAAGTATAAACACTACCTTGAATGTAAAACATCTGAGGTTAGCAGATACTTTAAAATCTATAATCATCTATTATTTAAGTCTATTTTCCAAAACTATGAACCCTCATCTGTAACTGAATAAAGCCTTAAATCTATCATAGGGGATAACTAGGAAGACTGAACATTTCTGTTGTACATCTTCCATAAAACCCATAACAGTTTTTTACATTTCTTAAATACTCATGATGTAGTAGGCAGAAGATGTAAAAAATCAGCCTTCTATGTTTACTGGGAAGGAGATACCTCAGTGGCAATAGTTTCAAATTCCTCCTACATGGCTTGAACCGACATATTTCTTCTTGATCTGGAGCAAGGAACTCAAAAGGAAAAGCAACAGTCACACAAAACAGCTGCAAAGCAGCAAAGCAAGATGTGATGGGAAGTTCCATATGTCCAACCCTCACCTTGTTATCATCTTAAGAAAGAAGGAGAAGAACTTTAGAGATTGTTTCTAAGACCACTCAACACCTGCATCTCTCAAAATCATTACCAACTAACTCATTCCACCACAGCTGAGGTCTAGGAAAGGCAAGATGAGGAATGCTGGCCCAGAATGAAAAGCAATAAGCAGAGAAGACCAATCCGGTAAGAACAAGAAGGTGTAGATGCCAAGGACAGAAAGACTCCTTTACCCTCCTGGCCCATCAAAGTGATGACAAGGAGAACTGCGGAAAACACACTGCTCCATGGGGTCCTTAGTCCTGCTGGTCTGCATTCCCAGCTACTGAAAGGAAAGAGCACTGGGCAGGAACCAAAGTGGGCTTGTTTTAAAAGCTCTGGGAAACCTAAACCCTCCACGGTCAAAGGACTAATCTATCACTTGCCCCAGGTAGGACAATAATGACAATGCTAATCCCACAGCAGTGTTCCAATCACTGTGAAATCTTGCCATCACAGTCCAGAACTTTCCAGAAATCCTAGAGGTAGTTTTGAAAATTAGAAAGTTTTTACAGAAACCCTTTATCATTAAATCTTTCTTCAATATTATTTACAAATAATTGTATTTATAAGAAAAAAATTATAATTGTAATATCTAAAGTATTTAGTTCTTAGGGAAAATGACAAGTCATTTACATCTTCAAATGCACATCCTCATGCTACTTGGTTTTTACTTTTTTTCCCAGTACATCTACTTAAAGAACACAGCTAACACAGAGACCATTCATCTGTTACTCTTCAGAAAACCAGTTGAACCTAAAAAACATGAAGCTCTAGTTCCATGTAAGCATGGGGAGAGAGTATCTATGAGGTACCACTAGAGTAACATGTATTCCTAAGATCCTAGATCCAATGCCCAGCAAGGGTAAATGCATATCAACTCAAATGAATATAGTTTGAATCACCTACTATGACAATGAATTATAACTGAACTAAAATGGTACTTCCTAAAAGTAAGACATTTTATTTCTAAATGTTCTTGGCAATTAAGTATCCAGAAAGTCAGCAAACCCTCAAGAAAGCAGAGAAAATGAACTTTTTTACAGCTCACCATTTATCAACCCCAGGAGGCTTGAAAGATGCCAGAGGCCAGAGGCCTAGCCTCCAACTTGGCCCTGCAGAGGAACTCTCCAAGTAAAATTTCTTCAAGAACTGTCTCACACAGCACTAAATTACAAGCAGTGACCTCCCTGGAAGAGATGATACAGTCCACCGCCCCGGGAAACACAGAGCCTAGGGGAGATGAAATCGGACTCCAAGACGTGGGGTGCTACACCAGTTCTACAATAATGTACCAAATATATGTGTCAAATAATAAAGTTATTTAAAATATTTCACTTTCTTCTCAAAATCCAAATTCATTCCAAAAGTTATTTGAGTAGGGCATAATTTAATCTCCAGGCCTAACCTCTGTGAAATAAAGTATTCTCCAATTCAGCCAAGTGATAAAAGAAATGCTACTTTATAACAAAGGTGCTATAACACAGTACTCTGAACTTCCACCAAGAACAAAAATTTTGTATCAATATGTTCCCAACACAGTTCAATCCACAAAAATCATGAGTTAATTAAACTGACTGTTTTTAGATTTCAATCTGTTTGGCCAGGAATCTTATCCAAACTGCACTGATGCTAATCAACATGAGCAACCACAATGCTATTGAAATAACTAGGTGTCTTATCTTTTGTTTTACCTTTTACTGTTGGTTTATGGGCTGACTGATGGTAAACTGATCTGTGCATGTGCCAGAAGTTAGCTCAGGAATACAAACCAGGAAAACAGGCTTAGAAGCATCAAATCCATGAATGAAAATGCTGACGTCATAGTTCAGTTCCCAGTAGAGCTGATAGTAGTATGTGAAGAATCTGTGGATCTTTGGGGATGTTAAATCACCAAAGTCATTTAATAAAGGAGAAAAAAACAGCCCTTTCTTGCTCAGAATGAGGAAGGGGAAAGGCAGGGAGAAACACTGTATTAACAACCTTTTTCCTAGACCAGAAATGAAAAATACACAACAGATATGGCACAAACAAGCCTAACTTCTAAACCACAGAACTGTTTCACACCATTAATGTCAAAAGTAGTATTTTTTAAAGACACAGTTACTGTGTCTCTAAATAAGTGATATATAATTCCCATCCCTATTTTTTAAAAAATCTTTTCTCTCACCACTGGCCTGTCATTCAAACAAGAGCACGTGACACAGCTAAAGGAACAGACTGCCTGGCATCGCCACACTACACTGACTTGATGGTGGAACCTAAAGACCAGAGGCAAACTGCTGGAATGTTTAGGTGAGGGAGAAAAAAAATGTTTTTATCTAATGATGTAAGATAAACTAATAAAAAAGATTATAAAATTTTGATTTATTTAGAACTATTAAAAGTGGCTAGTGGTAGGGATTGTTCACATTTCTCATCGCTTCGCAAAACTGAAAAATACAACTACTAATACAAACTTCTGTAAAGTTTAGACACAATTTACTAACATCCTTTTATTCAGAACACTTAAATCACTGATTCCTAGATTCCTAATGTTTCCCAGGAAATTTAAGATTATTACATTCTTAGAAAATAACAGTTGACCCTCAGATCCTTCGTAACCTTTCCAAAGCACAAAACTACAAGGACATTCTCTCCTCATTCGTACAGCTTAAAATAGCCATTCACACCAAATGGATTTTTTTTTAATTTAAGCAATAAACAATTTTGCCAATAAACATTTTAAAAAGAAGATCTTATTAAGTTAAAATGCAAACATGCCAGTTTTATCTGTAAATCTAAAATGTTAAAAGAGATCATCTCACATTTCCACCACAAATATCTTTGATAGAACATCACTACCCCCTTGTGGATTTGCAATAAAAAATCCTTATCTTGAATCTTTACTTTTCAAATGCTGAACTTATTACATCAAAGTTTACATTTTCTTCATTAAGAATGGCTTTTATTTCAATTACTTCTTTAAAAGAGAAAAAAGCACATTTTAAAATAACCAATGCCATCAATTTATTTGTCTTCTAAATGCCTCATTTGGAGGCACACTCTTCGTACAATATGCATGTGTTGATTTCAAAATAGTAACCACATCAGCGTTCCATTTTTTTCTTAAGAGTATCTGACTTCTTCCAAATGTCTTTGAAATTATTTTTAGTCATAAATGGGTAATTGTTTCACTATAGCATTTTTTTTCTTCCTATTTGATAATTTCATACTTTGTACCAATTTCTTATTATCACTCCCAAATGATTTGATGCCCAAGTGCCTAGAAAACCAGTGAGGCACACACATACTCAGAAATGACTGTTCCAAAAAGGATTAAAAACAAAGTCTAAGTTATAAAGACAGAAATTCTTCACTTCAGAAGTAACAACTGGCAATCTAAATCAACCTTGATGCCTTGATGAAGAAAAAAATACCATACCTGTTTCTTCAAAACTCAAAACAAAGGGTTTTTCTTTTTATTTAATTGTTGAAAAGAGTACCTCCAGATGTATCCACATATCATTCTAATATGACACACAGATACATCCTGTTAGATGTAAAAAACAGAATTATGTATCCAGTTTATCCCTTATTACAAACCCTAAATTTAGCTGAAAATGTAAATCATTACTACAGTTACGTGCAGGCTACACAGAGAAGTCAGTCACAGGCTGCACTATCACCACCAGAAGTTAGCTTTGCATGCTCTCACCAACATGAACACAAAAGTAGGGATGATAATAATTTACTGTTGCCAGTATTATATTCCAACAGTTAAGTGGGAATAAAGGGGGGAAATGAACTCACTCTGCAGGTGTTACTGTATAGTAACTGGTAAAGAAAAATGGAAGAGATGCTACATGGTCTACTGAGTGAATGGATGCTGAGTGTCCTAAAGACTTTTCACATGTCAACCCCACTGAGACTACACATCCAAAAGGTACCAGTTATGCACCTGTCCAAAGCCAACAACTGAAGTGCAGAGCAGGAGCAATCAGAGATGGCCTTCAGGGTGTTTGACTTTGTTTGGGATTTTGTTGGGGTTTGCTTTTTTGTTTGCTTGGAGAGAACATGGGAGGCATTTTATTTTAGATGGCATGAGGAAGTGAGGTAAGAGGTGAGAACAATACCACCTAGTCTCCATGTTTAAAACTGTGAAGAACTCAGTCCCAAACATTCTTTCAAAGGCATGTGACTCTGTGCATAAAACTATACCGCAGAAAGCAGAGTGACAAATACAGCTAGCACATCTCCCTCAAAGTTACCCTCTGCTAACTGGATCAGGAAGGGAAATGGTTCATGACGTGATGGGCCTGGTGAAACTGGACCCCCCCCCCAAAAAAAAAGAGCAAAGGAGTCACGTATAAGAGAACATGCTATTATATCAAGAATGAGCAAAACACTGGGTGAATGCGGAAGAATCATCACAAAACTATCTCTGATCCTTCTACCTTATGCTTTTCAATCAGCTCAGAGTAAATGAACAATCCTCTAAAAAAAAGGAGTGAAAGAGAAGACAGACACCTCTCTGATACTTGGCCTCTCTTTGCAGAGGAGTACACAATATTTAAGTTCAGGATAATGCTGTTTAAAAAAAAATGATCAGGAAACATTACCAATCTTTACACAAATAGGCCCATGACCTTCGACAAGCCATGGTTTTCAAAGCAGAAAGATGCACTACAACCTAAAAAATATATAGAGTATACTGACAGCAAAAAGGGGGGGAAACCTTACTTTGTCCCACCATATTAAAAATCAAGAACTGCTGCCCATCGTCAGTAAATCAAGAACTGCTGCCCATCGTCAGTATATATAGAAATAGACTTTCCTTACAAATACATAACAATATCACGGGATGTCAGACCATCTGTAGGCATATAAGTAGCTTCTAACGACTGAATGGTGACATGACTTGATCACAAGACTGATGGATACGTCCATGGATGGCACCAAACAAATGGTTCTGATAGTGTCTGATCAACCTATATCCTGAGCCGGATTGGGTATTCAAACAAAAAAGAAAGAAAAGAAAGATCATACTACAATCTGGTAAACACAGCAATGGCCATACACTCTCTACTTAAGTTTTATGGGCAAGAAATAGAACAAAAACACTTCTGACTCTCACCCTCAAACACACCAAAGACTAAAGACAGTGCCAGCGTAGGCAAAGGAACACTATAAAGGACCCCATCTTCCTTGTAAACAAAGGCTCCAAAGACATAGTATATGTGTTGGCTGTACCCAAAGAAATGTACTGATATTAAGCCAAAGAGACAGGAAAAAAAAAAAAAAAAAGGCTGACTGAATGGAGAAAAACACAAATTTACAAAATACTATATGTAGAGGCCCAGAAGCCCGAAGGTCTCAGTGTTTAACCCCGAAGGTCTCAGTGTTTCACCCCAGGATAATTTCCAGTTACAAATACCACTGTCATCCCTTGCTGGGACTTAAATCACACTCCATATACCTTCTTAGAGAAACAAGAAGGATCTATGTCTTATGTACAGGACAAAGGGGATGGTAGGCAACCTCTTTCCACTAAAGGTCAGAAAGGCTCCAATGCAGTGTGTTATCTATAAAGCGCTTTAATAACAATAACAAGAAGGGCAGTAAAGAAACCTCCTTATGCAAGAAAGAGGAAAAGGAAAGACTAAAGAAGAGAAAGGGAGGTAAGATTTAATTCATCTAAAACATCCCAAAAGGGCAAGGTAAGTGATTCTAGAAGATATAGAACACTGCAGGAAACGATCTGTATAATGGAAACACAAAAGAAACACACAACCCTGTCATCTCAAAAACATTCACTCACACATTCACATCAACAGAGGACACTGCCAATCACATACTACAACCCTAACAATCCTATACAAGAGTTTTCGCAGGAATGAAATCCTAGAAAAATGGCTTCTAAATACATTATGGAGGGAGGTAATTTCATTTAAAGCAGGAAAAAAAGCACACTCCAGATTAATTGTTATCATTATTATCATCACTACTAACATCTAACCTGCACCCAAAAAGAATCTGCTGCTACTCATTCAAAATAAACAAAAAATACAAATAACAGCACATTAAAAAGCATAAAGAATTAAAAGTCACATAATAAACAAAAGCAGTGATAATGCTATCGGATACCCAGTATAAGAATGGTCATCACAATTAGGCATTAAATTTAGACATAAGACTTTCTGGCAGCAAAATGTAACAGCAGTTTATATTACAGTTATCATATACTATCTGATAATGTAAACCAGACCAGTTAATCAGAAGAGAAAAATGCTTTTCTAACACTTCCTTATAAAAAGGATGTATTTGATTTTATGTTCTATACAATATCTAATATAAATGCTGCTGTTCAAATGTATAATAAGCATTCCAACCAATCATATATCTAAATGACCTGAAAGGTAAGTTTAGACAATCAGATTAAGGTTGACTTCACTTTTCTCTCTCCTCTCTCTCTCTCTCTCACACACACACACACCCACGGCCTGAGGAAAGCTGTTCAATGCCTTTCCCAGTACACCCTCCACCCTCTTCACCACCCCCACTCCTGCAGGAAGGAGGGAGAAAGCTCAACAGGATAGTATACTATTAGAGTATATTTTTGAAAGATTACAATCCAAAAAATTAAAATTCAGAAAAAAATTGTACAAGACTTTATTAAAGTACAAGATACACTGAAATGTCATTCATACTAAAAGGCTAACAAGATTTAGTATGGTCTCAAGCAAAGTCACATAACCCCCACAGAGCTTTACACATAATAGATGCCCAGGAAAGGGCTACTGAATGCATGATTGCAGTAATGGATTATGGATATAAGAACGGCTTCTCCCCAAAAGGGCATATTCAAAGGCACCTCAAGAGAGGCAAGTAGCACGACTACAGAAGGAAAGGAAGAGAACATGAGAGTCACCTTCCACTGCTTTCTCCATAAGGAAGTCAGAAAGAAGTACAACTGCACACAAAGGGGTATTCCTCAAACTTTAAGAAATGACAAATGATGAATGCCCAAAGTAATGAAAACAGCGGGAGGCACTGTTAAGCCACAAGATGGGCTACCTCACTATGAGAAAGAATTCCAAGTCCACCCAGTCACGTGGGATGACACCAAGCCTAAACAGAGATCTAAACCAATGCTTCCTGACTCTAAGGAATGGGCTTTTCGGGGGCTGGGGGGCAGTCTAAAATAGCCGGGGCCTAAAAACTAAAACAGAAAATGTGGCTGGGCAGGATGCATAAACATGTCTCTAAGAGCAAGTAAGAGTGATGCTATACTTTGAATGGGAAAAGCTGGCCCAATCTGACCTTGAGGAATAGTTGCCCTGGACATGTCAACATTCTGAATACACTGAAAAATGAAACAGAACAACCCAATGTTTCCCAGAAGCAGGGTAAAGACAGGTCTTCAAGAAGACAAGGGAGAAGAGGACACCCAAACTTGCCCCAAAATCTGGGAGATAAGGGAAGAAAGACTGATGTCCTAGCAGAATGCCAAACAGAAAAATGTAAAAAAGCAAAGTGATTAAGAGAATCCATGCAGGCTGTGGCTATCTGCAAAAGAGCACCTTGCACTGGGGGAGGAGGAGGAAAAAGTCAATTTCCAACCATCTATGAAGCCCAGAGACACAGAAAGCATGACTGTACTCAACTCAAGGTGAAAAGCCCAACTTTACACAGTAACCTCAAGCATGTTCTTGACTAACCTCCATCACTTTTCCTTCCACTACCCCAGTAGGGGGCACCTTGCTCCACAGGGAAGACTCCCAGAAGCAGGCAGTGGCCTGGAGAAGAGCAAGGAAGAGCCACCCCAGGAAATGAGATAACTCTTCTGGGTTTACGCCAACGTACACAGCAGGTATTCGACTTGATTTTTCCAAGACTAACATTACCCCTAAAATACACAACTCCATCAAGCTGATTAGAGATACAGACAAAACAAAAACAGCTTAAAAATTAAAGGAAACTCAAAAAGAAAAGCAAAAATTAGGTCAAAAGCTTTTTCTGGCAACGGGTACCATACCCACTGGACAGCTCAATATTAACTGAAAGGCAAAGTCCAGCAGTCCAAGCCCAGTGCTGACCAAACTTCGAGGTGGTTACATCTTACTCAAGAAATAGAGATAAAGAGAGTCTTCTTGCTAGAAAAGTGCTCCAAGGTCCAATTCTCACAGATCAACACAGTCTGCTGAGGAGAGCAAGTCCCTACACTAAGCCTGTCAAAAGAGACTTCACTTCAGAGTGACAGAAGGGAGGAGGAGTGGAGACTAGGAGGTAAAGCCCAGACCAGAGCCTAGACCACAGGGCTCTCACCTTTCCTCTGCCCCAGAGAAAAGAACCTCAGGAATAATCCTCCCACCCTCTCATGAAAGGGCAAGGGCCTTTCCAAATGTACCTTTTCCTAATTTAACAGCCTCTCTCCTTATTAAATGGCCAAATTCCAGCAGGGGCATATTTATGTGGCCTTTCCTTCCTAGTTCTGTCACTGAGAAATAGATTCTTCTCACCCATTTCCTATCATTTGCCCAAAACACAGGAAACCTCTTTTCCCTACACTGCAGTAAGGAAATCAAGATAAGAACTTTTCACCCCATGCAAAACAAGCAGAGAATACTGCCCTTAAATTCAGAATGCCTAAGTTTGGGTGCTCATCAGCAAGCACTCTACACTTCACATAGGCAGGGACATGGTGAACATTCAGGATGTCATTCTGCTTATTCAGTACAGTACAAATGACAAATGAAAGAGTGGTGAGACCTGGCCATTTATCAATGATTCTTCTGATTCTCCTACGCCTGAACAGTTACCAACAAAAGTAATGTATATTTATATTCTTGCATGTCACAGTCCCCACACACACCCGAAGTGTAAAACTAGTCACCTAATCCCTCTAACTTTTTCTCACCATATTTAAAGAATATTATTTTATCTATGCATACAGACCTATACGCATATATGTCAACAAATGCACACAGCATCAAGATGATCTGTTTCACCAAAGAGAACCAGAGCAGCAGAAAATAGAAAGCATTCAAATTTCCCCTTTGCCTGAAAGGTACAAAATCCAAAGAAATGTTTGGATCCCACAAGAGACACTACCAGGGCCAAAGGAAGGTTCTAGTACAACAAGGAGCACACAAGCTACCTCTTTCCGAATGGCACGTGGGCGACATGGGTGTCTACACTCCCTATTCTGGATGGAAAGGCATATGGCTTCTCCTTACCCAGCCAACATGAATACAATTTGAGAAAATTAGAAAAAGTCAAGGTAACAGGCTCACTAAATATGGCTGACTAGGAAACAGAAGCCATAAGGAGGATATGAGTCCTCTCAAAAAAGAATTGGGAAGTTTATTTCCAGGGTAGGTTCAAAGACACTTGAGTGTGGGACGTACAAAGTCTGGTTCCTATTGCACATTAGACAGTAATCAGAACATCAAAAGCCAAGGGCACATGACCCTTCTCCCAGTAGGGTAGTGTCAACTGGTGAAGGTTGCCCCCTCCAAAGATGAAAGAATCAACTGGAAGCAAAAATACACCTTTGTTTTCCTCCAAAGCGGGAGTAACTGTTGTGGCCCCTTTTTACTCAAGTACTAGGCACAACAGAAGCCCTGCCCTACATCTCACTGGGACACCCACCCTCATCCAGACTGGGAACTCTGAGGAGAAAGAACACGTCAAGGTAGACCAACAACTGGAGAAAGGAGCACTGAACATCCAGTTTTCTCCCTAAGAAAAAGAGGACAACTCAAAGGGTATTCAGGAAATGAGCTCACCCTAACCCAGGAAAGTGTGCAGAGAGTGCACATAATCTGAAGAAGTGTCTGCTCTCCCATTTAGAAATGACTTCAGAGCTGCACAGGCCCCCACGATCCACTGGGTGAGAAAGAACAGGGGTGGCCCGAGTCCCCGAGTCCTGGCAAAAAGGGTCAACAGACAGAGTGCAGAGGCCCCAAAAGGTTCCACGGAAGAGGAGAGACTCAGACCGACCCCTATGCCAAGCGAGGATCGGGGTCACGGAAGGTAAAGGGCAAGGGAGTGTGGAGAGCCTCACTTGCCACCGAAACCGAGACCCCACCCTCCTGGCTACGAGGGTGCAAGGGCAAGAGTAGGATGTGCAGGGCGGCGAGGGGCGGGGATGCTGCGCAGGCCCCCTTCCCTCCCCAGGAGGCGAAGGGGGAGGGGTCACACGAGGCCCTCGGCCGAGGCACGCTCCGCGGTAGCGGGTCCCCCTGGCGGGGACCGGCGCGGGGACCCCCGCCTGCCCGGGAGGCGTCGCGGGGCCGGCGGGGGCTGCCAGAGTACGTCCGGCCCTGCCCGCCGCCGGGAGCAGGCGGCCAGCGAGGGCTGAGCGCCGCCGCTGCCACCCGACGGGGACCGGCCCGAGTGGCCCGGCTGGGGCCAGGGGCCCGAGGCGGATAAACTTTCCGCCCCGCGGCCCCCACCCCGGGCCCGGCGCGAGGGGCCCGGGCGCCGCGGGCTAGCGAGCGGCGGGGATGCC
>JAJEJO010001524.1:116396-131825 GCA_020662805.1 Glaucomys volans
GCCGCGCCCCCGCGCTCCCGCCGGCGCCGCCGATGCCCGGGATGTCCGGCGGGGCCGTGTCCCGCCGCCCGCCGCGCCGCCCCCCGGGCCCTCGCGCTCCGACTCTTACCTTCCGGCTTGTTTTCGGCAGCCATTTCCCCTCCGCGCGCCACATCCTCCTCCTCCTCGCGACCGGGACCCCGAGCGCGCGCCTCGTACCGCCGCCGCCGCCGGCCCAGCCACCCCGCCGCCGCCGCGCACCCGCCCTGGCCCCGCCCCGCGGCCCACGCACAGCGCCCATTGGGCCACCGGACTGCCACTCATTGCTGCCGCCGCCAATCGCCCCACACCAGGGGTCTCACTACTCTCCGGGAGGAGCGTCCTATCCATCCGACCCATTGGCTGGTCACCACCCCACGGACTAAACGGATTGGTCAAGAACCAACGCCCCCTCCCCACCCACTCCCAGGAAAGCCCGCCTTTCAGACCTAAACAAAGCTTCCTAGTGGTCAGGGCCCGAAAGAACAGTCCAATCAGGATGGGGCCGATACGGAATATTTCCTCGAGGCCGGGACGTGGCATTTTCATTGGGCGTCACTACAGTGTTTCCCAAGCCGTCCAGACCAATCAAAGGGGGTTCCCGGAACTCGGGAGCGGCGGAGGGAAGCCCCGCCCCTGAGCGTGACCGTCATGAGGAAGGCGCTCGCTCATTGGCGCGCTGGGGCTTTTCCCGCGTGCTCCCGGGGCTGAAGGACGTTCCCGGGGAAGCCACTGACGGCGCGTGGGGTCCCGGTGGCAGTGCAGGACGCGCCGGGATCTCCGGGATCCCGCAGCCTGCCGCGACAGCTGATGCTGGCCCTAGAGGCCTCGTTGTGGGGGTCCTCCCGGGCGCCGCGTCCCCCAGCCTTTCGGCCAGGAGTGAGGGCAACGCTGCCGGCCGCGGGTAGGGGCCGCGCCTCCTGCCAGGCCCCGCCCGCCCCGGTCACCGGCGCCCCGCCCCCTCGGCCGCCGAGTCCCCACGGCCGGGGGCGCGGCCGCCTGCGCCCGCCTTCCGCGCCCGCCCCCAGTGTGCTCCGCTGTCCCCTTTTCTAGCGCTTAAAATACTGAAACTTTATTTTGGTCACGTTGTCCATGTGACCGACGGAGCCGATGAGTCATAGATTTCTGTCCCAGGATGAGGCCGCCGAGCGAAACCTTAGGGACGTTAGACCTCGACGCGCCCGGCTGGAGGACGAGGCGACACAAGTTT
The DNA here is from genome assembly GCA_020662805.1 of Glaucomys volans. Classification (NCBI taxonomy): domain Eukaryota; kingdom Metazoa; phylum Chordata; class Mammalia; order Rodentia; family Sciuridae; genus Glaucomys; species Glaucomys volans. The sequence continues at coordinate 117,625 of JAJEJO010001524.1, forward strand.
CCTTCTCTCCTTCCAGCCGGGCTTCAGTGCGGGGCTTTTCCAAACGAAGGTTTCGGCCCCCACTGCTTTCGCGCCAGGTGCGGGATGCTCCTCTGCGAGCAGGGTTTCAGTGGGGGAAGGAGAGCCCCAGAGCAGAGAGGGCGGAGGAACGCAGCTGCAGCTCTTCTGGAAGCCTGTCCACACCTGGTGGACTAGCACACCCTGTGCAGAGAAGCCCCGAGCCGGGCGAGGTGAGTGCAACACTCAGCAAGGAAATACCCCCTCTCATTCTGCACGTGTGCAGGTAAAACCGGAAACAGGAGAGGGATGAAATTTCTAAGTTAAAAAAAAAAAAAAAGTTGATTGAAAAGCAGAGCTCCAACCTATTTCCGCTATTCTGTACAGTTCGCAGTGAGAACGTTTCATTCCTTTTTTTTTTTTTTTTTTTTTTCGTTTTGCTTCTGTCAGTGACAACAGAATCAGAAAAGTCGTTCAAGGGTTTTGGCATTAAGATTTACTGTCAAAATAGTTGTACAACCCTGACTGTTCTTTTCCTGGGCTTCACCAGTGAAAATTTCTTAAGTTTTCCAGAAATAAAGATGTCCCAAAAGAATGTTTTGTATTATACACTCATTCCTCAACAAACTTTAATTTGACGTGTCTCCAAAAATGCAAAATTTTAACACGGGTACAATATTTTATCGATTAGCATTCTTAATAGCACCTATGTTGACGATTCCTGTGCTGAAACATTTTTGAAAGTGCTGGTGGCACTGTAAATTAGTATAACCCTTTTGAAAAGCAATTTTACAGTATGTATTAAAAGCCATAAAAATGTCTGCCTCTTTTGACCTAGTAATATTACTTCTGGGAATCTATTCTAAGGAAATAATACTAATGCCAAAAAGGCTAGATGTTCGAAGGTATTCTTCACAGGATCACTGTATGTATTATGACAAACAATTGGAAGCATCCAAATATGCTATATTGGATATTTAGTAATTAAAGTGTGCTATATCCACACAATGGAACATGATACTAGTCATTAGAAACAACAACAAAAAAAGCTTACACATTGCTGAGAATGAAGGGGAATATTCAAAATTATGGTGTTCTTTTCTAAAATACAATGTAATGATAGGTATAGAAAACTGCATTTTGCAAAGGGACATAAAGTACTCCCAAAATATGACATTTGGGAGATTATAGGAGGTTTTTCTTATTAGCTCTATTTCATGTAATTTAGCCATAATATAAGTATGCAGCTTTTACAACGAAAACATATTTAAATTAAAGAATAATTTTAAGCCAGCGCAGTAGCATGTACCTGTAATCCCAGCCTCAAGAGGCTGAGCAGGCAGGAGCATCCCTTGATCCTGTAAATTCAGGGCCAACCTAGACAACATAGCAAGATCCTATTTCTTAAAAAAATAACATTGACTTTATCTGGTGCCCACTATGGACCAGAAGCTGTGTTAAATACTGAGACTAAAGATGAATGAAGGCGAGTTGTTTCCCTTCAAGGAGCTCATAACCTAGCAGGTTAACAAACATCAGGGCCAGGTATAGTGGAAATGCTGAAGAAGTCATGAATGTCACCTGAGCCTCCAGAGTATCACCATTGCCATTGAAACCACCTTAGATAGGATCAATACAGCAGTTCTCAAAGTGCAGCCTCGGGACCTCAGTGGGGTACAGGGATCCACAAAGTCTTTACGTAATGATGCTATGTCAGTCTCATGAGTACAGTGGTGTTCTTCAGAGGCCACATAATGTGTGATCTCACAACAAGACTGCAGAAGCAGAAAGGAGAATCCAGAGATGGCCTATTAAGTCAGATATTAGAGGTTTACAAAATTGTAAAAACAATGCCCCTCTGAAGTTCCTGCTAATTTTTTTGGAAAATGTAATTATTTCTCAACAAAAAAAAATATGATTTGTATTTTCCTATAATGGGTTTATTCTTTTTAAGTGAACTAATGAACATTTTTTTAAATTTCTCAGTTTTCATTTCAAATACAGTACCTAATTCTAGGTAAACAAGCTCACATAAAGCAAAGCTCTGGGGGGTCCTCAATAATTTTTAAGTGTAAAAATATCCTGAACCAAAGAGTTGGAGAATCTCCCTGAGCTAGAGAATGAGATGTTTGGGGGGCTGGTTAGTGGCTGTGTGTTTGCTTGGGAGGACGACCAAGAGATGGGCATTGTAAGTAGAGGAAGTAGCCTGGACGCTAAAGGAGCACACCTAGAAAAGGGAGTAGTTAGAAGATACATGTGGCTGGCACCACTTGGAATCCTTGCCTGTTTTGGCTCTAATGTTCCTCAGGCTGAGAGCATTACCATCCAGAGACAGAACCTATAAGGTAAACAATGGGAATGTTAAATCATCACTTTCTTACCTCAAAAACACATGCAGAAGAGTTCCTTGTCAATCAGCTTTCAAAAATAAAGTGACTTTACTATTAGTGGAGATGATTATAATCTAAATGTTTGGACTTGCTTCTTTAAAGTGGAAGTTAATGAAGCTTCCATATCACGGGACTGGAAGAGGAAACCATGAACTGAGCCCATTTTGGATGCTTAAACACTTTGATGAGGGAACATAAGCTCATTTTCACCAGGCACAGGACAAGAAAGAAAATTTATTCTAGCTATGCCTTCTTTTAGAGCAAAAAGTTACAATATCCAATATTTCTACCTCCCAAGGATTTTTCCTCTTCCCCTTAATTTTTTTAATGTTGAGATAATTGTAGATATGCATGCAGTTGTAAGAAATAATTCAGAGAGATCCCATGTGCCTTGTCTTTCAAGATAAAGCATAATGAAAATGCGTGGGTTTTGTTAGAACCAACCTTTCACCAACCAGATCCTTCCTACATGCTTCCCAGGCCTGCACATCTTCATCTGTCCCGGTCTTGCACCCACCTGCCACCAGTTAGCAATGATGTCAGCCTGATCAGAATGTCTACTGTTAGGACACAAGGTAGACACCTGTCAGATACCCCAAATAGAATGATCTATTTGAGCTTTAGTAAGCCTGAATTTCAGCTCACTTAAAAAATAACGTGAACATGAAAGTCCTGGTTTGTGCTTCTGCTTCCTGACTTGCATGAGGTAAGCAGCTTTCCCCTTCCATGCCCTACCACCATATTGGTCTGCCACATTTGGGTCCTGAACAGTAAAGTGACTGACCCTGGAGAACCTCTGAAACTGTAAGCCCAAAATAAATTTTCTCAAAAAAAAAAAAAAAAACCCTGATTTATGGGCAGGGAATGTGCTAAAATTTTGAAATGAATCAGTAGTTTCTTCATTCAATATTTACTTAGAGGTAGCCAAGTCCAAAGGGATGGTAGGTCTGAGGACCAGCCACACCACTTCTAGCAGTTTTGTTTTTCTTTAACAATTAAAACCTAGAACAGAAAATTATCCTTCGTCATTGGGGTTGCAAGAGAGGTTGTTTAAACAATAGCTATAATCATAAAACTTTTCCACACCATCCAGCTATTACATAAAACATACCCGAGTGCACTTGCTCTCCAGGGGCCTCCTTTGAGTTTTATCTAAATGCCTTTGATGGAATGTATCTCACCTTGATATGCTACTTCAACAATCCATCCAGTTGTTTTTTTTTTTTTCTGGACATTTCCTTTAAAACTAGAGTCTTTCTACTCCCTACTTGAACTTTCTGGTATCATACAGCCTGATAGTTTTTATTGTTTATTGGGACTCATGATCCAAAAAAAAAAAATGACTTCTTTTCTACTGAGGGATCGGGCTTTGCTCTTTGAGAGGGCACAGAGGAAAAGAGCATCATGACTCCTGAAGTCAACAGTTTTCAGAGACAAGGATCACACCTCTGATTCAAGGCCCATCTGTCAGCGGAGCCCTCCTGTATACAGAAGGCTGAGGGGAGGGCAGCAAACTGATCAGAGCGAGGGAGCCAGGGGGCTTTGAGCATCTGCACAGACTAATCCCACTTGCACTTGTCTTGTCGGTTTATTTCGGGTGGCTGCCAGTGGAGATTGGAGAGCTGCTTTTTTTTCTTCTCTTGCTGATGTGCTCAAAACTTTCAGTGTAGTTTACTTCCATTCCCAGTCTTCTGAGGAAACTTTGTTTAGTTGTTGAAAGTAAAATGACCCATCAAAACACTTGGAATAAAAGCCTCTGATGCACCAGCACTGTGGTATTAGGAGGTCACTGAGGAACATTCAAGAAATGCCAGGCCACTGTGGGAGTGAATAAAAAGGGTGTGGGAACACAGGCACTTAATTGACATTAGCCTTTCTCTGTTCAGACAAAATGGGAAGTGTGTTTTGCTTTAAGTATTAAGTTGTGGGATATTATGCAGCCACTTTAAAAAATGGAGGTAAATCAACACGTACTGCTATGAAAATATCTCCAACTAAAATGTTTTTAACTGAATAAATTAAGGCACAGAGCAAAACATATGCTATTCTCATATGCATATGGGAAATGGATATAAAGTTTGTTACCTGTATAGATATTCCTGCATATCTGTACATTCTTCTGAAAAAGGTTCCAGAAGAATAACAAGAATTTTAATTACCTATAGTAACCTTTGAGGATGGGACAGAAAAAAATAAGGATTACTCGTCTTTTGATGTGATTTAATTTTTTACTATGTATATTCATTGAACAAATGTTTATTGGGTATTTATCACATATGAGATACTGGTTCTAGGTGCTGGAGATACAGCAGTGAACAAAACAAGACAAAAATTCCTGCCCTTATAGATAGACATGGAAGTGGAAAGACAGATGATAATCACACAAATATATGATCCAAGGTCAGTGATTGAAGGACCTTGATAAATGCTGGAAGAAAAATAATGTGGGAGAGAGGGGTGATGGGGATGCTTTTTTGGACAAGGTAGGCCAAGGAAGTTTCTGAATCTGGAGGGAAGAGGAAGTGAACAGACATTGATGGGGTGGGAGAATGTTCTAGGCAGGGGAAATAACAAGTACGAAAGCCCTGAAGCTAAGGCACATGATGCTTTGTAGGAACCACAGTAAAGCCATGTAGAGTGCTGGGCCATGAATCCAGGGACGGCCCTCCACATAGCACCGCACGTTCTGGGTGAGATCTTGGGGTTTTCTTTTGAGGACCCTGGAAAGCTAACAGAGGGAATTACCTTCCTGGCATATTGAAAGGCTCACTCTGCCACAGCATGGAGAATATACCTCACATGCAGGAGAAGAAGCAGGTCAGTTAAGAGATTATCACAGACATCAAGACTTCATGGTGACTTGAGGGTACTAATTTCCCAAGGCTTCTGTAACAGACTGTCTTAGTGTCTTAAAATGACAAATGTGTATTCTATTACCTTTCTGGAGGCCAGCAGTCCAAAATCACTCCCTGGGCTAAAATCAGGATGTTTGCAGGACTACATTCCTTCCAAAGGTTCTGGGGAGAACCCTTTCCTGCCTTCTTCAACTTCTATTGGCTTGCAGCCACATGGCCCCAGTCTGTAAGGCTAGCATCTTCAAATCTGTTCCATCTTCACATTGCCTTCTCTCTTCTGTGTCTATCGAGTCAGGTTTCCCTTCCCTTCTTACAGGAACACATGTTAACATTTAGGGCCCACGTACACCATCCAAGATAATCTCTCCATCACAACAACCTTAACTTAATAGCATCTATAAAGACCCTTTTTCCAAATGAGGTAATATTTACAGGTTCAACTCAAGATTAGGACTTGATATTTTAGGGGGCCATTGCTCAGCCTGCTACACCAGGAGTCAGCAAATTTTTTTTCAGTCAAGTACTGTGGTCTCTGTCACAACTACTCAACTCTGCCATTGTGGCACAAAGGCAGCCACAGAGAGTATGTGAACAAATGGATGTGTCTATGTTCCAATAAAACTTTATTTGCAAAAACATCTGTCAGGTGTTAGACTGAGGTGGAGGCCTTAAAAAGTAGATGGATTTAGGATTGCTCAGGTTTTGCTAGTGGATTGAGTGTGAGGTACAATAAAAAGAAATGCTTTCAGCCAGGATTTGACACTTGGAATTTTGACTTGAACAACTGAGTTATTGGTGTAGCAATTAAAGGCTGGGGAGGAGCCAGTTTAGGAGAGAGCAAGAATTCAGAATTCCATTTGGAGCACACACCTGTAATCCCAGCCACTCTGGAGGTTGAGGAAGGATGATCAAAAGTTGGAAGCCCTCTTGGGTAATTAAGCTGTGTCTAAAGATACCAATTTGGAAGTACTTAGCATTGGGTGGTTCTAACAGCGCAGGGCTAACAGATATCCTAGAGGAAGGAGTGTAATTCACTTTTACTCTATCATAACTTTCAAAAAGATAAAAATCACGACTCTCATGCAAATATAAAGTATATGTCAAGAGTCTTCTTCAGCTCTTTAATTAATGAGAGAACCTGTAAGATGTCAAAACTTTTAAATCAGAATTCAAAGAACAGATGTATATTTACAGGTAAGCAAGGATGCTTGCTAAAAGATGCAAATTTGATTAATAATCTATTTTAATAAGGTAATAAAATATCATATTTGGGGTTATCTTTTCTATAGGGAAAAAATCAGTTGCTTCTCTGAACAAGAACGATATGTATTACTCTCTGTTTTCTATTTTTACCTCATCGTCGACAAGGTACTCAGTTAAAGGTCCTTACACATAGAATTGTTCCACGGGAGAATCTACCAGGCATTTGCAAAAGGACACCCAATAACCTCCTGCTCCTTACCAAGTCTCAGGAAATTTTGCCTGATATTGTCATTCGACATCTATTGAGCACCTACCAAGTGCACCAAGGCACCATCCTTCCTATTAAAGTACATCATTGAACAAGGCACAGACCCTACTCTCTACACTTACATTCTAGTGGGGGATAATAGACACAGTAAAGACATTCTAGGGGCTGGGGTGTGGCTCAGTGGTAGAGTGCCTGCCTAGCACATGAGGGGCACTGGGTTTGATCCTCAGCACTGCATAAAAAAATAAGTAGAATGGAGGGATTGTGTCCACCTACAACTAGGAGAAATTAAAAAGAAAGACATTCTACAGTATGTGAGAAAACCATGAGTGGAAAAACTAAAAGTAGAACAGGTTAAAAGGGACCAGATGTGCCAGTGTGGGACAGGTGCAATTTTAAATAGTAATGGTCAGGTAGGTATCATTAAGAAATTGACATGTTACACCATGTATGCAAGGTACCCCATAAATATGTACAATTCTTATGTGTCAATTGAAAATTGAAAAAAAGTGAATTGAAGAGCTGGAGATGTAACTCAGTGGTATAGTGATTTCCTGGCAAGCCTGAGACCCTGGGTTCCATCTCCAGTACTGGAAAATAAAAAATAAAAAGGAATTACATTATCATTTAAGGAAAGACTCAAAGGAAGTGAGGGAACTAGTCATGTGGGTAACTGAAAGATCGTTTAAAATACAAAAGGTGTTTAGAGGTTAGTTTTTTCTTGTAATTGGTGAAGAGAAAAATGTAAGCAAAACAGAATCAGAATCATAGATGGAGTCCAAGCGGTTTGTTTTCCTGCCTGGAAAGTGTTCTTTCAGGTTCTAGGCACATCGTGATGCTGTGGGATGAGGTAAGTGTGAAATCAGAAGAATCATTTTAACAATAGTGATCTTTTCACCCTTTCAGAAAGAAAATTGGCTCTCCTCTTTTATTAGAGGAAACTCCCATCTGCCTTGCTATTCCACCCACAAAGAATCAGACTGCATGTGTGACAATACTTAAAGGAAAAATTAAAATTTTAGTAGTAAATAGCAATTCAAAAATAGGTTTCTTGAATGAGGATCTTCTGGTTAATGAAAGTGCTGCTCTGGAGTAGACCTGGGACTCCTGCTCTGATTTGCAAAACTCTCCCTTAGTAAATGAATGAAAATAAAGTTTTGTTTCTCTGCTTTTTATCTGGGAGGGAAAGGGGGCTGGAATTATTTCCATTTTAATTCAAACAGTGTACGGCACAGCTCTAAGACTTGTGCAAAGATTTCTCAAAGCACAATTTTCTCCAGTGACAAAGATTTCTTTCTTTTTCATCTTGTCAAACATAATCACTCACAGATAAAGCCAATTTGCTCTTTTGCCTTCGTGTTGGGCTATTTCCTTTTGCCAGCTGACTAACGTTTTCTAGGGCAGGTCGGAATTAATCATTCAGCACCCTGAGATTTTTCAGGCCAGCTAGGACTGAGGATTAGAAACAATGAAACCCACAGTTTCTCCTTCTGACAAAAGACCTCCACTTGACAAGAGCATCATGCATGAACCACCTTAGGAAGACCAGTGTAGGGAATTTTACCAAATTTACCCATTCTTGATTCTCCAGATCCGGGGGAAACCTGTTCATTTGTCACCCTCACTACAAGTCATCTGCGCTACTTTTTTCCAGAAGTGGCGTCTGTTTCCCTCTTTCCCCAAGAGTTCTCACCATCAAGTTTAAGTACCCAGAACCCCCCTGGGGCCTCCTGGGGGCTTCACTGCAAAACCCCAAGCCTTCCTTGCATTTACATTCCAGCAACTCCAAGCCCTGATTGTCCCTTCTTAACCCAGCATCTTCAAGCGACCGGAAAGGCCATGTTCTTTACACCAGGGTGGCATCTTAATTGACCAATTCTGCAGAGCCGAGTTCCATCTGCCTGCACTTAAAAAAAATGTGGACCACTTGCCCTTCTCACATCTGGAGGTTCAAGACCCAGAGGCAGAATATGGTCCCCAGCACACACCCAGGAGCAGTAGGCTGGGACCCGCCAGCACTTTGAGGCGGGCCAGCCAGGGTGCTAGAACAAATGTCAAGGGGTATTTGCTGCAAAGAGTCTCCAGAAATAATGTAAAATTGTTCTGTCCTTTTAAAAATGGAAAATGCCTTGGCAGGGTGATATATTATTTGCCTGGCTGCATTTTCTCTCTGTCTCCGTCAAGGCTTGAAAAGTACTGGCACTTCTGCCTCTTCAAGCGGAGCTCGGTGTAACTGGACCACATCTAATGCCTGCACGATGCAAATGAAGATTGAAACTGTTGTTTCCTTTGATGTGTGTGACTAAATGCTCAAAGGGGATATTTTCTTTTCGATCCTCCAGTGGATAGAACCTCTTTAAAAATACCTGTTGGCTCCCTCTTCCCATTGGCAATTGAAGTAATTCCTGTGCTGGAGACGGAGGCTGGTACGGTCATGATGAATGGCTTTCTCCAGGAATAATACCCCTTCTGTGTTTGCGATGATGGTTAAAGTTCTGGAGGAATTAAGAAGCGTGAAAGGCACGTTAATGATGGGTATCTGCAATGAGCCACTCAGGCTTTCCTGAAAACGTCCAGAGAGCACAATCAGAGTGACGCTGGGGAGGCAGAGGAGTCTGGCTGGGACTCCCAGGGGGCTCTTCTGTCTCTTTCTGGCACCCAGAGTGTAAAGGGCCTGGGAAACAGGGTGGGATCTGCTACACGCTGACCCACACGCCTGCTCCCGGTTCAGTCTCACCCCTGTCCTCCAGCCTCTAGGCGAACCCATCCTAGTGGGACTGGTAGAGTCTGAGTTCCTCTCTGAGCTGGGGTCGTCTCTGGAAAGATACATGCAAGCAAATCAATAGCTCTGATAGCCTCAGAGCTGCAAGCTTCAGAATCAGTTGTGCCAGGTGCTCAGAACACTTTCACAGTGAGGGGAAGCATGAGCATAACCCAGCTCAGTGAGTTTTCAATCCTGCAGTGAACAAGGCAACCTGCAAGGGAGGCTTATATTTAAAGCAAAAAAAGCAAAACACTTGGAACTATCCATAAATCCTGACTTGGATCATTAATTTATTTTTAATGTATCCTCCTTTTTTCCTGCAGTATCTCACTCAGGGAGGACATGGGGAAGCAGGTCATTCTGGAGGTGGGATAATTAGACAGTCGCTCCAGAATGCAGGGGCTTTGTCAGTTACAGTGGTGTGCCTGTGCCTCGATGGGACAGGCACACAACAGTGTACAATAATGAATGAATGAATGAATGAATGAATGCCCAGTCCAGTCCTGTTCAAAGAAACCAGGTTGCTGTGAAGGCAAGAAATTCACTTAGAAGAGAATTGCAAGTGACCCTTGGAAGGCATACTGTATCGGTTTGCTTTGGCTCCCATAACAAAATGCCACAGAGTGGGTGGCTTAAACAACAGAAACTTATTATCTCACAGTCCTGAAGGCTGGAGTCCAAGACGAAGGTGTTGTGAGGCTTGGTTTTTCTTCATATCTCTTTGGCTGGCAGATAGCCACCTTGTGATTGTGTCCTCCCATGGACTTACCTCTGCATGGGCATCCCTGGCATCTCTTCCTCTTCTTAAGAGGACCCATAGGATAGATTGAGGGCCCACCACAGCAGTCTCGTTTCAACCTTCTAATCACCTCTTTCAAAGCCCTATTTCCAAACATGGTCAGGTTCTGAGATACTGAATGTCCGGGCTTCACCTTGTGAATTTCAGAGGACATAATTGAGCCTATGAAAAATGTGAACTATTCTTACACATTAAAATTCAGTACTGTGGTGCCATTTTCTGCCAAGTCAATAAAGGCTCTGTTTTCCAGGTCTTTCATCCTTTCCAGTAAGCCCTGGTGTGGACTGTCCTCTAGAGCCTGGATTTCTGTCTTCCTGGTTGGCACATATGGTCATGGCATACCTAAGCCCCTATGCCAGAGCAGTGGGACAAGTCATCCAGCCACAGCAAGTGAGGGCGCCCTCCAGGCTGCATCCTCACTGCGTCTCCAGGGACAGGTCACTTGACATTGCTGAGCAGCCATCACTACATCTTTTATTTTTTTTACATTTTTTTTAATTTAATTTTTTGATTCATTGAACACAAATGGAGTACAGCTATTGTTTGTCTGGTTGTACACAAAGTAGAATCACACCATCTGTGCATTCATACATGTACACAGGGCAATGATGTCTGTCACACATTCTGTTATTATTCTTACCCCCCCACCCCGACCCCACCCCTCGATTCCCTCTATGCTATCTATCCTTCCTCCATTCGTGCCATCACTACATCTTTAGAAAGGACTAATCCTTCCCACCCCGCCTTCCCGTCCCATTACCCGGATTCAAGGTGGCAAGTCCACCCTCTAAACAGAGCTTCACATATCTGCAGGGGGATAAGACACGGGATGAACAAGGGGCATCTGCCTAGAGTCTCTGTTTTAAAATACGATTTTTAAAACATTTTTTAGTTGCAGATGGACACAATACCTTTATTTTATTTATTTATGTGGTGCTGAGGATGGAACCCAGTGCCTCACACGTGCAAGGCAAGCACTCTACCTCTGAGCTACCACTCCCGCCCTAAAATATGATTTTCATATTAAAATCTGCAGAAGTGCATTAGGAATCAGAATGGAAAGTTGGCATGACATGCCGACAAAATGGAAGATTGCAAATGAATTGTGTCCTTGCTACAGATGTGCTTCTGCTTCTGCCATCCCAAGCACTTGGGCAAAAGAGTTCAAGCAGTGCTGGTTTGCGCATGAAGATGTACGAGGCTGCTCTCCATGGATGGACACGGAACAGCTGCCAACACGCACGACAAAATGAGAAAAGCCAGGTGCAGCACAAGGTAGTGCCATTTTTTAAGGGGGGTGGGTGGGCATGGGTAGTGTGGAGATTTATCAATGCCTGTGATTACTGGGCATAATTCAAAGCAATACATGAGCAAGGCGGGTAAGGCTGTCTCTGAGTTAAGGCCCTGTGGGGCCCAGAGGGGGGTGAGAAAGAGACCTTCCCCCAAGCCCCTCCATACTATTAGATTTTTTTTTAAACACTCATGAACTACCTAGTTTTAAAAATATTTTGTTTTTAAAAGCAGCAGTGCAGGGCTGGGGATGTGGCTCAGTGGTGGAGCACATGCCCAGCATGTAGGAGGCCCTGTGTTCAATCCCTAATTGAAAAAAAAAAAGTCCTGAAAAATGATAACTAATTATCATTATTCAAATAATAGTTATCTTTAGAGGAAAGATAACTATCTGAAAAAGATAAGAAAGACACAAAGTATTGGCCAATATTAAATATTTTGAGTCATAGTGAATATAAAAGTTTACATCCACTCTTAGTCACTGAGAATAATTTCTATACCATTTCTACCCATGTGGGTGAGGGGTGGGGGAAGGGAGCATCAGCTCTCACAGCCTGTGAGAGTCTCCCTACAAATGACATTTAATCCTAAGAGTTTAGCTGTAAGACAACATGAATCCTATTATCCTCTTCAGGAGAAGCCTCCATCCACCACATGCATGTGTGTCGGTAGATAGGTAGCCATTAGTATTTGGTGATCCTGAATGAACCCTGCTATGAAATGCAGGCAGTTCACACATTCATTCATCAAACAAGTACTAAATGGATATATTCTCTGACACCTAGCACTATGCTTAGACCTTTTAATACAGAAATGCAAATTTAGAATAAAAAGTTTTGCCCCTCTTTTCATACAATCAGTTTCACTGATAGAGACAGAAAGAGAAACACATAATTACAACTCAGTGAGAAATTCAGTCTGGAACCTCCAGTAGATGATCAGAGGGGCTGGGGGTGGGAAGCAGAGAAAGCAGACCCGTGGACACTGCAGATCTGCTCCGAGCTTGGTTGCAAACCACCTACCTAAGAGACCTCTTGAATCCTCAGTTTCCTCAGGGCAATGTGGGATCATTGATAGACCCTGCCATGTACTACTGGTGAGGATATGGAAGGATTCAACAATGTGTCAGGCTGCAGGTGTAGCCCAGCCTAGAGCACGTGTCTAGTGTGCTCAAGGCCCTGGGTTCAAGCCAGGCACAGAGGCCCACACCTATAATTCCAGCTACTCAGGAGGCTGAGGCAGGAGGATGGCAGGTTTGGGGCCAACCTTAGTGACTTAGCAAAGCCCTGTCTCAAGGGGCTGGCGTTGTGGCTCAGGGGTAGAGTGCTTGCCTAACGTGTGTGAGGCACTGGGTTTGATCCTCAGCACCATATAAAAGTAAATAAATAAAATAAAGGCATTTTTAAAAGATTTTTATTCTAGTTTTTTTAAAAAAAACTGTCTTAAAGGAAAAAATAAGTAGGTAAATAAATAAAGATGTGACTCAGTGGTTTAATTCCAGCACCATAAAAAAAGTCAATGACAAAGTCTTTCAAACCCTCACTTCCAGTGCCTGACACAAATACTAGCTCTCTTGTTTTTTGCTTTATTTGGTTTTTCAGCCTCTGGTTTTAGCAGGTTGCTGGAAAGGAGCTCGGGAACAGGGTCTGGATAGGTATAGACCTGAGACCCTGCTATTCAGGGCAGGGGGTGCGGGGGGGTGCCGTCCAGGTGTCAGCAGAGTCTCACTGGGCTCTGGTGTGACCACGTGTGACCAGGGAGCTCCCAGAGCAAGGGGCCCTGTGACGCACCCCTGGGAGAGGTCAATGCTGATGAGGGAAAAAGAAAACCAGAAAAGTAGAAAATAATACCAGAGAGCATGGAATAAAGAAAGTTTTGGGGAGGAAGCATCCATGGCGTTAGATGCCACAGAAAATTCAGGATAGAAGCACTCCTTGCCCACCAGGATCACTGTCGTCAACACAGGGGAAAACAGCAGAATTCCAAGTACTGGCAGGACGTGGAGAGACCAGGAGCCTCCTGCAGTGCTGATGGGGATGTAAACTGGTACAGCTACTGCAGGACACTGTGTGGCAGTTCTTCAGCAAATGGAACAAATACCACATGACCCTGCAAGGCTCCTTCTGGGTGTAGATCCCCAAGCATGGAAAGCAGGGTCCAAACAGATATTTGCACACCCACGTGCACAGCCGTGTTGCTCACAATAACCAAACGGTGCAGGCAGCTCAGGTGTCCGCAGATGGCGAGCGGACGCACTGAACTTGGTGTACTCACACGGTGTGATGCCATCCCGAAGTGAGGAGGAATGAAACTCTGATACGATACATGCTACAGCACAACGAACCTCGAGGACTTGATGCTAAATGAAAGAAGTCAGTCACGAAAGGACAAAAGCCGTCTCATTCCACTTACATGAGATTCGTGGAAGAGTCAAATTCAGAGACAGAAATCGGGGTTACTGGGGGCTGGAGGGAGAGGAGGGTGCCACAGAGTGTCCACTCAGGAAATCAGAAAAGCTCTGGACACAGATGATGTAATGAGTGCCCCCAAACTATATCCTTAAAAGCAGTTGACATGGTAAATTTCATGTTACATATATCTTTTTCAAAAATCAAGTTAGAGCCGGGCACGGTGG
>JAJEJO010001524.1:131925-171053 GCA_020662805.1 Glaucomys volans
AAAAAAAAAAAAAAAAAATCAAGTTAGAGGACAGATGGAAATCTGACCTGGAAGTTCCTGGGATTTTGATGAACACAGTTTCTGTAGAGGTCAAAGGGCAGAAGCCCCTTCGGGTTGGAGAATGTTTGAGAAGGACGCAAAGATCCTAATGTTGGCAGCTCTGGGAGATGAACTCAGAAAGAAGATGGGGGTGGGGGTTCGAGGGCTTGTCTGACTTTCAAAAATGAGGAGCAGCACGCTGTTCTGTTGGTAGGTTGAGGGGAAGCAGGTTTTAATTGGTGTTTGCTTCATGTTTCAGAATAAAAATTCTTGCCTCTCATTATAAATGAGAGTTCTGACTGGGTTTGGGGCCTTCTGTCACCAGGAGCTCAGTGACAGGCAAGCTCTTATTCCCATCACTGTGCAGTGGGAAGATGGCAGTGTATGAGCAGGACTTCCGACATTTGTCCAACCTTTTGACTCATTAAAGCTCCCACTGGAAATAGAGATTCCAGGGCCCTGCACCAAATCTACCGCATCAGCATCTGCACACACCTACTATGTGTCAGGCCCTGCGAGCAAGAGCCGATGAAAATCCTACCCTCGTGGGAGATAGATGATAAAGCCTAAAGTTGTACCTGTCAGACAGCAGTGAGTGCTGTGGGGCCAGTGAGGTAGGAGAGGACAGTGGGGCAGCCAGAGGGAGGTGGGATTCCAGTTTCTTTCTTTCTTTCTTTCTTTTTTTTTTTTTTTACTGGGGATTGAACCCAGGAGCACTTAACCACTGAGCCACATCCCCAGTCCCTTTTTGTATTTTATTTAGAGATAGGGGCTTCCTGAGTTGCTTAGGGCCTCACTAAGTTGCTGAGGCTGGCTTTGAACTCAGGATTCTTCTGCCTCAGCCTCCCAAGTCACCAGGATGACAGGCGTGCGCCATTACCCCCGGCTTGGATTCCAGTTTCAAAAACAATTTCTAGTCGCCTCTTGGATATCCCTGTCTGCCTCCTAGGTCCACTGGCCTCCACCATGTCCGCCTTGGCAGTCTTCATTCTTGATGTCAAGGGCAAGCCCCTGATCAGCCGAAACTACAAGGATGAAGTGGCCATGAGCAAGACGGACCACTTCATGCCTCTGCTCACGCAGGGAAGGAGGGTGCCCACTGCTGAGCCATGCCCGGGTCTGCTCCCTGTGGATCACACACGGTCACCTCTACTTCCGCCTATGCCGTGGTACGCTCCTTCCTCTACAAGGCTGTGGAGCTCTTCTGTGAATACTTCAAGGAGCTGGAGGAGGACAGCATCCGAGACAACGTTGTCATTGTCCATGAGCGGCTGGATGAGCTCGAGGACGTTGGCTTCCCACAGACCTCGGACTGCCGGCTCCTGCAGGAGTGCCTCACACAGCAGGGCAGCAAACGAGACTGGCAAGTCACAGGGCTGCCCACTGTAACTAATGTGGTGTCTTGGCACTCTGAGGGCATCAAGTACAAGAAGAATGAGGTCTCCGTTGATGTCACAGAGTCTGTTAACCTGCTGCTCAATGCCAATGGCAGCGTCCTGCTGAGCAAGACCATCAAGCTCAAGGTGCTTCTGTCCGGAATGCCTGAGCTGCGGCTTGGCCTCAATGACCACATGCTCTTCAAACTCACTGGCCTTTCAGGCAGCAAGAACATGTCCGTGGAGCTGGAGGATGTCAAATTCCACCAGTGCATGCGACTCTCATGCTTTGACAATGACCACACCATCTCCTTCATCCCGCCTGATGGTGACTTTCAGCTTCTGTCCTCAGTGCCCAGGTCCAGCCACTGATCTGCATTGAATCTGTCATTGAGAAATTCTCCCATTGCCGAGTGGAGATCATGGTCAAGGCCAAAGGCCAGTTTAAGACACAGTCAGTGGCTAATGACATGGAGATATCTGTTCCCGAATCCAGCGATGCTGACTCCCCACCCTGCAAGACCAAGTGCACGGGCAGCACCAAGTGCGTGCCAGAAAAGAATGTCGTCATTTGGAGTATCAAATCCTTCCCAGGGGCCAAGGAGTGCCTGATGCGAACCCACTTTGGCCTCCCTGTGTGCAGAAGGAAGAGGTAGATGGCCGGCCCCCCATTGGGGTCAAGTTTGAGATTCCCTACTTCACTGCCTCTGGCATTCAGGTTCCTTGCGTGAAGATCATTGAGAAAAGCAGAGACCAGGCCCTGCCCTGGGTTCATCATGTCACCCAGAGTGGCAATTATCAACTTCAACCTGCTAGATGGGAGAAGAAGTGGGGGTTTGAACTTGGGGGCTCCTTCTCCTCAGGGCCCTACTGCATATTTTAGAGAGAGGCTGGGAAAGTGTGGTGGTGGTGGTGGTGGTGGTGTGTGTGTGTGTGTGTGTGTGAGAGAGAGAGAGTGGGGAGGGGGTATTTGGGCAGGCCACTGACTTAGCAATTTTCTTGCTCCCAGCCCTCAACCTCCTCCTCGTGATGGTCTCCTTGCCTCCCTTACTCTTGGGGTTCCCCCACCCTAATTTTATATAAAGAAATGTCAGAGAGGCTTGAAGCCCCCCTTTTGAGTGCCTTCTTGCAGTGACCTGCCTTCGGGTGTACTGGGGACCCCTCCTTCTTCACAGCGGCTGAACCCAGAGGTCCCTCTGCCCTGCTACTCTGAGATTTAGGATGTCATTAAAATGATAAATCTTTAAAAAAAATTCTAAAATGGCAGTTAGAAAAGACAACCTTTAGAGAGTACTTGAACAAAGATCAAAGCAGTTGAGGAAGGAGCCCTGAGGATTCAGGAGGAACAGTCGGTAGAAAGGTCCTGAGGTAGATGCCTCCCCAGGCATCAGAGGAAGAGCAGAAGGACTGCACTACGATTGCTGAGAAGCAAAGGAGAGTGGAGGACAGAGCCAACCAAGGGGGCTTTGCTGCATGGAAGGACTTCTGAGCACCGTGGGAGGCCATCAGTGGAGGCCAAAGCACAATGATCTGGGACACAATCTGCAATCCCGAATCTGGCCACAGAATGAAGAAAGACCGTTACAGGGGAGGCGAGGGTGGTGAGGGGAAAGCAGGCCAACCAGCCACAAAGCAGCGGCACGGTCCAGACAGGCAGTGATGCCGGGTTGCCCAGAGTGAGATCAATAGGGGTAGTGAAGCCGGGCGTGGTGGCGCACTCCTGTAATCCAAGTGACTTGGGAGGCTGAGCCAGGAGGATCACGAGTTCAAAGCCAGCCTCAGCAATTTAGCGAGGCCCTTAGCAACTCAGTGAGACCCTGTCTCTAAATAAAATACAAAATAGGGCTGGGGATGTGGTTCAGTGGCCCAGTGCCCCTGAGTTCAATCCCCGGTTCAAAAAAAAAAAAAAAAATAGGGGTAGTGAGAAAGAATCAGGTTTTGGATTGACGATGAGGACAGAGCAGCCAGGATCAGCCGCAGACTTGACCTGGGGGTGGGCAGTGGAGAGGGAAGAATGAAGAACAACTCCAAGGAGGGCAAGCGTGCTATTGAATGGCCTTGTCTCAGGTCAGCTCTCCCCCAGGGAAGCTGACTCCTTCCAAAGACAGTTGGTCTCTTTTCACTTGGAACGTGAACTTGGAGATTCTCTGCTCCATCGCAGAAACAAGATCAAGAGTTTGCTTTCTGGGGCTGGGGTTGTGGCTTAGTGGTAGAGCACTTGCCTACCATGTGTGAAGCACTGGGTTCGATTCTCAGCACCACATAAAAATAAATGAGTAAAATAAAGGTATACCAACATCTAAAAAAAATTTTTAAAAAAAAGAGTTTGCTTTCCCCGTACTCTGCTGTTGGTGCATCAGGAATAAGCCTGGTGAAGGTCAATAACTTGGTGGTCAGTGGCTTTGTCAGGGAACTGAAGTGAAGCCAAAACACCCTGTTATTCCCGTCTGCGTCACTGTGGCTTAGGTGTCCAAGGGAGAAAGTCAAGCCTTGATTTCTGGGGGGTTGTTTTACTGTAGTTGCTAAATGTGGCTAGTTCTGTAAATACCTTCAGAGTATTGAGAAACCAGACGTGTCAGAAGAGGGGAGGTTCCTAAAAGGGTGACGCACACCCTTTTCTAAAGGAGTAGCTCTCTAGATCAGTGGTTCTCAAAGTGGGATTCCTTGGCTAGCTGCATCAACATTATCTAGGAACTCATTAAACAACGCAGATTCCGGGGTCCCACTCCAGCCCTGCTGAGTCAGAAAGGCCTGGAGAGGAGCCCACCCCCCAGGTGACACCAATGGATGCATGCTCCATCTGAGCCGCTGCTCCAGATTCTCAGCTGCCCTTCCTGATCTTTACCTTTGAGATAGGTAAAAGCAGGAAAGTTGGATAGTGGTGGGAGGGGACCTGTCTTTGTGACTCCACCTTCTAGACACCCTGCTGGAGCTTTTACTTTGAATTCGGCTCTGTTTACTTCACATGCACCCCCGTAAGCAGAGGGGTCCTGTCCACGCACGTCATTGTGGGCATTCAGCCAGTTACATGCACACATCCAATTGCTATGGCAAGCAGATCACAGCCAGGTGACCTATACGGTTTCTAATGGCTAAATGGCAATACCAAAACCCTTTTCCTCTTGTGCAAAGTTTCTCTGCAGAGGAAAACAGTGGCAAAGATGCCAAGCATTGTTGTTTTTTAAACACTAGTCAAAACTGAGTTTGGCTTTTTCAGTGTTTGTGTGCCTGAGATAAAACCAACTGTTCTTTTGGTGTGACATCTTCTAATGTAAATAGGACAAAGGGGTGGCCCCTCTAGAGCTAGCCTACCTGAGGGTTTCAAATGTTTGTAATGAAAGTTTGAGTCTTTGCAGCAATGCAGCTGGATGCTTAATGATGTTGCTGAGTTCACCAAATGTGTGCTCAGAAGCACATGAAGTCCCTTCTCAGGGTCCCACAGTCTGGTGGCCCATCCATCTAAGTGACTGTCCTCTGTTCACTGATGTGCTCCTGTGATCTGAAGGAAAGCGGTAGTAGCCAAGAATCGCCCAGTCAGCACCGACTTCGCAGGTCGCAGTTTCTTACAGTCCAAGGAGGCAGGTCACCAAACTGCGTCCCACTGTCCAGGGCTACAAACCCTGCCTGGGAAAGAAGCTGCTTGCCCCAGGGCACACAAGCCGCTGGTGTCAAGGGCAGGGAGAGAAACCCCTCATTTTCTATACCTTTTCTCCGAGGTCACTTTCTCAGGGTGAAAAGAGTCGACAGGCCCTGGGGAAGGCAGAGAATGGCTCCGAGCTTGGGCCTCTGGGACTAACCCAAGGGCATTCCTGGTCAGAGCTGGGAGCGGGGGATAGAGAACAAAGAGCCCGCCCATGCCTCGACTGGCCACACTGTCCCCCAGCATCAGACTTCATAGGTACCAAGGCAGAGCAGCACGTCAGGAGGCAGCCTGGCACCCAGCATGGGACAGAGGGGCCTCCCTCCACATGCAGGAGCCGGGGAGGGAGCACCTCCTCACAGTTTGCACCCAGTCCTGCCCTCGCTCCCCCCGCCAGGCCTCCCCAAAGACACAATTAAACGCTACACAGTCTTTTAACAAGATCTGGGATCCTTGGGACATGTTCATGACAACAGGCTGAAGCCACCATCGAGCCTGATTCTCCAAACCATCGAATAGTCAGCAGTAAATTGTACAAAAGGGGAAAGGAAACCGGAGAGGGAGGCAGGGAGTGTGTTTCCAGACTCCTGTTTGGCTGCCGGTACCAGGGGATCAGCAGAAACTCCTCAGCTGCCTTCACTCTGGCTTCCAGCTTGACTTTGCAGTTTGGGAACATCCTACCCAAAACGCTAGATCAATGGCCAGGCCTGGATTCCAGTCCGGCCTCTGCCAATATTGGATGGTGTCATTTGGCAAATCGCATGGCTTCTGTGAGCTTTGCTTTCCTCATCTAAAAATGCATATAATACCAACTCATGTGTTGTCACAAAGATCAGAGAATACCTGTAAAAATTCTCTAGGTAATGCAAGATCCCCTGGAAGTGGTGGGCGGAACCGCTGCCGCCTGCCCTTTATCTTCCGTCCACCTGCAGAGCTCCTGCTGGCCTGGCCACTGGTTTTCATTCTACACTGCAGAACCCTGGTTTGAGGTTGTAGGATTCCCAAAGCAAGCTCTGGCAATTTAACGTGGAGGCCTAATTTTTGTTTTATTTTGTTTTCTGCATTATTTTCTTATTTGTGTTCACAGAGTCTACTGAGTCCACTATGCTCACTAATGGAACTAGACTGCTTCCACTCTGTGTGCTGAAGCAAGGAGGAAATGCATGTTCACTTTTGAGTAAAGGGTAGATCAAACTTACAAATACCCCTGGACTGACCTGATCCTGCAGCCACCTCTGCAGTGCTCCCAGTCGTGGGGAGAAACGCTTTGCAAATTCTAAACACTGGTCAGGACTCCATTCATCCAGCGACCTTCTTCAACTTCCCCAAAACCTCTGAGGATTTGCTGGGTAAGAAATCCAGAAAAGGAACCCCAAGTTGCCCTCCAGAGAGGAAAAACATTCTGAGTATCCCAAGAAATAGCTGTCATAGTGCTGAGGAAAAGCAAGATGGCTCTGTGGGAGGACACAGGGAGAGGTGACCAGAGGCATCCACCTCCCACAGGATTGTGACCTCGATCAGATCAGTTGCCTCGCTCTTCATTCGCTCATGGACCCGCTCCTAGTCCTGTGCATTCCTATACCAGGTCAAGCACTGTTCTTGGCTACAGGCATCTGGTGGTGAAGGACAGGAACAGGTCCCATCATAATGGGAGCTCACACTCCAGTGGGAAAGACAGAAACAGCAAGTAGGGGTTGGGATTGTGGCTCAGTGGTTAAAGCACTTGCCTAGCATGCATGAGGCACCGGGTTCGATTCTCAGCACCACATATAAATAAAATAAAGGTCTATCAACATTAAAAAAAAGAAAAGAAAAAAGAAACAGCAAGTAGAAGTAGGACAGTCAGCGAAGCAAGGCGAGGGGGCAGGGAATGCCTTGCTGTTGTGTGGGACCGCAGTGGGAGGGCTGCTGTTCAGCTAGAGCAGTGGGGACACTGGGGGAAGAGCTCACCAGGCACAGGGAACAGCCTGTATGGATGGCCAAAGGAGGCAATGCGCCGGTCTGATATGACCACCAGACGGGGAAGAAGGAAGCCAGAAGTCCACTTGTAAGAATTTTTAGCAAAGGGACTCAGATGATCTAAACTTTTTGAAAGCTGGGATTCCGTTTCTTAATGTTTTCCAACCATTTATTGAATTGAATTGAATTTCATCGGCTCTGCAAAGAATGAGCTGTATGACCTTGGCTAAATCCCAGCACAGACACACCTGTCCCAAAGTCCCTTCTTTGCACGTAGTAGGCATTAGCCAGCCTCTGTCTGATGGAGACCTGCAGCTACCTCGCTGGAACAGGGAAGGCAGAGGACAACTCCTCCCGACACCAATATCTGCCTGCCTGTGACCTCAAACTGCTGGAAGGTTCATCAAGTTACCCAAGCTCCTCCGTGCTCCATTCCAATTGGATTATTACAGCTCATTTCTCTCCAGAACGACCCAAACCCCTCCCTGGACCCTCAGCCACAAAGGGGAAATTAACAGTAACATAAAAAGTTAAGAAGGTGAGAGGACATTATCACTCTTGTCAACAATAAAATCTGCTGCTGATGTTCAGTTGTGAAGACAGGCACATCTATTATTTATAGAATACAGATTGTTAAATATTAAACACTTGAGCCTGGGACAGTGCGAGGGTAAAATCAGGAGTGTGGACTTGTCAAAATCATAAAAATGGTAACTCTTCGCCAGGGTGAAGTGCACCTACCTTTATTACCGTTTTTATTGCACTGTAAATTAAGAGGGGAAACCTATGATGTGTCAATTTCAAGTTCTAAGTGATAGGCATTATCGTTAGGATGGCATCTGTCTGTACTTAACTCCGCTTGGCAAATAGTGACTAGCCCCCTTGCCTGGAACTATTAACCATTTCAGCTGGGAGGAGGGAGAAGGTGTATTGTCTTCCTTATTTACCATGGGAGGGAATGAAGGCGAGGAAAGCATTTCATGAGCTGGTAATTTTCCTTGTAGCTATTTGCATGCTGTCCAAAGGCTTCTGCTGATGGAGGCAAAAATAATTCTTAAAAATCTTAGAAGTCACTGTGATGCCGAATATCTTAATTTTTATAAGGTTTTCTTTACCTCCCTCAATTTACCCTAATTATAATTTCAACCCAAAGCCAAACACTTGGGCCACCACCGTTTGCTTCCTGTGTGGAATAAGACATCATGAGACCCGTCAGCACCTGAGCGCCCACACGGCCCCTGAGGACTCAGTGGAAGAGCCTGATTGCTGGATTTGCTGCTTGTAATAAAATGATGTTTCTCCTCTTACAAAGAAGATTTCTGCATCCAGTTTGTTTTTCCTTTTTAAAAAACTGTGCTGAATGAAGCCAAAATATTTCCAGTGGAGCACCTGATCCAAATACAAATTCTGCCCACGAGCGCGTAGGCAGCCTTCTGTTTAATAAGTGCTCAGCGGGGATTATGCATTAAATTATCTCCCTTAAATACTTGCTGATAGACTTATCAATATCTGGATTCATTTTAATGTTAAAGAAGTAAATTTTTAACATTTCCATTTTAGGTAGGGAAGAAAAATGATGACTTAATTGTGTAACAATTTTAACCTTGATTATCCCTCTTTCTGATTGAACCCTATACAATGATATTAAATTCAAAAATTAATCTAGCCTGCAGGATGGATAATTAGTCAAAACTAGGGAAAAGTCACAAGAAATTAACAATGAAATCAATTCCTTGATTTTATGTCACACCTCTTTCTCCTGGGATTTTGAGGCACATTTTCAATACGAGCTCATTGTCTTCTAAATTCTGCTGACGTTATATTCTGGAAAGATCTGGACTCTTCTTCTGAGAGAGAAGAAAGCTGAGGTAAGGCCAAGTTCTATAATGACAGGAAGAAAAACTAGAAGACAAAATGATTTGGAAAGAAAACACTAGGAGAGAGGAAGAGCCAGAGCTCAGAGCACCTGAGGTGACACGGCAAGGGAAGAAGTGTGGTCCCATGGTTAGCGATGGGCACAGAGAGCCGCCTCCTAGGAGCTGCTGGGTGTGGAGGAGCAATCCCCCAGTTTGGAGCAGGAAGGGAGAAAGTTCTCAGAGGAAGAGCCCTGGAGAAAAGGGAGATTTGATAGCATAGACAGAATGACAAAGAGCTTGAAAGGACAGAAAGGCAATTAGACACCAAGAAAAACAATAAAAAGTGTACAAGAAACAATGGCCCAAAGTGAAGCGACAAAGTGTGTGCTAGTGTGTGGCCATCTAGGGAACATGATTTTTTTTTTAATATTTGGAAAAGTGGCACAGATTTCACCATCTGACCAGGCATTGAACACTCCTGAGTTAGTCATGATAATGAGAAGCCATTCGTTGATTTTTAACTTTTAAATTCAAACTAAGCCGGGCACAGTGGCGCACGCCTGTAATCCCAGCACTTGGGAGGCTGAGGCGGGAGGCTGAGGCAGGAGGATCGAAAGTTCAAAGCCAGCCTCAGCAACTTAGTGAGGCTCTAAGCAACTCAGTGAGACCCTGTCTCTAAATAAAATACAAAATAGGGCTGGGGATGTGGCTCAGTGGTGGAGTGCCCCTGGGTTCAATCCCCAGAACCAAAAAAAAAAAAAAAATTCAAACTAGACGGAGCACCCAAGACTTGGTTGCATCCGCAGGACAGAATGCAAATGTTTCTGATCTTGACCTGTGAGAGTGCTGCGGACAGATGTTATGATGTGGAACAAGGAAGGAAATTGTGGGGTGTGAGGTCTTTGTCTAACAAAGCAGAGGGCAAATGAAATTGTGGACAGTTACCTGGGTGTGGTGGCACATGTCTGTAATCCCAGCTACTCTGGATGCTGAGGCAGGAGGATCACAAGTTTGAGCCCAGCCTCAGGATCTTGCCAGATCCTGTCTCAAAAATTAAAAAGGGCTGCAGATGCAGCTCAGTGGTAGAGCAGCCCTGAGTTCAGTCCCCAGTACTGAGAAAAAAAAAATGACAGCTGATATAAAATAAATCAAAATAGAATCCTATTCTTTAAAGTTAGAAAGGTGACTGATGGAATGATTTAAAAATAATATTGTGAATATCAAACATTGAGAGAAAAAAGAAAACTCAAGAAGAGACTCATGAAGAAACAGGAAATCTAACATACCTGTAACAAGAAAAGAGAGTGAATGAGTCATCCAGAAACTGCCCCCCAACACACACACACACACACACACACACACACACACATGCACACACACATGCACACACAGAGTCCAAGCCCAAATTCACTGAATCCTACCAACAATTTAAAGAGGAATTAACTCTAATTCTTCAAAACCTCCTTCAAAAAACAGAGCAGGAGGAAACACCTTCCAACTCATTCTATAAGACCAGTATTCTTTGGTTTCCAAACCAGACAAAGGCAACACAGGAAAATCACATACCAGTATCCCTCAATGAAATACTAGCAAACCAAACCTGGAAACACTAACAAATAATAGCAAATCAAACACGAACAAATCAGATTCATATAAAAAGTATGATGTGACCAAGTGGGATTTACCCCAGGAGGCCAATGTTGGTTTAACATATGAACATCAATCAATACCATACACCATAACAATTGAATAAAGGATAAAATGATACGACCATCTCAATAGACACAGAAAAAGCATTTGACAAAATCCAACATCCTTTGACATTAGCAGCACTCAACCAACTAGAAATAGGGCGGAACTACCTCAGGGCCATCTCTGAAAAACCCACAGTTAACATCACACTTAATGATAAAAGATTGAATGCTTTTCTGCTAAGATCAGGAGCAACTCAAGACAGTTACCCTCTCCAATACTCTTTGACATTGTGCTCGAGGTTCTAGTCAGGGCAATTAGGCAAGAAAAAAAAAGCATCCAGAAGGGGTAAAACAGTCTCCATCCTCAGATGATATGATCATATTCCTAGGAAATCCTAAGAAGTATGCACACATACAACTACCAGAACGAATAAGTTCAACAAGGTTGCAGGATATAAAAATCAATGTATGAAAATCAGTTTGCTTCTATACACTAGCAATGAACAACAGGAAAATGAAATTAAGAAAATAATCCATTTTTAAAAACTAAAAAATACAAAACATTGAAAATATTCTCTATTGAAAAATAAAGAAGACCTAAACAAGTGGAATTCACGTTCATAGATCAGGAGACTTGACGTTAAGATGGCAGCTCCCCAGGGTGGTCCCCAGATTCCACACGGTTCCCGCCAGAGCTCAATGGAGAGCTAAGACTGAAGCTCCTACAGGCAAATGGGAATGCTCTCTTAGATATAACTGAAAAGTATTAGTGACAGAAGAAAAAATCGATAAATTTTAAACTTCGGTGACTCCAAGGACACCATCAAGATGGTGCAAAAATAACCTACAATGGGAGAAAACAGAATGCAGATTGTACAGCTGGTGAGGGCCCGGTACCCAGAATGTACAAAGAATTCTCAACTCTTTTTTTTTTTTTTTTTTTTGGTACTAGGGGATTGTACCCAGAGGTGCTCTACCACTGAGCCACCTCCCCAACTCTATTTTGTATTTTATTTAGAGACAAGGTCTCACTGAGTTGCTTAGAACCTCACTTTTGCTGAGGCTGGCTTTGAACTCCTGCCTCAGCCTCCAGAACCTCTGGGATTACAGGCGTGCACCACCGCACCTGGTTAAATTCTCAACTTTTAAAAAAATGATAATCCAGGAGCTGAGTTTGTAGCTCAGTGGTGGAGCGCTTGCCTGGCATGTGTGAGGCACATTTGTATGTGGGCATCCTCAGCCCACATACAAATAAATCAAAAAAAAGATATTGTGCCCATCTACAACTAAAAAGATACTTTTTAAAAAACGATAATCCAATTTAAAAGTTGGCAAGGACAGTGGTTGAACACTTTCCTAGCATGCATGAGTCCCTGAGATCAATCCCCAGCACCACAATAATAAATAAGCATACATATATAATATAAAATTTATAAATATATACACATATATATCAGAGGATTTTTATAGATATTTTTCCAAATAAGAGTGTAAGTGACCAATATGTTTATGAAAAGATGCTCAGAATCATTAACAATTAGGAAAATGCAAACCAAAAATGATCAGATGGCACTTCATATCCACGGGATGCTACAAGAAAAGACACAGAACACGTGGGGGAAGTTGGTGGGAACGTGGGAAATGAGTAGCCTCAGGGGTTTGGGGGGGGGGGGGGGATGAAGAGGGAGGGATAATGGGCAGGGGGCAAAGGGGTGCCTTTTCAGGGCTACAGGTATGTTCTGGGTTTAGAGAATGGTGCACGCTGGGTCTGGAGCTCATGCTTTGTGAGCCTACTTAAAACCACTGAACTGCAAACTTCACCAGGGTGAACTATATGGTATGCAAATTATATCTTAATAAAGCCATTATAAAAATGAAGAGAGAGGAGAGGACAACGAGGAAGGGGTGGGGTGTGTAAGCTAAATCTTCATCTTTCTGTTTAGGAGTCAAAAGATATTGTCCAACATTGATAAAGCAAACAACAGAGGGATAATTATTAGAGCAGCAGGGGAAATTCCAGAAGAATTAAAGCAAGAAATGATTAAAGTTGTTTGGGGGAGAGAGGGCTGGAGTGAGAATGGGCTTTTCAGCATTATCATCTCTTTTTTACTTTTTAGTGTGTACTACCTTGATCTAAAGTCTCTGTATATATCAGTTCTCCAGAAGGCAAGCTTTTTTTTACAAAGATCCTGGAGACTGATGCCAGGAAAAGGGAAGCTGTGGACAGTGCTCGTGGGACACGGAGATGGAGCCTCTGGCCCCAGCCTCTTCCAGGAAACTGTCCCCAGGCTGGAATCTTGTCTCTGCTCGCTGCCTGCTGCTCTTCCTCGCTGGGTCTCCTGCTGGGTCCAGATGACCCTGTCTGTGCTTGAGCAAGGGTAATGACTGAGACAGACTTTTTCCAACCAGCTGAGAGCTCAGAGAGTGACACTTTGTCAAAAATGGAACGGTGAAAAGAATTAACTGGAAAATTAATTAAATGTCATGCACTCAAAAACGCAGCAAGACTGAGACCAGAGCACAGGCCAAGCTTAGACAGCCAGAGCTCAATTTCCATGTACTCTTAGGGCCCCCCCACCAGTGTGCCAAGAAATTAGGGGTCCACACTGTCATCAGTGTCAACTCCCCTTGGCTCCTACTGCTTTAATCCCTAACCACTCGTGTCCCGGTTGAGTCCGTTGCCTAGCTAACTCATTGCTCAGACAGCTCTCGATTTGATCCAGTACTGATTTTTTTTTTTTAAGAGAAAAACAGTGTGTAAGGTAATTTTGTCCCAGATCTTTCCCTCCGAGTCATGAACATAATAGATTTGACTTTTTACTCATGTTCCCCCCTAAGAAACATAAAAGAAAGGTTATACTGGCAGGCAGCTAGAAAAGAGTTTAATTAATCCCAAAGTGTGCGCTTCATTTGGAAAGTGCATCACAAAAGAATCCTGTGTCTACTGAACTAGATCCTTCAGGCTATTATGCCTCCACCGACAGTGAGATTTTTCTGAGGGAGCCTCGTCCCTTGCGGTCTGGAAGGCACTGCCATTAAACTAAGATCCACACAGGGAACCAGGATTGAAGATGCTGAGGGTGCAGGAACTTTCCCCTTGACAGAGGAAAGTGTCCCAGTATTTGTGGAAGGAGGCCTACGCCCTAACACTGTGGGTTTCTTCACTCCCAGGCGGGGCTGCCCTGTGGGCTTTCCCCAGACCACCCCATGAAAGAGCCAAGGGGCGCCCCATGTTGGGCCCGCTCCTCGGATGCCAGCCCTTTTCCAAAAGCAGACCTGACCTTCTTAGCAGGACTCATCAGAAGCTAGTTGCCTAAAAGAAAAGATGCAATTGATTTTTATTTTATTTTATTTTATTTTATTTTATTTTATTTTATTTTATTTTATCTTTTTTGGTACTGGGGATAGAACCCAGGGGCACTCCACCACTGAGCCACATCCCCAGCCCTATTTTGTATTTTATTTAGAGACAGGGTCTCACTGAGTTCCTTAGGACCTCGCTATGTTGCTGAGGCCGGTTTTGAACTCGTGATCCTCCTGCCTCAGCCTCCCAAGTGCTGGGATTACAGGCGTGCACCACCACGCCCGGCTGCAATTGCATTTTAATTGAGCAGTTGTCTATCAATCAGGTGAGTGACTGAGGGCAAAGCCAGGACCCTGCCCCATGGATGGACCTTGGAGATGGGACTCTGTATGATTCCACTCGTGTGAGGTCTTGAGAACAGCCAGGGTCACAGAGACAGACAGCAGGATGTGGCTGCCAGGGGTCTGGGGAGGCAAAAGAGGGTTGTGTTTAAGGGGGACAGAGCTTCAGTTTTGCAAGGTGAAAAGTTCTGGAGAGGGACAATGGCGATGGCTGCACACCAATGTGATGAACTTAATGCCACCAAACTCTGAACTGAAGAATGGTTAAAAAGGCAAATTTTAGATGTGCATATTGTACTACAATTTAAAAGAATTGATTAAGGAAGAAAGCTTCAGGCCGATTCTATTTTAAAAATACACGGTGTTCTGATTTGTTGCCGGGATTAGCGTGGCACCGATTTCAGAGACAGTGCGAATCCCAGGACAGAGGTGCCTCAGTGGGCATCTGAGGGTGAGCCCGGACTCTTCTGGAGACTGGGAGGTAGGAAACTTCTCCTGCTCATGAGTAATGATGTGGTTTTCTGGCAAAACATTAAGGAGGAAGGAACTAAAAATACTTAGCGGCCACTCTGCCAAAACTCCACAGTGCTCGGAAGGTACCGGGCCAACATGTTGAAGCACTCTCGGAGTGAGAGGGATCTGCCTAAACCAAGGTCAAAGTCATTTCACATCGTCCCCTTTGCCTCTCAAGATGGCTGGTGCACAGCAGAAGGGACAAGGTGCCTAGTGCTGCCCCAGACAGCCAGTTGTCCACCTGGGAGAGAAGCAGCAGCCAGAAGAACCGGCCGGGTCCCCAGGCATGCAGCCACAGAGACGCCTCCCCCACCCAGCTGCAGGGCCCAGCTGAGTTTGCCAGGCAGGGCCTCTTCTGCTGCCAGCGCGAAGAAGCTGAGATAGAAAGAGCAACCTAGACATTTCCCTAATGCTGCCTCGCAGGCTGCAGGAATCCAAGCCCCAGACACCTGCAGAGGGGGTGGGAAAGAGGAGAAAGAGGTGTGGTGAGCAGGCACTGCAGATGGCATGCGTAGTCCTGGAGGCTGAGCCTCTCAAACTTTAACGTACCCATGAATCACCAGGGGATCTGTCACAGTGCAGGTCCTGGTTTGGCAGGTGTGAGGTGGGACTGGAATCCCACCTGTCCACCAAGCACTCAGGTGTGCAGCGGCTGCCGGGGCATGGACCATACTATGAGAGGTGGAGCAGAACCCCACCAGCACAGAGAGCAAATAGGGATGGGGGCTGGGTGTGGCAGTGGGCAACCCTGGCATGGTGAGCTCCTGGTCTGGGAAGTGGAGAACGTTTTCTAAAGCCTGGCCTTATCTTGCAGATCTGCACATGACTTTGGATCTGCCGGCATGAAAGAATTTTACTCAGATGGACACTGCCCAGGACCCCATGTGGGTTTGGGGAATACTGGCACCTCTTAACCACCAAGGGAAAGTGTGTCTTTTGCAGAAAGAGTGTACATTGACCCAAATGAGTAAGCCAGAGTCTGAAGCGCCTAGGTGCAAATCCCAGGTGTTTCACACTGGCCATATGATCTTGGTCAAGTTGTTCTGAGCCTCAATCTCCTTACTTGAAAAGTGAGGCTAATAATGGTGCTTTCTGTGTTGGACAGAACAATGGCCCTCGAAGATGTCCATATCCTAATCCCTAGGACCTGTGAATATGTTACCTTGTGTGGCAAAGGGTCTTTGTAGATGTGATTAAAAGAAAGACCTTGAATTGGGGGGATTTTCCTGGATTATCTGGGGGGCCCAATGTGCAAACAGGGTCCTTTCAAAGGAGAGTCAGGAGGGCCAGAGACAGGGAAGGAGATACAATGATGAAAGCAGAAGTCAGGGAGAGATCTGAAAATACAGTACTACTGGCCTTGAAGACAGAGGAAGGGGGGCCACAAACCAAGGGATGCAGGCAGGCGTCCTTCAGGAGTTGGAAGAGGCAAAGGAACTAGATTTTCCTACGGAAAGAGCACAGCCCTGCTGACCCCTTGATTGTAGGCCAATAAAACCCATTTTCTCCATACCTGTAAGATAATTAATTTGCAGTGTTCTAGGACACAAATCGAGTGCTTTGATAACTTGTTACAGAAGCTGCAGGAAGAAAATACACTGTCCAGGCTTTGGACTGAGCAGCCAGTCGGGATCCTCGATCCACACTCCCCATGGGGCAGTTGATCACTGGGGACAATGTACGCATGCCCTCTCAGCACAGTGCCCAGCATGCCATAAGATGGGATCATTAGCAGCATCGTGCGTGTGACACGTGGCAGGGACTGGCACACATCCCTGCTGTCATTAGCTGAGCTGCAGCTCTATCAGGAGGTGGCCCCTGCCCTCACCCTACACAGAGCAGTGAAGCTTTCTGAGACCATTGCTCTGCACTAAGTGAAGGCCCCACATGGGCTCCCTCCCTGCATCCATGAGCTTCAGATGACCCTCAGGTCCCACAAGCACAGGGCTGGAGGTAAAGGGGGAACAAAAGTTAAAAACCCAAGAATTCTATAGCCAAGAATTAAAGTTCACTTTAATCTCTAAACCTGTGAAATAACTTCACAAAACAAACGCCATCTTAGGAGAGGTAAAGAGAGAGTGCAAAAAGGGATGATCTGCAGCCACGGCTTCAGGTTGATGGAAATGGAGCAAACATAGAATTGAGCCTCGCATTGAGGAGGTGCTATCAGAGACGGGCTGCTCCGTCCTGAGACAGATCTTGCTCAGCTCCCGGATTACCCAGCCTGGACCCAGGCCAAGGCATAATGTATTATAACTATAGAGTAAGTTATTCAAATTATGATCATTTCAGGAACCATTTTTTATGAGAAAATAAATTTTAAATAATAGCATTTTAAACTTTTTATGGTTACATTCGTCATGTGACCTGGGACAAGGTATATTTTTGTACTAAAATGGGACACATTAATTATCTCCAAAGTAACACTCACTCAGCAACTGCATTAGCAGAAGAAAGGACCAGCACAATCAGCCAGCCATTTTCTCCACCTGAGACACGTGAACCCACATCTGGCGGGGACACACACACACACACACACACACACACACGGATAAAGGTAGGGCAATTGGGCCCATGGGCCTAAAAGAGGTCCCTGAAAAGCAGAAGAAGATCCAAATAGAGCAGTAAATTTTAATTCAGGCCCAGCAAACACGGTATTTTGTGCCTGTGTGTGCGAGTGTGTTTGCTTTGCTTGTTTGTTCAGGTGTTAATTAAACAGTTATACCTTAACTTTGTTTATATACTTCCCCAATTTCTTAGAAACGGAAAAGAAACTTCTATCAATAAGGAATCTTCTAGCTCTCTGTCAGCCTTCCTCTGGGCATCCCCTACCGTCTATACAGAAGGTTATGGGGGTTAGGCACAGATAATTGGACCAGGTGAGTGGGAGGATTCCTGGAAGCAAGACCCATGACACTAGACATAGGAGACTCAAATAGAGTCCTTTGTCCTAGAAGGAGAAGAGGCTTATAAATATCAATAAATAATGCTTCGTATAGCTCTTAACAGTTTGTACCTCCTATTTCTCTGTATCTATCAGCTCCCCAGGACGGTCTATATAATTTGTAGGGACTGGGGAGAGAAGAAACTGTGAGCCCTTTGTTAAAACCCTGTTAGGAAGGTGAAGACAGTGACAGGAGAGCATTCACCAAGCACAGGGCCCTCAGTGGCTGCCCAGTTTGCTTTTGGCTGCAAATTACAAACCCTTCACAAACTGGCTTTAACAGTAAGGAGATGTGTTGGATCACATGGCGGGAGGTGGAGAGAAATCCCGGCTCCAGGGACCCGGCTAATCTGTGGCTCCAAATCCTTCCCCTGCCATGCCTTCGTTCTGCCCTCTTAGGCCAATGCTATCATTCTGGGGGCGGAAGCAAGAATGGCTGCAGCAGCTCTAGGCTCAGCCATCTGTGCACAGTCATGTTCCAGGAGAAGAGACCGCCTCTCCCCTTGACCCTCCTTTAAGAGCAATGGCATTTCCTCTCCACAGGGCCCAGGAGAAAATATGGAACTGATGTATAAAGCCATCCCTGGACCAATCCCAGCCACAGGGGAAAGGCATGCTCTGACCCTACCTTGGATTCCCCGACCAAGAGCACACACGGGAGGGGAAGGAACCATCTTCATTGGTTTCTGCTTCCCGGCCAGCAGAGGTGGAGCCCCTGAACCACATTGCTACAATGGAAGGGAGAGCATTACAGGATGACTCTAAATGACCGTCCCCACGCCCTGCTCACAGCCTTTGGCCAAGACCATCCATGGGCAGTTTCGTAGCATACGACATTGACCCTTGGTCATATTTGATTGGACCACAGGACCCTGGCCCAGGGGCGGTCATTCTGTGGGCTCTACATTGCCCTGATATAGAGAGAGGAACTAGACCCATCGGATTCTTTTCTGGGGCATGTGAAGGACAAACTGAAGGGCTGAGAGAATGGGGCAACTAATGTTGAAAGTTGACATTGAAACAGAAGGTAGAGAGGCCACAGTGGGACTTAGGAGGGACAAGAAATATGGGCCAGCATAATCTCTGGTATTGTGTGGATTCAGCTGGATGCAACCAGCCATCTTGAGTCATAACTGCCATGACTGGCCCAGCTGGGTTTTCCTGCAAGGTTTCCCAGCAAAACATGAGTAGACGTGGGCCCTGGCTACAACTGGACCCTGGCTCCAGGGTTGCACCTGACTCTTCCATATTAAGATAAACCAGGTACATTCCAGCCAGCATGAAGTCACCTTTGTCCTAAGCCATAAACACGCCCTTCTTTCTAACCCAAATTTTGGAGAATCTAGCTGGTCTTGCTGATGCCCAGGACCATGCTTCTGTCAGTAAGTTTACCAATAAGTTACACAACCCTGGGTCTGCCTGCCTGTCTTTCTTCACTCTCCGGACACCTTGGGGCCAGTCCTCATACACTAGGACTAGGTCGTTCCAGAACAGACATGGAGAAAAGATGTTGACTTACAAGTGAAAAGCAGGGAGAGTGCTTTGTTCAGGTGTTAATTAAACAGTTATACCTTATACTCCCGTGGAGAAGGAGAGTAACCTAGCTGGCTCATGTCAATGTCAGAACATGGCACAAAACAGCCCACTCCTGCCCCTGAGGGGGCAGCTGGGATCCAGAATGCCTTCCATGCTGCTAACCTTCTTCAATTCGAGGGTCCAGCTTTTCCTGGGTTCCAGTGTCTGGTATGTTGCCCTTCACCCCCAGCCCCCATTCCCAGCTTTCTCCTTCACCTTCTTCTTCCCTTCCCTCCCTCCTCCTGATCAGAAGAGCCCTTTCTTAAACAAGGGAGCTTAGATTTAATGCACTTCTCAGCTGAGTAAGAGGAGAGGAATGCAAGAAAATAGTCATTCGTTCAACATGTACTGAGAACTCTGTGCCCTGAGCTACTCTGCTAGGCTTTAAGATGCAACATGACCAGAGCCCACAGCAGCCCTGGAGAAGGGGGAGGAAGGACAGGTCATTATGCTGCAGTGTAGTGAGGTGGGGGAAGGAGGAGATGAAGAGGGTCCCAAGCCCCTCAACCTCAGAGCCAGGTGTCTGTGATGCTTAAGTCAAACTGGAAATCTATGCTTTGAGTGAAAATGAGATGCAAATGTTTGACAATAAAGAAGCATATGGCAAATTTATTTCTGTTCCCCTCCCCACCACTTCCCTGGATCTGTAATCCTTCTACCTCCATTAAAAAGAATTTAAAACAAACAAGGTTTATCCTGAGAGCTTTGCACAGATTAATTCTTACAGTGAGTAAAGCCCACGGAAGTGCGGCTTCTCGTTACGGAGGGCTGTGATAACAAAGGCAATATCCATGGTAACTGGTCAGAAACATAGGAAATCTATGCAAAATCTCTGATGAAACAGATAATCAGACTAGACGAAACCGACTTATGAATCTAGCTATGGGATCTGAGGAGAAAAAGAAGTACTCCTTCAGAGAGAACTGGGTCCACGTCTCAACACACCATCCGTTCGCATCAGGATTACAAGGCGATTGCCTTTTTCTCTGAAAACAGCCAGGAATCGGAGATCCAAAACGTGTGTGTGTGTGTGTGTGTGTGTGTGTGTGTGTGTGTATCGGCAGATTAAGAGGTAAACAGGGGGCCAGGGAATAAGCAAAA
This sequence comes from Glaucomys volans, assembly GCA_020662805.1. NCBI lineage: Eukaryota > Metazoa > Chordata > Mammalia > Rodentia > Sciuridae > Glaucomys > Glaucomys volans. The sequence continues at coordinate 152,268 of JAJEJO010001524.1, forward strand.
GTTTGCATATTTAGAAGGGGAAGATTTAGCCCCCACTTTCCTAAGTCATCCCCAGGGCGTTCAATGAGTCCACTGTCATTCCTAGGTTGACAGCGGACATTCAATGGCTAGCTGAAGAAAGCAGTAAGGTTGTGTGGTTAGAGTCCTCCAGCTGGGACTTGGAAGCGAGCAAGGCACAGGAAATTTTGCTCCAAACATTGGAGAGGGACTTCAGCTTAATTCTCAGGGATGTAGGAGAAACATGTAAACATATAAGGTCCCCCAATCCTGGGATGTGACAGTGGGGCAGTTAGCCCCCTGACCTAATGCCATTTCTACTGCCGAAGTATCTAATGTGGCCTGCAGGGTAGCCTGAAACCACAGGGATGAGTGGACAGGACTAGATGGCCAGCTCTTCCTCTTTCCACGCCCACCTCTGTACATGACACCAGGACTTGATTCCAGCCCTTCCCGTCCTTGCTTCATCGAGACCTTGCTAACATGCACAGTGTGCCCTTGGCTTCTGAAAGAAACAGCACCATGTAAATCACACAGACCAGAATGTAATTGTTACATTACAACAGAAAGAAGCAAGCCTGTGAAGACAACCCTAAGGTCAGCTAGAAGGAACAGGAATTGATTTCTTCATGAGGTCATTGTGCACCCAACCCCTGGCCAGATATGACCTGGCAAATGTCCACATCTGCATCAGAGAATAGAAACCATCATCCTTTCATACTTAGAAAACAGATTAATACCAGCGAGTGGTGATCGCCTTAACAGCGTAGCAGCCGCCTGTCTGATGAATTGGAATGGGCAGCGGTATATGGAAGCCACATTTTCAGAGTCAATGGGATTTGATAGTTGAGTTTATCCCTAACAATGAGCACAGTTCTAGGAAATCTAGATAAAAAGTGCTACAGGCTTTGTTGGCTTCAGTGTTTCCTGAACAAGGACCATTAGCTTTGTGTGGGTTTTTTGACATTTTGTTGTGTCACTACAATGAAGGCAGAACTTCAGTAGGATTTTCCAGCCACACTGCCACCCTGCAAAACCTATTTTAAAACAACAGATGGAAAAATAAGGGAATTGCACAGGAAAAAAAGGCAGTTCTGCTTGATGGACAGGTAGGAGGAGCTGGCCGCTCTCCTCTGCTGCTGTCCCATGGCAGCTCCTGTCCCAGGAGTGCAGCTGGAAAACCATTGCACAACCCACAGTGAGTCGCTCATCTCATCTCGTTCCTGATGCACAGAAGAGCAGGGGGCGGCAGTGAGGAGGGGAGTGGGCTGGCCTTGCTTTGGGTCCACCTGGGCAAGGGAGAAGGGGCAAGCTTCCAGGAAAAGAGGAGGAGAACCAGAGGAGTGGGGCAGTGTGGGAAAGGAGGACACTTCGAGTCAGGATGGACAGAGGGGTCCACCTTGGGAGGGAGAAGACAGGTTGGGAACGTGGGAGGAGACACAATTTAACAGTAAGCTGAGATTTGGCCGTTGCCCTGTGTCCCTGAGCACTGCAACTTACACAGCTTGAAATGTACCTTCTGACAGTCCTGGAGGCCTGAAGTCACATCAAGGTGTCAGCAGGCTGGTCGCTCCCTCTCTCCTTGGCTTGCATTCAGGTCCCCAGCTTACGATGGTCTCAGAATGTTTTAACTTTGTGACAGTGTGAAAGCAATATGCATTCAGTAGAAGCTGTGCTTCAGAATCTGGATCCTTCCCCAGGATGGGGATGTGTGATACGATCCTCTCTCAGGATGCCAGGCAGCGACAGGGAGCTGCAGCTTCCCGCCAGCCATGTATGGAGAGGGAAACAACCCATAGGCTGCAGGGCACTGTGTGGCTAAGCCAGTGTTCCCAGTTGTGCACCAAACACACTTGCAACTTGAGATACCTTCAGCTGACAGTGGGCTTATCAGGGGTTGGCCCCCGTCCTAAGTCAAGGAGTATCTGTGCTTGTCTGTGTCCCAATCTCTTTTCTAAAGGACACCAGTCCTCTCAGATTAGAACCCGGCATGATCTCATTTTAATTAAATTACCTCTTCAAAGACCCTATCTCCAGGTTGGTGATGGAGTTCAGGGGTACAGCATGTGCCTCACATGCACGAAGTCTTGCTTCAACCCCCAGCACCACATGAAAGAAAGGGACAACACACAAAAGAGCCTGTCACCAAATTCAGCCACATTCTCGGGTGCTGGGTGTTAGAACTTAACCTCAACATATGAATTTTGGGAGTCATAACACTGAGTTTTATGTTATATATTATTAGATGTATATATAATATACATGTTATGCTCTCATAGTGCATTTGTTATATATTTACATTAAATAATATTACAATTATTATTGTTTTAAAAATCATCTGGCAATAGTGCCAAATAAATTCGGTTGCCTCCAGGCACAGCATAGAACTGGAGGGATGGGAAGTAGAAGTGGAGGGGTGGGAGCAGGACGCACCCCGGAGACAGGAACCCCCGTAGTGCTGTAAAATAGTGCCTGCATAAGCCAGAAGAGTATTAGGTGGCACTCTCTTTCTCTCTCTTTCTCTCTCTCTCTCTCTCTTTTTTTTTTTTTCTTTTGCAAAGCTGGGGAGGGAGCCCGGGGCCTTGAGCATGCTAAGCAAACATTCCTCCACTCAGCCACCTCCCTAGCCCACGGTGGCTGTGACAGTGCTGGCGGGAATACCGTCATCCCTAAGTATCATGGGAATTTAAAGAAGTACAAGAAACCAGGAGAGAAGGCAGAAAGCGCGGATGACACTCGGAAGGGGTTGGGAGGGGTTGACCTGGAAGGGTGGGGAGGTTGTGGACAGGAGAATCAAAGACAGATCCATATTAATTGAGAGGTGGAGGCAGGACCATAAGCACAGGCCTTGTGGCCAGGCTATGTTTGCAGACCTCTCTATAGAAGTGTGGAGCACGCATTGCTGGGGTCTTCTCAGCCAAACTCATTGGCTTAGCAAGCCACAGCGTGGAGCACGGTATTTAAATATGCAGGACTCTGCCCTTGTATCCTAATTGATCCTGAAGAAATGCCCAGACATAATGCTGAGAGCCCCAATCAGCAGGAAGAAGAGCACTCCCTACATATTCAGCCACTTGGCTTCGCATGTCAATCCTGCTGGAACACCCAGGGACCTCACAAACACCAGCCCCAGTAGTGGGGCTAAGTGAGGGGTGCCCCAGTCCTGTCAAGTCAGGGGCACCTGACATCCACCGTCATGAAGTGGCCAGCCACGTGTGTCTCAGTGGGACTGAGATTTTTAAAATTTATTTTTAGACAAGCTCAAATAACAATCTAGAAAAGCCAGACTCCAGAAAACAATGAGGAAATGTAGAGAAGCCAAATATAAAAATACTGGCACATGAAAAAAAATAAAATAAAATAATCAATTCACTTCCACAGATTACAAGTGGAAATTCCCAGAGGGATGAGTAGGTTTTGAAAGAGAAAAAGAGATTATATTTTATGGGGAAAGATACAATAACCATTCTCTTCCCATAAAGCAAGTGATGGAAGACTGACTCTGCTCCATAGATATACACTGCACATTTTCAGGATAATACTAACAGGAAATCAATAGGATCTTTTATATGTGAAAAGACATTATCTCTCTGGACTCCCAGCACAGCTAATCAGGCTACAGAAGAACTTCACAAAAACTTGCCACTCACCATTAATCTTGGTCCTGGGACACTAAGTAGCCTTTAAATCCACATCTTTGTTTATTTTTAAATTGTCATTCTTATTTTGTTTTTAGAGAAAATGATGTTCAAAGAATCACCCTTCACTGGAGCCACAGAACCTCCAGGTGATGCTGCATGACAAGTGTCCCCATGGCGGGTCAGATGCTCTCGGAAAGCCCCTCCTACCCGCGTCCATTCTGGGTGATGGCCATATCATTAGCCAACAGAAGCTTTATCAGGACGTAACTTGACAGCAAGGACAGGTACAGCAGGATTTATGGGATCTCCTGGTTTTGCCTTCATTGATCTGAAATAGAACCAAAGTTAATATTAGCAAAAAACACTTTGTGCTGGGGTCATCTTCCCATGAAAGGCTTTGGCGACTGGCGGCTTTGAAAATTTATTATACGAGTGTTCTTGGTTCACTCCAGGGCATGATGAGTCTCCTGACACCCTAAAGTCTAAATACCCTGTTCTATCCTCCCACATGAGGATCGGTAAAACACCTTATTCTCCCAAGAAACTGATTTAATCGTTGCAGGGTACAGAGCCCCTTGGTTTCAAGCTTGGATTTAGCACTGGCTCTGCCCGTGTATTAGTTTGCTTGAGCTGCCGTAACAAAAACACCAAAAGTTGAAAGCTTGAACAACATAAGAGTACCCTCCCAGTCTAGAGGCTAGAAATCCCAGGGTCCTCTGTCCCTGACTCTAGAGGGCCTTCCTTGGCTTTCCAGCTTCTGGTGGTTTCCCTGGCATGCCTTGGGTTACAGCTGCATCACTTCTGACACATGGCCATCTTCTCCCCGTGTGTCTTCACATCGTCTTCCCTCCACATGTGTCTCTGTCCAAATTTCTCCTTTTCATAAGGACACCAGTCAATTAGGTTAGAGCCCACTCTGATGACCTCATTTTAATTACTTAAAAGACCCTGTCTCCAAATAAATTCTCAGGCACTGGGGGTTAGGGACATAAGCCAACCCCCAAAGCCCACCTCCCATTGAACGCAAGCTAGATCACTCCCAATACGATCAGGGCAAGTCAGGTTTCTCAACCTTCGCACAGTTGACATTCTACCCTGATAATTCTTTATTCTGCATGCTGTCTTGTGCATTACATAGGGTACTAAGCAAGATCTCTGGTCTCTGCCCATCAGATGCCAGTAGTACCCCTCCTCTCTGTAGAAAGAACAAAAATGTCTCCCTTTATTGTCAGATGGTCCCCCTGCCCCCAGGTGAGAACCACTGAGTTAAGCGAAATGCAGGCCAAGCTGAAAGAAATACTAGAAATAGAACATGTGTAAGCAGCCAGCGTGGCCGCTCACCAGAGACTCTTCTAAAAGCAGGGGATCCCAAGCAATTCCTAAATGTCTGGATTTTTCGCTAATTTGATAAATATTTACTGAGGATTGAGGATATTTCTGGAGCTGATCTGGGCACTGAGGGAAAGCAGAGAACAAAGGAGTTTTCTTCTTTCTTTATTACCTTTTTTTATGGTATGGGGCTTGAACCCAGGGGTGCTCTCCCACTTAGCCACATCCCCAGCCCTTTTTATTTTTATTTTTAAATTTGGAGTCAGGGTCTTGCTAAGTTGCTGAATATAGCCTCAAACTTGAAATCCTCCTTCCTCGGCCTCCTGAGTTGTAGGGATTACAGGCATGTGCCACCACGCCCTGACAGGAGATTTTTTAAAACCTTGCCTATATATTTTAGTAGGGAAGGTTGAAAATAAACAAGATAAATATAATATATATAGTAGGTCAGGTGCTGATACATGTGAATGGGAAAAAAGAGCAAGCGAGGAGGACAGGAAGTGTTGGTGGTGCTGATGCTTCCGTGGTGGCCAAGGAAGAGCTCACGAGACCATGTACAGACCCAGGAAGGTAGGGCATCAAGCTGTGAAGATCTGCGGGGAGAGCATTGTGGCAGAGGGAACAGCAACAACAAAGGCCTTGAGGCAGATGTCCCTGGTGAGCCTGAAGAGCAGGAGGCATGACCAGAACATCATATGCATCAGGGGGAGCTGGGAGACAAAGTCACAGGGAACAGTGGGGGACAGAAACAGCAGCCCTCTTATCCACAGGGCACACGTTTCCAGACTCCCCATGAATGCCTGAAACTACACAAAGTTCCAAATCCTACATATGCTGCTTTTCCCTGTACCATGAATTCATGATAAAGTTTAATTATAAATTAGGCGCAGTAAGAAATCAACCACAATAACTAATAAAATAGAATAAATACAATTGTATACTGTAATAAAAATTATGTGAATATGGTCCCTCCTTCCCTCTGCCACTCATATCTCTCTCTCTCTCTCTCTCTCTCTCTCTCTCTCTCTCTCTAAACACCTATTGCACTGGACTCACCCTTCTTCTTGGGATGGTGTAAGATGAGATCAGGTTGGGTGAATGGTGTAGGTACAGTGACTTAGTGTTGGGCGTCTATAAGCCCTAGAGCACAAGCACTGACATGACACTACAGTCAATGTGCTCACTAAGTGAGTAACGGGTGGGTAGCATATACAGTGTGGATACCCTAGGCAAAGGGGAGATTCACGTCCTGCAGTGGACGGAGCCGGAAGGCTCAAGATTTCATCACACTATTCAGAATGGCATTCAACTTAAAACTTACTGTTTATTTCTGAAATTTCTCATTTAAACTTTCAGACCATGATGGAACTCAGATAAGTGATACTACAGAAAGCAAACCACAGATAAGCCAGGCACAGTGGAGGCTGAGGCAGGAGGAGCTCAAGTTCAAAGCCAGCTCTCTGCAAAAGTGAGGTGCTAAGCAACTCAGTGAGACCCTGTCTCTAAATAAAATAGGGCTGGGAATGTGGCTCAGTGGTGGAGTGCCCCTGATTTCAATCCCTGGTACCATAAACACACACACACACACAAAGGGGGCTTCGGTCATGAAGGGCTCATAGGTCAAGGGAAGGCGGATTCCCTGAGTGAGGTGGGAAGCCAGTGGAATTGTGCTGGGAGAGCTTGTATTCCCTGATGCCCAGCAGGGTCACGCTGAGAAGGGACTGTGGGTGGGCAAGGAAGAAGCAATTCAGCACTGACACTGACTGTCCGACAGGGGATATCCACGGGCCAGGGAGGCAGCATCTGAGGGGTGAGATCCGGGTGGATGCATTTGAAGGCACAGCCAATGAGACTCGCTGGCGTGCCAAATGGGCTCTGAGAGAGGAGGGCTTTGACTTTAGCTAATGGAAAAACAGAGTTGCCTTCAATAACGAGGAGAAAGCAGAAGGACCAGGCTTAAAGGGAACATCCCAACGATCGCTGGTTGTTTTAATTATGGCAAAACGTACGGAACAGATTTTCCATTCGGACCACTTTCGAGTGTGCGGCTCTGTGGCGCTCCGCACGTCCACATTGTTGTCACAGTGCTGTGCCACCGTCCCTCTCCAGAACTAGGGCATTCGTCCTGGGACACTTCAACTTGATCTGTTGTGGAGCTGGGGGCAGTGTGGCCTACAGTTAGGCTCACCAGATGTCCCTCTTTTCAGGGACAGTCCCGATTGTGCCTATTATCCTGGTATAATTAGTAGTGGCTCTTCTCGCTCCGGGAAGCACTCCAGTTTGGCTGATAATGTCACCCCACCTACACCCGACTTTCTCCCAAATAGGAATCACCAGGCGGTATGTCTTATCCAAGGGTGCAGAGCTCCAGGGGCCCAGAATCTCTCGAGCTCCTTCACCAGGTCATTCCTCAGTACTTGGGACCAGCTGAAGGACTGCAGTGTGTTCTGCCACGACTTCTCCCCTGGAGAAGTCTGCACATGTGGCCGAGCCTTTGGCCCTGGCAGGAGGCAGGCGCGGGGCCTTGGGTCCACTTTCCTCTTCCGTTCCCCGATTCTGATGCACTCCACAAACGAGTCTAGATTGGCAAAAGTCTTCGGCTGTGATATCGCCTGCTAGAATTTCCATCCCCGTGGGGACCATCTGCTTATTTACAACAAATCTCACCTCACCTGTTGGCATTTGCATGCACGTGCCAAAACTAAGCGAAAGCCCGGAGCCGGAGGGGCCTGCAGCTCGGAGGTGTTCCTGGGGTGCCCCCGCTTCATTAGCCAGGCAGGCTGGGGCGTGGTAGGAACCCAGGGAGTCATGGACACACGTGCCCAAGGCCCCTGGGACAACCTCAGAATGAATGAAACTCCGTGGCAGGCAAAAACAATAGCCCGTGTTTAATTCTGAAGTTTACATGTACATCAGTACCATTCTCTTACAGCCTTTCGTTTCCATGGAAACCATTTATGATGCCACAAAAAGAGGAGTCTGACCAGCGTGAGGAAGGAATAGCAGCGATGGAAACGAGCTTTCAAATGAGCTTCAGGTAGGAGGGAGGACGGGGAAGACAACGAGCTGTACCCAGGGCCCTCGAGAGGGTGACTCTCCAGATACCCGAGGACAAACCTCACGGCCCAAGCACAGCCCTTGCTTACCAGAGTTCCTTCTGCTGACTGGCCAGCTGGGTGACCCTTCCAAACACTACTTTACTTTTCGGTTTTGTTGTTTAAAGAAAAACGTGTATTCTTCCGTCAAGGCAAGGAGCTTCTGCGACAGCGCCAGCATGGCGGATGGCCCTAGGGGAGGGGTGGTGTGGGTTTCTGGGGGGGCCGTTGCCAGACAACCACAAACTTGGGGGCTTAAGGTAACAGAAATCTACTCTCTCAACAGTTCTGGTGGCCAGAAGTCCAAAGTCTGGATGTGGGCAGGGCCACGCCCTCTGAAGCCCCAGGAGACAGCCTTCCCGCCCCGTCCAGCTCCAGGGGGCCACAGGCATTCCTTGGCCGGTGGTGACATTGCTCCCACCTCTGTCTGTTCCACAGAGCCTTCTCCCCAAGTCTCCTTCTGCCTTTTGATTATAAAGGACACCTGTCATTAGATTTAGGGTCACCTTTAAATCCAAGATGATCTCATCTTGAGGTCCTTGCTGACGTCTACAAAGACCTTTTCCCAAATAACATTCACGGGTTCTGGGGGTCAAGACTTGGACATACCTTTGGGGGCCACTGTTCAACTCATTATATCCACTTAACATGTGACTTTGCCCTGGAAACTGCAAAAATTCACCTTGGGAGCCATGAAGGGACACCCCGTGGGCCTCGAGGACCGGCCCAAGGGCTCCCATCACTTTCAGACCTGGGATGGTAAGGGATCTGGGGAGTTGCCATGGTGATGCCAAACCTCGAAACTTTTGTCTTCCTGTACTGTTTGCAAGGACTAGTAGCTCAAACCTCAAGTTCCACACATGAATTCAGCAGGTGGGCTGATTCCGGAGTGAACTCCTGGCTCAGGTGAAAAGGCCCTCCGCCCTCCTTGAAGAAATGGCATCCATGATATTCATGGGACTTTCCCCAAATGAGTGCTGCCCTGGGATTAGCCACCACCTTACACTTTCCACACAGTCAGACACGCTTGGGAGTGAGGGGGACGGAGGGTCAGGAGGGGACAGGAATGCTCTAGGACCTACGGGCCTCCACCACTCCAGTTCAGGGGACAGTGAAAACACTGCCCTCCACCGGCGGAGCAGGAAACCTGTGAGAGGTTGGTCATGATTTATGAGGCTCTGCCAGGCCTCCAGCGAGTCACAGGGGGCTGGCAGAAGGAGCAGGCAGCAGGTGAAAGCCTGTTTCTCCAGGAGGCTTGGCAATCTTGGAGAAGCCCAGGCTCTGGGGGATTGTCATGCTGGCGAGCAGGTGAGGTGAAGGCTCGGGCAGGTTCATCAGAGTGGCAGCCTGGGCAGGGTTTTGGCTAATGGCTCTGTTGGCAGTTTCCTTCTCCATGAAACAAAGACAGGTGGCATTCCTCTGGTCAACACATCCATCGCTGTCTGGCGTCAGCGTCCCGGCTTGGGGAGCATACTGGGGCCTGAACACCTGGTGACTCTGCAGGTGTGGCACTGAACCCCAAGAACCTACCAGAGGAGGTTCTGCTCCTACGAGTCAACAGGTCCTATGACGGCCATGGATCTCCTGGAGCCAGCCTCCGGCAGGACCAGGGTCAGCTCCACAACAGAAACCAGGAAAGCAAAGCCTAAAGCCGCCTGGAAACTTTCTGCTATCCCCACGGAAGGAGGTCACGCATCTCCAAAAGGACAGGAACAGCATGTGCTTGTCCACTAGCATAGAAACAGCCCACCTTGGACAAGCAGGTGAGGCAAGTGTGATTCCCCCCACTTCTCCCCTGGTTTTTTTGTTTTTTAATTACGTTAGTGGCTTTTGTTGCTGCTATTGTTCTAATTAGTTATACATGACAGCCAGATCCTCTGTTTTAGCCTTCCTCTGCCCACTTCTGTTCATCGGGACCACAAGTCTGCCCTCTGCTGGTTAAGGGACATTGGAGCATTATTACAATTGGGACGGGGACCTTGGTGGCCCTTAACCAACTTCTTTCCCTCCGTGCAGCAGGGCGATGTCCTTATCTCCTAACTCAGAGAGCCTTTATCTTGGAGTGGGAGCTGTGGAGTGGACGAGAGGGCACTCCCTGCCTTTGTAGGTCACAGATAGTATCTTTACACACCACATAGCCAAGGAATCACGAAGTTGAGCTGCTTTATCACATCGCCTGTGAGTCCTGTGCAAATCATCATATGAATTCATCTAAAAGAGGAGAAATAAAAAAATGTAAAGGAAGTCACTGAAAGAGTCAAACCTGCTCTGAACCCTGGTTTCCCAGTTCACTAATGCAATGAGCTGAGACAAGAACTTAGTTTCTCCAGACCCATCTTGCTTAATGGTAAAATGAGGCTGTTCATAATTACATCAGAGAATTGTTCAGAAGATTAAATTAAATAGGTATCACCTAGTAAACATTTTCTTTTTCTGTACTGGGGACTGAACCCAGAGGTGCTCTGCCACTAAGCTACACTCCAACCCTTTTTTCTGTTTCTTTTTAATATTTTTCCAGTTGCCCATGGATCTTTATTTTATTTATTTATTTACATGTGGTGCTGAGAATCAAACCAAATGCCTCACACATGCTAGGCAAGTGCTGTGTCACTGAGCTACAGCCCAGCTCACCCTTTTTTACTTTTCAAGACAGGGTCTAGCTAAATTGCTGAGACTGGCCTCAAACTTGTGATCCTCCCATCTCAGCCTCCCAAGTCTCTGGGATTACAGGCATGTACCACCATGCCTGATTAAACACTCTTTAAAAGACAGCTTAAATACTTTTTCAATTCATTTTATTTTAGAAGCTAGAAAAATTTGCTCCGAGTGGACACAGGAAAATTTGATGCTGAAGAAGAAAAATGGACATTGTGATTCTTGTGATTTGTGGACACTGTGGCTACTCTAGCCCAGTAGTGTACAATCAGGGGTGATTTTTGTTCCCAGGGATTTCAGCAATGTCTGGAGGCATTCCGGGTTGTCACAAGTGGGGTGTGGTACTATTGGCACCTAGTAGGTGGAGGCCAGGCACGCTGCTCCATGTCCTCCAAAGCACAGGGCGGTTCCCAGCAGAGACAATCCAGCACGGAATGCCAGGGGTGCCTGGGAAACAGGCCCCAGGCTCCTGTGGCAGGAGCACCAGCTCCAGCTTTTAACACCAAGGGGCCGAAGCCTCTCCTGCCACATCTACAACCCAGCTGTGCCTCCCCAGTCTAAAAACTCACTCAGAACTCAAGTCACAAGCACTGGGTCACATGTAGCACAAAACAGAGGCAACCCTGCTAAGCTCCAGAACTTTCCATCCCTGGCTGACCAGTAACATTTCCGCCTATAAGCTTGACCTTCTAGATGACAGAACAGGAATAAGGTCTCTTACGCCTGACTCAAGAGCTCCCACAGTCAAGAGATAAGGCTCCAAAAACATATTTTTAAAATTTTTAATTGTAATGAAATATCCATAACATAAAATTCATTATCTTTGGAGCTGTGGGTACAGCTCAGTGGTAGAGCATTTGCCAAGCTCCTGCAAGAACCTGGGTTCACCCCCACGCTGCAAAATAAAAAGAGAGAAAGGAATAAGCACTGCAAAAAATTAGAAAAGAAAAAGAGAAAAAGGAATAAATAAATTGCCATCTTGATTCTTTTTTCTTCATGGCCTAAGTTGCTGAGGCTGGTCTTGAACTTTTGATCCTCCGGCCTCAGCCTCCAGGGTCTCTGGGATTCATCTTAACCAATTTTAAATGAACAGTGCAGTGCATTAAACGCATTCACACTGTTGTGCAGCCTACATCCAGAACTCTTTCCATCCTGCAAACCTGAAACTCCACACTGACCAAACAGCACCTCCCTCAAGGACTCCCCAGATTTTTGAAATATAAAAAAAAAATCACATAAAGACAAACCAAAACAAAATTTTTCTTCAAATTGGCACTTGATTTATTTATTTTTATGCAGTGCCGAGGATCGAACCAGTACTTCACACATGCCAGGCAAGCGCTCTACCACTGAGCCACAACCCCAGCCCTGGCACTTAATTTTAAAGGAATCATTTCTTCAAATGGGACCCATATCTGTGGTCAAAGCAGGCCACCACTCAACCATCCTCAGTGACAAACCTCCTTGGCCATCTCTTCTTGGGACCCCCACTGGGTGAGAAGGACGATGGGCATTGCCATGGTCTGAATGTCTCTGTACCCCGCAAATTCATATGTTGAACTCCTAACTCAAGGTGACAGGTAGGGACTTTTGAAGATGCTTAGGTCACAAGGGTGGAGTCTCCTGAACGGGATTAATGTCTTATTAAAGAAACTCCAGAGAGGTCCCTCGCCCCTCCTGTCATGTGAGAACACGCCAAGAAGATGGTCAGTGGACACTAGAACCTGGGCCCTCGCCAGACATCCACTCTGCTGGCACCTTGATCTGAGACTTCCAGGACTGCGGGAAACAAATTCCTTCTGTTTAAGCCTCTGGTCTGGGGTGCATCACTGCAGCACCCGGGACAGACGACCACGGAGCTGCCCAATTGTACAGCCTCGAGCTTCCTGACACCAGGGTCATGGGGGAGCGCTGGTCTACCCCGTTCAGGACTTGGGGCTTTCCTTGGTAATGTTCTGCTCCCAGGAGTCCTTGGCACTCAGACCTGAACACCGTCCCTCTACCTGTGAGTGGACGGAAACAGCTCCTGCCTCTCCACCACCACTGCTCTCCTCCCAGCCTCAGCACACACTGAGCACCAGCAGGTGCTTGAAGCCCTGACTGCACGCCAGGCACAGTGCTGCTGGAAACGCAAACCCTTCAAGCGCTGGCCTCAAGGGGCTTACAGTCCAAGGGAGGAAATAAATTCCTAAATGATGGAAATTTGTAGGTGGCTTATTATAAGTGGTGCCAAAGGATTGGTGGCATAACGTTATGCCGTGCAAAGGACTTTGATCACACCCGATAAAGCACACAGGAGCTAATCTGGCTTCCCCCCAGAAATTCCAATAAAACAATAATAAAGGAAGCAAACGGGTTTAAACACATATGAACAAAATGCATGGGAGGAGAGATAACTTTAGGCAAAGGATGTCAACAAAGTTTCAAAGATATAAAATGGAGGGGCCTGTGCCCCCTGTAGGGTAAGCTGATTTGTGATTAGGACCCAGAAGTGGCTCATGAATCAGAGGCTGGGCAGGGGTGTTCTTAGTCTACGTAAAGAATAACTCTGGGCTGGGGTTGGGGCTCAGTGGCAGAGCACTTGCTGGCAGGTGTGAGGCACTGGGTTTGACCCTCAGCACCACATAAAAGTAAATAAAGGTACTGTGTCCATCTACAACCAAAACATTTGTTAAAAAAAAAAATCAAAACCCTGTATCTCCTTCCCCAGTTTATTCAGCCAAGCAACTACACCACTGCTGCTCCTACACAGGAGGTTTGTTAACCGCAGAGGTGAAGCTCAGCAGATAAACTTTGGAGTCTACGTAGCAGAGTCTCCCTAGATACTAGATGCTGGGGAAATGGGAATTTTTTTGAATGTCTGGGTACTGCGGCACCAGTCCCAGCCCCTTCCCCTACAGGGCTTTTACCTGCCCTCTTTGGGAAAAGAGAAAAAAAGGCAAAGATCTGTTAGACCTACAGATCTAACATCTGAAGGACTCTATCTGATGACCCTTCAAGAAGACCACCAAAAAGATAGCTCACACGAATAGAGAGCCAATGACCACCAGACGTTTGAGGGAATTTTACACACACACACACACACACACACACACACACACACACCAGACCAAAATAAATGAAAGGGGGAAAACTAAATTAGTTTTAGAAGTAAAAACAATCAGGGAAGCTGGGCACAGTGGTGCATGCCTGTAATCCCAGCGGCTCAGGAGGCTGAGGCAGGAGAATCTCAAGTTCAAAGCTAGCTTCAGCAACATCAAGGTGCTAGGCAACTTACTGAGACTCTGTCTTTAAATAAAATACAAAAGAGGCCTAAGGATGTGACTCAGTGGTCAAGTGCCACTGAGTTGAAAAAAAATTTTTTAAAAAGAGCTCACTAAATGCACAGCACAATTTTTTTTCAGTACTGGGGATTGAACTCAGGGGTGCTTTACCACTGCCCTGCATACCAGACCTTTTATTTCTTATGTTGAGACAAGTTCTCCCTAAGTTACTGAAGCTGGCCTCAAACTTGCCAATACTGACCTCAAACTTTTGATTCTCTACCTCAGTCTCCCAAATCACTGGAATTACGGGCATGTACTACCATACCTGGCACACAGCACAGCATATTTTAAAATATCCATAGAAGACATGTCACATGGAATTTAAGAACACCAGAAATAACATTCCTCCCCACCCCCAATAAAAAGAGAGATACAAAGAGCCAGAAATTAGAATAGAATCTGTCTTATTGCCAATACTGGAAAACTGAAGTTGATATAACGATGCCTTTAAAATTCTGAGGAAAAAAAATTTTACAACCTAGACTTTTATACCCAGCCAAACGACCTGAATAGCAAACTACTTGTCTAACAATACAAAGTGCATTCAATTCCTTTAAAAACAATGTGGGAGGATTTGCCCAATCAAAGCAATAGAATAAAACAAGACAAAAAAAAGAAAATTAGGCACCCAGGAAATGGGAGTGCCAATATTGGAAAAAATAAATTATTTATCTTACAGTGATGGTATTGAAAAGATACAGGATTGGAGTGGGACACATGACTCCATATACAATTCCAAAATGCAAACTATTTTAGAATGCAAACTAATTTCATGGGGTTGATGAAAGGGAGAGATTATAAAGGGGTATGAAGAAATCTTGGGGGTGATGAGAATGGTCTTTTTTTTCCATTGTGGTAAAGGATCTCTGTGTGTGTGTGTGTGTGTGTGTGTGTGTGTGTATGTGTCTAAATGCATAAAGTTGTTCACTTCAAAGGTATGCATTTTATTATACCTAAATTATGCCTTCGTAAAACAGTAAAAAGTTTTTGAAAAAAATAAGAGAATTACTGAGAGGAAGATTGGTTAGAGGTAACTATCCACAAATAAGCCAGAGAGTTTGAAAAGAAGAACAAAAGAAGATATAAAAGAAAGTTTAGAGCTGGGTGTGGTGGCACATGCCTGTAATCCCAGCACTTGGGAGGCTGAGGCAGGAGGATCACAAGTTCAAAACCAGCCTCAGCAACTTAGCGAGGCCCTAAGCAACTCAGTGAGACTCTGTCTCTAAATAAGATGCAAAATCGGACTGGGGATGTGGCTCAGTGGTGGAGTGTCCCTGGGTTCAATCCCCAGTACCAAAATAAATAAATAAATAAATAAATAAATCCTCATTTTCCATCTTTAAAAAAAAAAAAAAGTTTAGGCTGAGAAGGACTAACATATTTGCGTAGGGTCCCTAATAAAGGAAAAAGAATCACTTCAAAATAGCTATAACAAAAGCCTAAGTGAACTGAGGCAGGAGGATTGCAAGTTCAAGGCCAGCCTCAGCAACTTAGCAAGACTCTGTCTCAAAATAAAATTTAAAAGGCTAGGAATGAATCGATATATGTAATTCAACATATCAATAGACTTAAAAATGGGCTGGGGATATAGCTCAGTTGGTAGAGTGCTTGCCTTGCATGCACAAGGCCCTGGGTTCAATCCCCAGCACCACCACCAAAAATAAATAAATAAATAAACTTAAAACAAGAATCATATGATCATCTCAATAAACGCAGAAAAAACATTTAATCAAATACAGCACCTCTTCATGTTCAAAACACTAGAAAAACTAGGGATAGTAGGAACATACCTCAACATCATAAAAGCCCATATATACTAAACCCAAGGCCAACATAATTCTAATCGGAGAAGAATTGAAAGT
The DNA here is from genome assembly GCA_020662805.1 of Glaucomys volans. NCBI lineage: Eukaryota > Metazoa > Chordata > Mammalia > Rodentia > Sciuridae > Glaucomys > Glaucomys volans. The sequence goes on from JAJEJO010001524.1 coordinate 168,173, forward strand.
ATTTCCTCTAAAAACTGGGACAAGACAAGGATGACCTCTTTTACCACTTTTATTCAACATTGTCCTTGAAACTCTAGCCAGAGTAATTTGATAGAAGTAAGAAATTAAAGGTATACAAATAGGTAAAGAAGAACTCAAACTACCACTATTTGCCAATAATATGATTCTATATTTGGAAGATCCAAAAAATTTCACCAAAAATCTTCTAGAACTAATAAATGAATTCAGCAAAATAGCAGGATATAAAATCAATATCCATAAATCGAACACATTTCTATACATCAGTAATGCATCCACTGAAAGAGAAATAAAGAACACTACCCCATTCACAATCATCTCAAAAAAAATAAAATAAAATACTTGGGAATCAATCTAACAAATGAGGTGAAAGACCTCTAAAATGAAAACTACAGAACACTAAAAAAAAGAAATTGAAGACCTTAGAAGATGGAAAGACCTCCCATGCTCCTGGATAGGTAGAATTAATATTGTCAAAATAGCCATATTACCAAAAGCATTATATGAATTTAATGCAATTCCTATTAAAATCCCAATGACATTCTTCATAAACTAGAAAAAGCAGTCATGAAATTCATTTGGAAAAATAAGAGACTCAGAATAGTCAAAGCAATTCTTAGCAAGAAAGGTGAAGCAGGAGGCATCACAAAACCAGACCTCAAACTATACTACAGAGCTATAGTAATAAAAACAGCATGGTATTGGCACCAAAACAGACATGTAGACCAATGGTACAGAACAGAAGACACAGAGACAAACCCACTTAAATACAGGCATCTCACAGAAAGGTGCCAAAAACTGGAGAAAAGATAACTTATTCAACAAATGGTGCTGGGAAAAATGGAAAGCCACATGTAACAAAATGAAACTAAACCCTTATCTCTCACCCTGAATGAAACACAACTCACTGTGGATCAAAGACAGGCACTAGAATAGACACCCTGGGCCTATAGAAGAAAAAGTAGGTCCAAATCTTCATCATGTCAGCTTAGGACCTGACTTCCTTAACAAGACTCCTAAAGCACAAGAAGTAAAATGAAGAATCAATAAATGGGATGGACTCAAACTAAAAAGTTTCTTCTGCAAAAGAAACAATCAGTAATGTGAAGAGAGAGCCTATAGAATGGGAGAAAATCTTTACCACACACTCCTCAGATAAAGCAGTAATCTCTAGGATATATAAAGTACTCGAAAAACTTAACACCAAAAACACAAATAACCCAATCAATAAATGGGCTAAGGAACTGAACAGACACTTCACAGAAGAAGATATACAATGATCAATAAATATATGAAAAAATGTTCAACATCTCTAGCAATTAGAGAAATGCAAATTAAAACTAAGATTCATCTCACTCCAATCAGAATGGCAATTATCAAGAATACAAGCATGGGGTTGGGGATTTAGCTCAGTGGCAGAGTGTGTGCCTAGCATGTGTAAGGCCCTGGGTTCAGTCCTCGGCCCTGGGGAAAAAAAAAAGAATAGAAGCAATAATAAGTGTTGGTGAGGATGTGGGGGAAAGGTACTCTCATACTTTGCTGGTGGGAATGCAAATTAGTGCAACAGTTAAGGTAAACAGTATGCAGATTCCTAAGAACACTTAGAATGGAACCACCATTTGACCCAGTTCTCCTCAGTTTATACCCAAAGGACGTAAAATCAGCACACTACTGTGACACAGCCACATCAACGTTTATAGCAGCTCAACTCACAACAGCTAAACTATGGAACCAACCTCGGTGCCCTTCAACAGATGAATGGATAAAGAAAATGTGGTATATATACACAATGGAATACTACTCAGTTTGAAAGAAGAATGAAATTCTGGCATTTGCTGGTAAATGGATGAAGTTAGAGAATATCACGCTAAGTGAAATAAGCCAAACCCAAAAAATCAAAGGTCGAATGTTTTCTCTGATATGCAGAAGTTAATGTACAATAAAGGTGGGGAGGAGGGAGGATAGGGAAGAATAGAGATAGTTTATATTAGAGGGGAGGGGAGGGAAGGGAGGGGAAGGGGTATGGGGGAAGGAATGATAGCAGAGTGAAACAGACATTATCGCCTCATGGACATGTATGACTACATGACCAATGTGATCCTGCAATATGTACAATCAGAAAAATGAGAGATTACACTCCATTTATGTATGATCTACCAAAATGTATAAATGCATCTACTGTCAGGTACAGCTAATTAGAACAAATAAAATTTGAAAATTTAAAAAAAAAAGTCACGTAAAAAAAAAAAAACGCTAGGGAAGTAGTTCAGCGGTAGAGTGCCCTGGATTCAATCCCCAGTACCCAAAATAACAACAACAACAACAACAGCCAAAATAAATTTCTCTACCTTTTAATATTCTTTATTAATAAAAACAAAAGACCCAGGCACAGTGCACATGCCTGTAATCCCAGTGATTTGGGAGACTGAGGCAGGAGGATCTCAAGTTCAAAGCCAGACCCAGCAACTTAGCAAGGCCATAAGCAACTTAGTGAGACCCTGTTTCAAAATAAAAAAGGGCTGGAGGTGTATGTAGCTCAGTAGTTAAGCATACCTGAGTTCAAGCAAAAGAAAGAAAAAGAAAATAAGAAAAAGCAAGAGAAAGACAATTCCTGTAAACAAAATCTGAGAGAGTTCTTCAAGAGCAGACCCCCGCCTTCATAGAGCATCATTAAGTGTGAAGGTCAGTGAGATTCCATGGAAGATCAGGGATGCAGCACAGGATGAAAAACAAAGAAATTCAAGAAATATTCAGAAAAAAAATTTTTTTCTGGCTAGAACCAGAGATCCATAAAGGAAAATTTGGGTTAAGAAACTAGAAAGAAGCCGGGCATGGTGGCGCACACCTGTAATCCCAGAGGCTT
>JAJEJO010001524.1:181053-206631 GCA_020662805.1 Glaucomys volans
TCCGAAACGAATTCGAGGGAGTCCCACTGTCCAGCAGTCATGCATTTGCAGAACATTTCCTACTTTGGCGACTAGTCTGTAGTTGGGATCCGGTTTGAAGGGCAGAAAGGCTTCCAAGGTCAGGTCATAGGGTGCATCGGTTATCCTGAGCTGCTGGGTCCAGACTCGACAGCCCTACGGAAAATCCCCGATTACATCCCAGATTTTCTGGTCCAATGCAAAGCCCGTCTGGTGTTTGGTAACATTTCTTGAGTGCTTGCTTTGTGCAGGGCCACCCTTCTGGATGAACACTTCGTATTATGTTGAGTTACTTAATCCTCACGCCTATGGCAACCCCCATGATTTATAATTGAGGAAACTGAGGCATAGAGAGATTAACTCAGCCAGTGTCACACCACTAGAAAGATCAGAAGCTAAAATGCAACTCCTGACACTGACCGAGGAGCCCCAGCCTTGATGTTTGTGCTGTGCTGCCACCTCAGTTGTCCAGGCCTCAGACCATGCAGCTGCTTGTTCTGGTCCTTGGGCACCCCACATTCTTCAGATGTCTTAGTCACTACTTATGAAAAGTCTGACGAAATATTTTGGGAGTTGTTGATCTTGTTAAGCTGCCGTGGGGCATCAGGGTGTTCCTGTTCTCAATTTGTAACTAATCAAAGCTAAGACTTTGGGTAAATCTCTTCTTTGGCCATCAGTCTCTTTCCTGTGGAATAAGCTGTCTGGCTAGCTATTTTTCATGTTTTTTCCTGTTCTTGGGAGCAAAGTTGTCATAGCCTTTCTTAACTACTCATTCATAGTCTGGGTTATCAGTAATTGATAACCACTTATCTGTTTTCCAAGCTTAATGAACTAAAGCAGCTGCAGGGGATCCTAAAGACATTTGCCAAAGGTATAACTTGAAACTGCTAGAATTTTAGGGCTTGCCTTTGTTATTGGATTGATGAATGGGAGCCAAAGAAATACTTCTTCAAATGTTTTTTTTACTTGTCCCTGTGGGTGAAGACATTTCCCGTATTTATGGTTAGTTATAGGTGAAGTTCTTGTGAAACATGCCCTTGCTGCCTTTGTTGACATGCTGTGTTCAGTGTCGTCATGAGGTTTGGTGTGCTATTCTGTTTCAGGACAGAAAGAAGCTCCAAAGGTGATGCTGATACTTAGTAGACTTTTGTTTTTTCTTTTCTTTTTTTTTCTTTTTTTTTTTTTTTTTTCTTCCTTTTCAAAATCAAATACAAGAGCTGGGGATATAGCTTAGTTGGTAGAGTGCTTGCCTTGCATGCACAAGGCCCTGGGTTCAATCCCCAGCACCACAAAGCAAACAAACAAACAAACAAAAAAAAAAACATTAAAACTGGGCTGGGCTGCAGCTCAGTGGCAGAGTGCTTGCCTAGCATATGTGAGGCACTGGGTTTGATTCTCAGCTCCACATAAAAATAAAATAAAGATATCATGTCCATCTACAACCAAGAATGTAAAAAAAAATCAAATATGAAGTTGAAATAACATGATTTAGTAGGAGAAAAGGTAGAGGTAATCTTAGCCCTTCCATGTGTGGTTGGAAGAACATGACATCTGTTTGTGAGTTTGTTTTTGTTCTAGGGCTTGGTGCCGCTTAAGTGAGAGCAGAGTAAGTGAGAGCCTCTTCCACCAGGACTTTCAGCACCTTTGAAATAATATCTTCAAAACTCAGTGTACGATAGAGTTCTGAGACTTTTCCCTAGAAATCTCAGATGTAAGCAACCTGAGGCAAAACCAGAGAATTCTTTTTTAAAATTATTAGCAGAGGTATATAATTGACATTATATAGAAATGTCAAAAAATCAGCCTGAGAATCTCCCTTCCCAGGTCTTAAACTTTATAATATTGCATTAACTTTGTATTTCAGAGAATGAAGAAGGCAGTTAGGACCACCAAACTGCTGTAAACAAGGCTCATGGTCTTTAATGATTCCCTTTCTCCAGTGTTCTGGATTTCCTGTTTATAGAATGGAGCCACCATTTGCCTGCCTCATGCAAGTAGAGTTTATCTATAACTGGGTACCAATACCAGCTCGGCTTTCTGGTTTAGTGTTGTTAGATACATGATCAGAGCCTTAATATCTTAACTCATCTGGGTTTTGTTTTGGTTTTGTTTAATATATATATGAGACAGAGCCTTGCTAAGTTGCTGAGACTGACTTTGAACTTGTGATCCTCCTGCCTTAGCCTACCAAGTCGCTGACATTACAGATGTGTGCCACCATGTCTGGCTCTCATACCTTCTTTACCAATATCCTTATTGCCTTTGAAAGAATTTTATTTTTATAGCATGTCATTCAGCCATGTTTATAGCCTGGCTTAATATCTGGTCCCTGACTTGGGAGGCTGAGGCTAGAGGATCGCATGTTTGAGGCCCACCTGGGCAATTTAGGGAGGCTGTATCAACATAAAAAGGCCTGGGGGTTTTGGTCAGTGATAGGGCCCTTCTGGGTTCAATCCCCAGTAGAACCAAAAAAAAAATTATCTTTCTGAACTGAGCTTTCTGCAGAGTTGACTTAGGGGGGGCAAGTTAGGAGACTTTGCTATAAGTTGGGGCTAAACAGGGAGTAGGATTCAAGCTCAGAAATAATTGAAAACAAGCAAACAAACAGAACGGTGTCTGGGATAAAGGTAGAGGGGGACCCAAGGATGAACCTATGAGTTGTCAACTCTGAAGGGACTGGGCAGGGGCAGGGCAGCAAGGAGCATGGGGCCACAAGGCAGAGACCAGAGGGGCTGCCTGTGGTCTTGCCTATGGATGGAGAAACAGCAGCTGTGTCATGGCAGTGTGATTAACAAGCAAGAAGAGGTTAAACTTAAAGATGTGATTCTTTAATGAACCATAAACCACTTACTACCTTCCTGCTCTGGGCACTTCAAACAATTGCTTCTTGCAATGTCTATGCTCTAGTTTTGCATTAGCTACCAAAACACCTCTTTTTCTTTCTTAAAGAGAATTCAGTGGAAAGCTTTTTGTATGTACTGTGAGTTTGATGATAAAAAGTAGAGAAGAAAGTACAGGACCTACAAGCAGCATGTTCTATGTGGCTGTGGAATTTGGGTGGGTACTTTATTAAACTTTCGTTTAAATTTTACTTGTTTTATTTATACATTGCCTTGTACATGAAAGGATTTTAAGACAGCGAACAGATGATGAGATGATAAGGTGCCTTTTTCAAGGGGACACATACTTCTAAAAAGATGGTTATGAGAATAGTGCTGCTTTATGCCCCTGGGTGACACTCAGGTTAATCCCCCTCCCTGGAGAAGCCCCCAGCTTGGCAGGGGCCCCCGCAGGAGGATAACCTGGTAGAGACATTCCTGTGAGGCTTCTGGACTGTGGGAGCCTCTTGTGCATGTCCTGAGTATGCAGTGAGCCTTCTGTAGCTTGTGGGAGCCAGGAAATCCTAGCTCAGTAAGATGCCCGCGTGCGGGGGCAGGATGTTAGCAGGTGGACATGCAAGGGAGAAAGTTGCACCGTGATGGGAAAGTATTTCCTTGAAATGACTTCTGATGGGGAATCAGAATGTCAGTCTCCTGTCTTCAGCAGAGGTCTGTGCTGCTGGACAGGATTTCCCTTTCCCTGAGAACCTGAAAGATGATTGTCTTTTCGGGTTTTGTTTGTTTGTTTGTTTTGTTTTTTTGTGGTGCTGGGGATTGAACCCAGGGCCTTGTGCTTACGAGGCAGACACTCTACCAACTGAGCTACATCCCCAGCCCTGTCTTTTTGTTTTTGTTGTTGTTGTTGTTAATATTTAGAATTTTGTCACTACTGATTGCCTAATTTTTATTTATTTTTTAGAATTTATTACTATCTTGAGGGTTTTTTTGAGTTTTTCCTTTACTCTAGATTAAGTAGAAGTCAAGGTTAAATAGAAGTTACTTAAGTGTCCAAGGTTCTTCCTGGTTGTAAAAACTTGGATTGCCTGACCAATCCCCCGTTGAGCGTTTCTGACTCATTTTGTGACTCATGATATGATTGTTTCTCTCCTAAGCTCTTATCTTTCCAGCGAAGAGTCCCAAAGCATCTGTAGGAGGCAGACCTCCAAAATCTTGTGAAATGAAGCATGTCCACCTGCAGCCTGGCTTCAGCATGGGGAGGGACATCTGAAATGACATCTCGGCACCTTACGTGTTTGGCACCTCTGACATTCACTTGAAGTGGCCAGAGACTGTGGTCCAGCTTCACAGGAGTCCGTGTGATAGCCATGGCCTTAGGGAGCCCAACCTTGGGAGTCAGGGCTGAGTGTGACCTTCTCGAAGCCTCATGGGGCAGTTACTTAACTCTCTGAACCTGTTTCTTGTTTCTTTCCATAAAATCCAGACAGTTCCACTGCCCTCGGGCTGTTCTGAGGAGCGAGGGTGCCAACCGCCTAACACAGCCGTGGGCGCGTCGTGCTCGGCGGATGCAGTTTGTTTTGTTAGTGTTGTGAGCTCAGAAGTCAGTAAGGGGTGCTCTTACGCACTGTTTAAGTAATGTAGCTGAGTCCTTGGTCTTCTTGTGTAGTGTGTCTGTCTGTCCCCTCTCTGCAGACTCCTTTTCACTTTCATGAATGAAATTTGGTTAGAGCCAGGCAACATTCGTTTCGAGCCAGTGTTTGGTTCAGGATCTACACCCAGGTCAACTCCCTCCTCTCCTCAGTATTTTCATCTGCAAAGTGAGGGTTCTGATCCCAGCACAAAATTAGTGAGAGTTGAGACATTAAGTAGGGGCAGCAGTGAAGGCGCTCCGTCTGCTGTACCACCAGGTACCCCCAGCGCCTCTGCGACACCTCCGACAACCCAACTCTCCTGCTGCTGTGGCGCTGTCTTCCTGCCTTGCCAGGTGCTCGTTCTGTGTCCTCCACAGGTGCTCCTTCCTGGGGTTCAGTTCTCCCGTCCTTGGCTCTTTTTAAAGTCTGCCTTATCCCTGAATCTCTGCCTTCTGGATATTTCTCCCCGAGCCCAGCTATCTTCTACTTTCTTCCCAACCCATATTTGCAGCCAAAAATCCAGGACACTCTTAATTTTCTTCTCCATTTAGGTTTCAGAAATTGTACCCGGGTTGGGGATATAGCTCCGTTCGTAGAGTGCTTGCCTCACAAGCACAAGGCCCTGGGTTCAATCCCCAGCACCGCAAAAAAAAAAAAAAGAAAAGAAAGAAAGAAAAGAAAAGAAATTGTACCCTTCCATCATCCCTTGGCTTTGCAAGTCCCCTCAGGAATTCCTCCTGCTGTTTCTTCCAGGTCTCTCCAGCTTTGGGTTTTGGTCTGTTTGAGTGAGGCTATACCAGATCAACATTAAGGAACGTCCAGAGCACATTGTTTCTTTTTTCTTTTTTCCCTCATTGCTGAGGACTGGCCCAGGCAGCCTCACATGCTGGGAGGATATTCTAGGGCAGCTACACCCCAGCCCCAGGCTTGTCGTTACTATACCCAGAAACCACGGATGGCTTCCTCTTGTTCCTTGAGTAAGGGTCAAACTCTTTGGCTCCAGTTTGAAACCCCTTGCAAGTTAGATGTTCTGTGTGTGTTCCGTCCGCTCTCTGGTGACGCAGTGCCATCTTCTACACAAAGGAAGCACTGTGTGGTCCGGGCCTGGGCTGTGGTCAGCCTTCCGCCCCTGCCCTGCACTGGGCACATGTAGGCAGTCAGTGTGCTGTGGAACAAGGTTTCCACCAACCACAGGACGCATGTAGATGGTGGTCCCATGGGGGCAGGACTTTGAGTGACATGGCAGCCCTCTGTACAGGTTCACTCTGATGTTGCCCCAGAGTAGAATCCCCTAGCGGGACGTTGCTCAGATCATGCCCCTGCTGCTCAGCAGCGAGTGACTGTCCTTAATACGTGTGCAGAGTGGGTGAGCAGACCGGATGTCCAGTCAGCTTCCTGCCAGTGTGCTTGTGTTTGGTCTTTCTGTCTCTAGCATTGGCTGTTTCCTCGGGCGTTTTTTCCCCTGCAGTGCCTCAGTCCTTCTCAGGTACTGACAGCCAGAACGCATCTTTGGGTTCCTGTGTAGGCCTCTGTGACTGACTGACTGCCCCGAACTCATCTCTGTACCAGGAACGTTAGCATTCCTGTGTCGGGTGGCTTAGTGAAGTCCACGAGGGCAGAGTACATCCAGCTTGCAGTCTCCTGGAGGCAGGGACTGCCCTGTGTTCTCTCGTGCCTGGAGTTGTACCTGGAGCCTGCTGAGCCCTCGGTAAGCCCCTGGTGGAAGCTGCGCACCCTTGCTCGCCTGCCCGCCCTGTCCAGGTGCACTGTGTTCCTGAGCAGCACGTTGCAGTTTTTGCAGTCAAATAATTCTAGAGGAACTAATTATTGGAAGAAATCTCTTGGTTTTCAGCTTAGTTATTCTAAATTTTCACTTAGGAAAATCAAAGTCAGGTACACGAGATAAAGAGCAAATCCAAACATGGGCCGTGATGCTTAGGCCCCAGGGTAAGTTGTGCCTCAGAGACTCGCTCAGACCCCCGTGTAGCCTGCTAGAAGATGAAACAGCGGCTTCTCCCTTGCTGGGCTCCTTCATCTGGCAGATATTGATTGTCTTCCTCTTACGCTTGTTATTGCAGTGGGAAAAGGTTGCCTGTTTATCATCTTTCACACTAGCACCAGTAATGATGTTGGTAAAAGAAAATAAGTTTCAAATGGATCAGACATATTTTTGTACAGTGTTTCTTTTATCCACTAAACAGCTGAATTTCTGCAGTAGATACAGGTGAATCTCACTTTGGGGCAGTGCCCCCCACAGAGCCCAGACGGGCAAGTCTGCTTTGTGCCTGGCATTATACGCTGATCCCAGATACATTGCTGGGGTCTGTTCCTGGTTGAGGACAAACCTCCCACCTTATTTCCCGACCCTGCGAAGATGTTCCATGTGTCCATGAAGATGGGAGGAGGCTGTGTTAAGCAAGGAAAGTGGCATCAGATATGGTGGGGCTTGTGCAGGAGGGATCTGGTTGTGTGGTCAGGCCATGTGGTTGAAGCCTTTACCAAGTGAAGTAGGAAGTGTTTTACCAAGTCCAGCTACAGGCTTGTGTTTTAGTGCCTGATGAGTGTGTGGCCTCATCTCAGTACAATCAGTCTACTAATGACAGCAGATAGCGTGTGGCACCCTCGCTCTCCAGGGAACACCCTTACTCAGCACAAAGCATCCTGCCTGCTCGGTGTTAATTAGCCCTGAAGTCTGCTTTTTTCCTTTAAAGTGTATGAACACCAAGTATCATTTCCTTAAAAAGTGCAGATTTTTATTAGCTGACGCAGTTTATTTCAGTCAGATTATTGTGGAACATACGGGCAGTAACGAATTTCATTGTGGTAATTAGGCAAACTTCCCCAAATCTAGTGGAATATAGTTCACTGTATTCTATTTAATTGCTGAAATTCAGAGACACAGTCTAGAAGTTTGAGTTGAAATTAGAAGTTTGGCAGGAAAGCACCTAGAGCTTCCATTCCTCAAGTGGATGGAGTATGGGCGCCCTTAGGCCATTAACTCCGCGCTCTTGGGTCCTCAGAGTGTGAGTGGGGTGGTATTATCAGGGCAGCAGCGAGTGTCTTTGGCACACGGTAGGGCTCCATTCCTGGTCCCCTGTGGTCGAGTGACACCCCCTCCCCCCGCAACCGGAACTAGTTCCACCCAGTGACATGAGTGGAGGGTGTGTGGCACTTCCCAGCTCAGATGCCTAAATGCCAGGCTAAGCCAGAGGGTCACATGCTCATCCTCTGCCTTGGAGTTAGGTGGCATCCCAAGGGTGACTGCTTTATCTGTCCCGGCTGAGGACTTGCCTGGCAGAGTACTAGCTGACCTGAGGTGGACAGGGAAGTGAGGGAGGGGCAGACCTTTGGGAGTTCTGGACTGTGTCTTAGTGCAGGATCTCCAGTCCAGCAGTTGGTAAGATTTTTGGTGTCAGGACCCCTTTACATTCTTAAATTTTTGAGGATCCCACAGAGCTGCTGTTTGTGGCTTTTGATAGTCAATTTGAAATTAAAACTGGGTAACCGATGAAGTATTGTCACATAAGGAGACACAAATACACTTCTTGTATTCTAGTGTAGGCACAAGAAAAACTCAAGGGCTTCAAGTTACTCTATTGGACAGCAGTGAGATGACAGGTGCCCAGATATCATTGCAGGTACAACTGGAGGTGGTGGTAGCACAGTCATGGAACTGAGAACCAGTTGACCCCCACCTTAGAAATTTCTAGAAAACATAAGGCACAAGTTTTCTACATTCCATCAACCATCAGAACAGTGATATCAGCACACATCATGTAGCCTCAGGAAAATTCCATTGCACACTCCTGTGAGAATGAGAGGGGAGAAGTTTAGATTTGTAATGAAAATGGTTTTGTCCTTGTGGACCCTCAAAGTGCTGTGTTACAGCTTTGTTCAGTGAAGATGTCACCAATGTTTAGTCCAAAACTGGGTCCTTTTTTCCCCTCAAACTGTGGAGCCAATAACAAGACCAAGCGCCTCTCGAACTGAAGGAAGATTTATTCTTGGCCAAGAACCGAAGTGGGAGATAAACTCACAAAGCAGCTTCTCCACCAGTGGGGGCTGGAAAGTCATAGACCAGGGCTCAGGAAAGAGGGAGGGATGAGCTCACACAGGAAGGAATCCTCCTGGTTCTTCTGGGCGCAGGCAGAAGTTTTCCTCTTCCTTCCTGTCCTCCCTGCAGTTGTGTCCTGGAGGGTGTCATGCAGCATACAGGTGGAAGTTAGAGGTCACGGTGGTCACTGGCAGCCCTCTTGTATCCAGCTGGCTTCGGCCAGCCCACCTGGAAAGAACCTTCTGCCTCTGGCATCTCGTCCTCAAAGATGGGCAAGATGGGACCAGGGTAGGAATACAGCGAGACACCTAGGCAGTGCACGATCAGGGTGGGTAGCGAAGACAGAAAATGAGAGCAGAGTGGTAGCAGACTCTTAAACCTGACCTGAGGTCGATTGCAGAGTCACTAGGATTTAAATAAGTGAAAACAGCAGCTGCAGCTGCCTGGTGGGGGGAGACCTTCCTGAGCTGACAAAACAGCCCTGATCGGTTTAAAAATGAGAAAGCTAGTGAGGTGCGGTGGCATCTGTAGTCCCAGCAGTTGGGAGCCCGAGGTGGGAGGATCCCTTAAGCCAGGAGTCTGGGCCCCTTTGGCAACAACCTGCTTTCAGAAAGTGAATAAAAATGAGGAACTTTGTATTTTTGATTGTTAAAGGAAAAAACTAAAACCTAAGAAAAACATAAACAGCAAAAAGACTGAAATCAAAGAAAAGATGATCATGCTAAGAGGAAAATAGTAAGAGGAAACAGGTTTATTTCATAAAAGAAGAAACCTAAAATGCAAATAAATAGACATGGGGAAATGTCCGTCCTCACTGGTGAATAAAACAAATGCAAATTAAAACAAGGGGTTGCGGGCGAGGTGGCGGCACGCCCGTAATCCAAGCTCTAAGCGACTTGGGAGGCTGTGTCAGGAGGATCGCAAGTTCAAAGCCAGCCTCAGCAACTTAGCGAGGCCCTAAGCAACTCAGTGAGACCCTGTCTCTAAATAAAACACAAAATAGGGTTGGGGATGTGACTCAGTGGCCAAGTGTCCCTGAAAAAAAAATAAATAAATAAAATAAAACAAGGGGTTTTTTAAGTTTTGTGTGTGAGAGATGATGGTGTGTCCCGTGCAGAGGGCAGAGCTGTAGCCACCACCAGGGGACCCAGGTGTGTTCTCTGGGGAAGCCGAACCAGCGTCCTCAGAGCCCCTGCACCAGGCAGATGGAGGGCGAGTGTGGGAACACAGGAGTGGGTGCCCTGTGAGGGGCACTACAGCTTTCCACCTGTTCCCCAGCACCACCCCGTCACAGAGAAGAGACCACCAAATGAGACTTGCAGGGCCCCCGACACACAGGAGCCCACCAAGTGGCAAGGCCTGTTTGCCTGTGCAGTGCCCAGGTAGTCCGACAGTTGCTTTCTTTTTTCCCTTACCCTTGGGATTCCTTCCTCCCCGAGCTCCCTGGGGGTCAGTGGTTAGACCTGCCAGAAGAGCTCCTATGATTTTCCATCACCACCAATTTTCTAAAACTGGCCTCATAAAATAAGTTTGGAAGTGTTCACTCCAGTTTTTTGGAAAAGTTTTAGAAAAATTGATTATTATTTTTTAAATGTTCGGCAAAATTGCCAATGAAGCCCTAAGGTCAAGGAATTTTGTTAGGAGGTTTTTGATTACTAATTCAGTTTTTTCTTTCTTTGTGATTTAGTCTTGGGACATACTTTTTTCTTTTCTTAGTTCATAGTATTAGTTCATTTTCCATTACTATAGCAAAATATCTGAGGCTAGGTACCTTATTTTAAAAATAGGTTTATTTAACTCATAGTTTGGGAGGCTCGAGGGCACAGATACTAGCTTCTGCCTGGCTCTGGTGAAAGCTAATGGCAGGTGGCATCACAGTGGGAGCAGCCTGTGCAGAGGAAGACATCAGCAAAGCTCCAGCACGCTGAGGTCCCCTGAGAGCTGTGTTCATCCCTCCCGAGAGCATGCCCCCAGGGACCGAAAGACCTCCCACCAGGCCCCATCTCTTAAAGGTCCCACCACCTCTTCCCATCACCACACCGCGGGTCAGGCTGCCAGTGCATGAGCCTTTGGAGCACACTGAAGCAATGTCTGAGCTGTAGCATCTTTGAATGCCGAATTGTTGTCTAATTGGTTTGACATCTTGCTGCCACCGCTGTTGCAGTTTTGTAATGCTGGGGTTAAACCCAGTGCTGAGCACTTGCACCGCCACTATGCTGCATCCCCAGCCCTGTGCTTTTGATGTATTTAGAGCAATAAATTACCCCTTAATGCTGCTTTCACTTCATCACATAAGTTTTGGTTTGGTATGTTGTGGGTTTTTTTGTTTTGTTGTTTTGTTAAACCTTTATTTATTTATTTATTTTGTGTGGAACTGAGAATCAAACTCAGTGCCTCACATGTGCTAGGCAAGCACTCTACCACTGAGCCATAATCCCAGCCCCAGAATGTTACGTTTTTGTATTTGTCATAAGCATTTTCTCATTTCCTTGATTCCTTCTTTTTTTTCTTTTTTTCTTTTTTTTTTTTTCTTTTTTGGTACTGGGGATTGAACCCAGGGGCACTCCACCACTGAGCCACATCCCCAGCCCTATTTTGTATTTTATTTAGAGACAGGGTCTCACTGAGTTGTTTAGGGCCTCGCTAAATTGCTGAGGCTGGCTTTGAACTCACGGTCCTCCTGCCTCAGCCTCCCAAGTGCTGGGATTACAGGCGTGCGTCACCACGCCCAGCTTCCTTGATTTCTTCTTTGTAGAGTAGATGGTTTAATTTCCTGACTGTGTGGATTTTGCAATCTTTCCTCTGTAGTTGATTTCTAACTTCGTGCTGTGTGCCGGTGGTTATACTTCGTGAGAAGTCAATCGTTTAAAATCTATTGAGGGCTGGGGATGTAGCTCAGTGGGCTGGGGATGTAGCTCAGTTGGTAGAGCGCCTGCCTCGCAAGCACAAGGCCCTGGGTTCAATCCCCAGCACCACAAAAAAGAAGAAAAAAAAAAAATCTATTGAGACCTAATTTGTGGCCTACTATGTAGTCTGTCCAGTGAAAATATAACCAGATGACAAGATGATAAAACTATTCAGACTTGAAAAATGATACATCTTTTAATTTTACTATAGAAACCCAGTAAGTATGTAATTTTAGGAATTGTTCTTAATGATAGCTCATTACATTTTGAAATGGTGTCACTATTTTTATGGTAGTAAAAGAGGTTATCATTTATGAACTATCGAACCAGTGACCTTAGCTCTTCAGTTGTGACGAAAGGCCCAATCTAACCTTTTATCGAATGTGATATTTATTAAAAATGAAGCCTCTCATTTCCATTACTTAATCAATAGTACATTAAGCCATTTATTAATATGATTAAAGAATGTCTTGCAGATTACCTGGCCTTTTCCCTTGTCATCTAGTTAATTTTAATAACGAGGAGATTGCATTCAAACTCAATCAGCCAAATTCATCTCATCCTGTACTTGTAATAGAAAAGAATGATTAACCTTTGCAGGAGGAGGGTCTTATCCTAACATTCATGAAGTCCTGGGTTCCCCAGCACTGCCAAGAAAACTGCAGCAAGGACATAATGTGTAATGGCTGTTTAGGAGAGAGCAAGGCCTTTTTTACATCTTTACATGAGTGAACCTACTGGGAGAAGATCTATTTTATTTGCTCATTATTTACCCTTATTTATATTTATTTAAGAAGTTTAGTATTGGTGGCTTGTTGGTAAGAGTGCAAGAAATGCATTGTATGGCTAACGTTGGCAGGGAAAGAAAAGGAGAAATACCGAGTTGGAAACCTTGAGGCCCAGCCCTTCCAGGGAACTCTGCCTGCCTGCTGGCCTGCCACAAGCTCTCTCCCACCCAGCTATATCCCCAGCCCAGGAGCCTTGGGTTGCTTGCTTTCTTCTTCTTTTTCTGGTGCAGTACTGAGGACTCACCCAGGGCCATGTGGATGCCAGGCAAGCACTCTGCCAAGCCGTTTCCTGCCGGGCTCCAAGCCTTCTATTTCTAATGAAACAGAATATGTCTGTCCCCACATAGAAGAGGGCCCGTCTCCTACGCACAAGGCTTGGTGAGTTTTCATAGCCAGGACTATTTCATGGGCAAAGGCTGCTGTTATGACAAGGGCTAGGGGTAACGTGGTCCTCTCTGGTGTGATTCTTGCAGTCACATCAGAAGATTTCAAACAAGCCTCTCGGAGTAGCAGGCATGAGTTTATTAGCAGGGATGAGAATGGGGAAAGGGGACGTTCTCAAGGGAGAGAGCCAGTGGGCTGGGGATGTAGCTCAGTTGGTAGAGTGCTTGCCTCACATGCACAAGGCCCTGGGTTCAATCCCCAGCACCGCAAAAAAAAAAAAAAAACAGGAGGGAGAGAGCCGGTCCTCTCAGAGATGAGAAGGACAGCACTCCCCTCCTGCCCTCCAGTTTTATTGGGGGTCCAAGGGAACCTTCCAGGAAGTCCCACCCAGTTTCAGCTTTGGACTGAGAGCAGGATGACATCAAACTTCGAAGTCCCCACAGCACATGGTAAAGATCCACGGCAGGGTTACTTTGGCCCATGTGGACCGGTTCTAACTGGAACCTGTTCTCACAAAGTTAATGGCTAGGGGGAATTATCCTTATCTCCCTGAGTTCTGGAACCTGGTCTGTGTGAGGGTCACAGAAATCCCCTCTTCTCCCCCATGTAAATGTTCTTATCAGCCTTTCAAGCCTGTGGTTCCCCGCAGATAACAAGTTGCTGAGGACGCAACATGTCCTGTTGACTTCAGGCAGGAAGGGCTGCAGGAAGCTGCTGTTCTGGAGAAAGCACGTGGGTGTCAGCGCAGAGACCCATCTTGTAGAGTTATTCCCTCTCACTGTCGTGGTCACTAGGCAGTACCCTCTCCGAATGGTCCCGGCCTCGATGCTCCCAGAGGGTTGTGGGAATTGAACTGTGGTGATAATGACGGCTGCAGTGGTCACATTCCCCTGTGTGCCCGGACTTGCTAAGTTCCTGTATTAGCTCCTTCATACCTACGGGAACTCCGTGAGGGGAGCTCTCGTCCAGTCTTCGGATGAGGAAACAGAAAGGGTGTTCTGTTTTGTTTGTGGTCCTGGAGTGCTTTACCACTGAGCTGCATCCTCCAGTGTTTTTTGTTCTCTTGAGATAGGATCTCACTAAATTGCAGAGACTGGCCTTGAACTTGAGATGCTCCTGCCTCAACTTCCCCAGTAGCTAGGACTCCAGGTGTGTACCACCATGTCTGGCTTTGGAAATGGGTTTTAAAAGAGCCACAGCTGTTTTTTGCTATGTATGACACACTTTTTGGTCCCCAGTTCTTTTCATCCTCACACTGTTCCGTAAAGGCATGTCATCCGCCTCTCAGATGAGGAAGATAAAGGTCAGAAAACTCACTTGGAAGTGACAGATCCAGTATCCAAACACAGGCCATTTGACTCCAAAACCTGCATTAGCACCTCTGAAACGAAAGGTTGGTGTGCAGCATGGCATAAACTCCACAGATAACCAGCTGGAGAGGGCAGGAAAGGCAGTCACCTAAGAGCTGCCCCCAGGACAAGATGGGAAAAGAGATTAGCAGTAGGCGGGGGCAAAAAGTCTCCCAAATTCTTATAGGCGAAGGGGCACTCAGTTTCGAGATCCTTGACCCTTCTCTGATGGAGCAGTTAAGGAAACCTTCCAGAGCTCCTGATTTAAAGCCGCAGCATCACAGATGCATCTCAGTCCAGCAGGCAGCAAGGCTGCCCAGGGCCTGGCCCAGAGGACAGCTGTGTGGCTTGGGTCTGGCTGCTGTTTCTCTGCAAACCAGAATCCCAGCAGGTTAGAGCTGGAGGGCCCCTGCGGGACATCCCAAACACCTGCTGGGACAGAGGAGCCCCACCTGGAGAGCAGGTGAGGAGACACCCTAGCCTGTGCTCTCCAGCTGTGTCCTCTGCATGCCTTCCCTATCACACTTCTGCCTCCCTCTTGGAGATCTCAGGATTCTTTCTTTAGAACCTCTGGACTTACATGGGTTTCCCGGCATTTTAGCATCTGAATAACAGTCCTGTAGAAAATATATAAATATCTTGCCTATAATTATTATAAAAGCACAAAAGAGTTTTTCTTTTTTGGGTGAAAAAGTTTAGTAGTCCTAGAATTGAAAGATATCCAAAAGTTGTGGAAATTATAGAGAAAGACAGTGTAGCATTTTCCATTGTGACTTGGTCCACAGAACTCAGTATGTCCCTATGACCTCTCCTTGAAGACTGCATAGCAGGACCTGATCTTGGAGCACCACAGTCCCCGGCAGCCTTCCTGGGGACCTGGGCCCATTCTTGTACCCAGATGCCTCGTTTCTTGGGCCCCTGTGTGCTTTAGCTGAGTGGGGGCTGCTCCCACGGTGACTCACTATTCACTGGACAGCCCCTGCCTGGAGCTGCCCTTCTCCAGCAGGGTTGGAAGCCATGCCCAAATGGAGGGCCAGCCCTGCACACTGAACAGGGCTCCTAGGGCCAGGGGACTCTGGACAAGAGCCTGTTGGTGGCTACCTGGAGGCCCAGGAGAGGAGCACATTATGGTGGCCCCTGCCTCTGCACCCAGCAGCTCTGAGTGTCATCTGCACCGCCAGGCAGGGCATGCTTCCCCTCAGGACACTGTTGGAAGGAGCCCTCTGGTTGGGCTTTACTGCTCTGGTCACTACAGGGTAGTAGGGCCTTTTTGCCACGTTTGGAATTGAGGGGTGGATTAGAGGTGTATGTTGTTGGTTTTTCAGCATTACTTATCTTTGGTTTTCAAGAACTAATGTTTATTAAGACTTTGTCAGGCTGGTTCAGTGGATGTCATTTCTGTCTAATGAATAGCACAAGGCCTTTGTTTTATTGTTTTTTGTTGTTGTTGTTTTGGTACTAGGAATTGAACCCAGGGGTGCTTAACCACTGAGCCACATCCCTAGCCCTTTTTACATTTTATTTTGAGACCGAGTCTTGCTAAGTTGCTTAGAGCCTTGTTAAGTTTGCTGAGGCTGGCTTTGAACTTGAGATCCTCCTGCCTCGGCCTCGTGCAAGTCGCTGGAATTGCAGGTGTGTGCCATCGTGCCACGGGTCACATGACTTTCTTCTTTGTGAACTTAGATAGGCAGGCGTCTGTGGCATTTAGTCTCAGCACAAAACACCATGTGCCAAAGTAGGGACAGGGACTTCCCTCAGATACTAGGTTCCCCAGCAAGACACAATAGTGATTGATATACATAATTGATCACTTTATTATCTGTGGAAAGAAGAAGGCTTACTGAGGCAGGAAAGCATAACTTGATTGTATCCCTATGTGGAGAGCCAATAGGTTGGAAGGTGGCTGACAGGCTTCCAGTCCAAGGCTGGGTGCTGATCATGACAATGTTTAAGTACCACCAACCCTTCTCTAACCGAATCTCTCTTTCTTCAGGCCTCTTCTGAAGAGCTGAAAGCTGCCTACAGGAGGCTGTGTATGCTCTACCACCCAGACAAGCACAGAGACCCAGAGCTCAAGTGCCAGGCGGAGCGACTCTTTAACCTTGTTCACCAGGCTTATGAAGGTCAGTGCAGGGCTCAGTGTCCCGAGGCTCCCGGTAGCACTTACTCGATTTTTAAGAGACTTGATTTGTAGGGGATAGAAAACAAGAGTCCTTGGAGGTGTGTGAAAGGGGTGGTGTTGAGTGCTTCTTACCAGCGGAGCCCTTCGTGAGAGCTCATCTCGTTTGGAAATCAATGTGTGTCCAGTGAGTAGAAAATGAGAGCCCAGGTGCAGCACGGCCGGGTCGGAGCTGCAGGGAACTGCATTGCGACTCTGGGAGTCGTTTACTGCTGCCTCTGGGGGAACCCAGGACCTCATTACCTGGAAGCTGCCTTTGTTCTCTTTTTTTATCTGAAGGCAGTTTTATTGCTCCTGCAGCATTCAGTTAAAGAAAGGTTCTGACAAAAGAAAGAAAATGTTGTTAAGAACACAGATAGGAAGGAGAGCCAGGTGGTTCAGGCTTTCATCCCTAAACCTGAGGTGTGTCAGGAAGGAGAACTGTGATGTTTGCTTAGGAAATACTCGGTTCCCTGATGGGTTCAGAGTTTCCCTTGGGGAGGAGGCCATGCGGGAGCTGACACTGTGCGAGCGCTCACTGCTGCCGAGGAGCACGCGTGAGGGGTCAGTTATGTGCAGTGTACATTTTATCACATTCTATAGAGAAAAAAAAAACCAAAATACATCAAATTGCTTGATGTGTGAGGACATATGTCAAGTAAAGAACCACGTGGTGATTGCTCCTTACTCAGAGAACAAAAATGACTGTGTTTCTTCACATAATCATGAAGACTTCTGGTTGCAGACATGATCGCCTATGTTGCATTTTACCAAGAAGTTAGAATTTAATGACCAGTGAAAATCAGGCTGTGGGGCCTGGCAAATGACAAATGTGAGCATTTGGTCTTATGTCATCACCAAATTTCATTCTGTTCAAACCACTTGCGTTGCTGTGCCCAAAAGTCTTTTTATTATATTCTGTTGTCTAGAAGGTGACATTAGTTTTACTGTTGTCTCAGTTAACAGGAAAACCATCCCTGCTTGTGCAAGTGCTCCGGCAACAGACCTGGGCCCTCCCACCGCCCCCCGCGTTTTTTTTTTTTTTTTTTTTTGCGGTGCTGGGGATCAAACCCAGGGCCTCGTGCTTGCAAGGCAGGCACTCCACCAACTGAGCTGTGTCCCCAGCTCCATGCCCCCATATTTTGTCTAAAGGGAGACAAAAATAAAATAGTGAATAGAAGTCCAGCTCCTATGTTTTCCAGTGGTCAGCGTTTCTTTCTTCCCCATGAGGTTTGAATATGGATGGACTCATTTACATCGTTTTTTAATTAGGCCTAAAAATATATAAGAACTCTCAGGGGAGAAAGGGTTCTGCCAAGGTCCTGAACAACTTGGCAGAGTGGTGGGGAGAGAGCACAGCTCCTTTTGGTCATTGAGGGCTCTGATCCTTGCCAAGAAATCTTTTTCTGGCATTTTTTGTCTGATGTCATCAACAATTGGTATCTTTTTTAAATTATTTTAGATAAAAAAGAGAGGAGCTCTCAAAAATGTAGACTGTCTGAGGAGATAGTAACGCTCCTTAGAGTGAATTATAAATCAGGTGTTTCTTTAGGAATTGGGATCAGCTGTCAGACCAGTGTGTTTTATGTATTGTCCCAGAAACTGGCCAGGTTTTTGTAAAAAGAGCAGCCCTTTAACTTGGCTTCCCGCAGGTGCACCTTGTATACTTTGTCCCTAGGGTGAAGAGAAGCCCAGACCCTGGGAAGTGGACTTCTCTGATTTGTAGCCACCTTTAAACACAAGGGAGGCTTAACAAGGAAGCAAATAAAAAGAGGTGCAGGGAGAGAAGAGGGTCTCCAGGAAGATTGTGACGGGGTGGGGAAGCACTAAAGGTGGACTCACCAGTGATGTTCTTGCCAGTGTTCTTAGGAAGGACTGAAGGGAGAATTCTGTACTTGGTAAACATGTCTCATTTTTCTCATTGCAGTACTTAGTGACCCCCAAACGAGGGCCATCTATGATATATATGGAAAGAGAGGACTGGAAATGGAAGGATGGGAGGTAAGAAAAACTGTATGACATCCCAGACAACTCATCAAACAGTGCAAAACAGCACCCACAGCCTCTGGTAAGGCCTTTGAGAATATCTGAGGTGTCCCAGGCCCCTTCCTCGCCTTGTAGTTACGTGTCGGAGGTGGAGTTTTAGACCTGATTTTGCCACTCTGTAACTCTGTGAACTTGGGCCAGTCTGTAGTCTGGCTAGTCTATAGTTTTCTAACCTGTCAAATGAAAAGGAAGAGAGGTGCATGCACCCAGGGTATGCAGCCCTGAGCAGGGCCGGAGCCCTGGAAGTCTGTCCGCACCCATGCTCTTCCCTGCACCGCTGTCTGTGCCTCTGTCCACCTTCATGATGACTAACTGTGCTTAGGAAAACGTGGCTGCTGGGAGAGTTAGGCATGTGAACAGCATGGAAAAAAAGAGTGAAGGACTGCTGTCTGCAGTGACCTTTCCAGTTATAATGGACTATAATATTATAACATTGTCAACTTTGATGGGTAGCGACTGGCTGTGAAGTAGGCTGCCTGGGCAGCTGTGGTGCAGGAGGAAATCACTGAAATGCAGGCACTTCCAGTCCGTTTTCTCCTGCTGTGCTGCTGTGGGCCTGGAGCCTGGGCACGTCACTGCTGCTCTGTGCTTCCTTGTGGCCACCAAAAAAGGAGCATGTGGGGCTCAGGAAAAGCGAACATGGAAACCAGTTGTAAAACTAAACTGTGGGGCTGGGCTGTGGCTCAGTGGTAGATGCTTGCCTAGTGTGTGTGAGGCACTGGGTTCAATTCTCAGCACTGCATATAAATAAGTAAATGTTCATCAACAACTAAAAACATAAAAAACAAAGAACACAACTTAATTGCAGCAGGAATGGATAGGTGTTTGGCTTAATTTCATAAAGAACTTTGGTTCTGATGCCCAAGAAATTTGGGCAGGCCGTTAAGAAATAACATAAGATTCACCTTCTCTAAGGTTTTGTACCCCTTCTCCCATCGTGTAATATTTCCCTTAAGTTCTTCCAGTATTGGACTCAAGCATGTGTGCCTGTCCCTTCAGATTCTAACATGCCACCCTCTTAAGCGGAGGGTTGTGGGCAAACAATGTTCCCCTTTTCTTCCTGCTTGATGTTGGTGGCATGGTTTTGTTTTGTTTCGTTTTGCTTTGTTTTCCCCAGCACTGGGGATTGAACCCAGGGGCATTCTATCTCTGAGCCACGTCCCCAGCACTTTATATTTTACTTTGAGACACGGTTCCACTCAGTTGCTGAGGCTGGCCTCAAACTTGTGATCCTCCTGCCTCAGCCTCCTGAGTCTCTGGTATTACAAGGATATACCACCATGCCTGGCCCACCTGTAGCCATGTTTTGATTGCCCTGTACAGTGAATTGTAGTTGCTGACATTTAAAACTTGGGAGGTCTTGAGCACCATGTCCCACCCCTGCAATCCCAGCTACTTAGGAGACTGAGGCAGGAGGATTGCAAGTTCAAGGTCCACTTGGGCAACCTAGTGAGACCCTGTCGTAAAATAAAAAGGACAGAGGAAGTGGCTCAGAAGTAGAGAACTTGTCTAATATGTGTAGGGCCCTGGGTTCAGTCCCCAGCATTAAAACAAACAAACAAACAAACAAAAAACCTTTGGGAGCCGGGCGTGGTGGTGCACACCTGTAATCCAAGCGACTTGGAAGGCTGAGTCAGGAGGATCGCGAGTTCAAAGCCAGCCTCAGCAACTTAGCGAGGCCCTAAGCAACTCAGTAAGACCCTGTCTCTAGATAAAATACAAAATAGGGCTGGGGATGTGGCTCAGTGGCTGAGTGTCCCTGAGTTCAATCCCTGGTTCAAAAAAAAAAAAAAAAAAAACCTTTGGGAGTTTTTGCATGGAAATTCAGGCTTCTGTCTTCCTGAGGCACCAAAAGATTGGTCATACTGGATCTGAATGGCCTTGAGAGGCAGCAGTCAACTAGAAGTGAGGAGCTGAGCCCTTTACACTGGGCTGTGCTGTGCACCCGCCCAGGCCCACGGCTCCCCATCAGTCGTTTTATGAGGCCCTTTGCTCCTTTGCCTGTCCTGCCTGGCTCCAGAAAGCAGTGGGTTTATGGCCTCTGGTGTGGTAGAAGTAGCAGTGCCTCGTGGTGTAGTTGTTCCTCAGGACTCCGTGTAAAACCTGGTAGCTTGGCATTTTTTAATCCAAAAAAGGAAATAAAATCCTGTCGTATTTACTAAATTTCTCAACTTTATTTTAAAGTTCCATTCATTGTTTTAGTTGATTGTAAGTTTGCACGGCAGCAGTCGGGGTCGCTGAGAGCTGTAGGCCCACGTTACCTGTTCCCACTTCAGAGTCTAGGGTGTTAGCTTCCAGTAGCACTGTTCCAACTCCCCTGGGGCAGTGGGGTCTTTGTGCAAAATACTGCATGGTTTCCTATTGTTGTCTCCCCCACTGGAAATGAGGCAAAGCCACACATGGCAGGGAGGCCATCACAGGTGGTGGATGGGTAGAGTTTGTATTTGAATTCTTTAGTCAGTTCCTTCAAGGAAATAAAGTTCTTGTGGGTCAGTTCTTACTGATGCTAAGCCTTCACTGCAAGATAAAAATGCTTTCAATGAAGACTATGTGACCATGCCACCCCATGCATAATGTACAGGAGAACGGGACCATTGTTCATACCCACAGGCCTCCCTGGACTCCAGCAGGTTCCTCAAGGACTCGCTCCAGCTGGGTAAACTGTTCCCTACCTGAATTCTCTCTCTGTCTCTGTAGTGGCAGCTGTCACTCCACTAAGGGGCTGTACCCTCTTCCTGCTCTTGTAGTATTCTAGGCTGTCAGACTTTGCCAGTTGCTGAGGGTACCCACTTGGCCCCTGTTTATTATGCAGACTGTGGGTGGTAAAGGGTGAAGGGTGAAGGGCGCTACTGGTGTCCTGATATCTTAGAGCCCCTCTGGAGGGGCTGGCAGTCCGTTCCCAGCAGTCGTGTCACTCCCACTTCATGGGGATGCTGGAGGAGAAATTGGAGCTTCTTTAGCTTCCATGAAATATCCATTAAGTAAGTTTTCACTCTTTTTTCCTTAACCTTCAAGACACTTTCTTGTTCTCTGACAGTATTCTAAAGGAATGCTATGTAATCATTCCCAGCTTGTGAAATCACCCATGTTAGGGCTTGGAGTTGGTTAGCAGTGTTGGTACAAATACCCACACTGGGGCTGGGGATATAGCTCGGTTGGTAGAGTGCTTCCCTCACAAGCACAAGGCCCTGAGTTCAATTCCCAGCACTGCCAAAAAAAAAAAAAAAAAAATTTACAAATACCCACATTGAAAACAAAATTTGTCTTTTTTTTTTTTCTTTTTTTGGTACTGGGGATTGAACCCAGGGGCACTCCACCACTGAGCCACATCCCCAGCCCTATTTTGTATTTTATTTAGAGATAGGGCCTCACTAAGTTTCTGAGGCTGGCTTTGAACTCACGATCCTCCTGCCTCAGCCTCCCAAGTACTGGGATTACAGGTGTGCACCACTGCACCCAACCTTTTCTTTAAAATAACAAAAAATCTACTTTATGGGGCTGGGGTTGTGGCTCAGTGGCAGAGTGCTTGCCTAGCATGTGTGAAGCACTGGGTTCAATTCTCAGCACCATATATAAATAAATAAAATAAAAGCCCATTGACAACTAAAAAAATGTTTTAAAAAAGTTTAATTTATTCATTTATCCATGGTGCTGGGGATCAAACCTTAGGGTCTTATGTACGCTAGACACATTCTACCAGCTGAACTCCATCCTTAGCCCAGTGAAAATCTAACTTTGATCTGAACTGTATTTGGATGACACTGACTGTGGTGGTGGGGCAAATGGAATAGAAAGCACGTAACTCAGCTCACCTTCAAACATCACTTTCAGAACTTAGCTTTAAAGTTGGATCCTTTGGCCAAGGTCATCTGCAGCTTGCAATCCTTTGCATTATCTCTATTTCACTTTTCCCATCTTGGATTGGATCCAAGAACAAAGAAAGGGTGTTAGTGAAAAAAAAAATAGTAAAATCTGAGAAGTCTGGATTTAGTTAATAGAAATGTCCTAATGTTGGTCTCTTAGATTTGACGGATATTCATGGTCACATAAGATGTTAACTTTAGGGGAAGCTGGATGAAGGGTATACTAGAACTTTCGGAACTATCTGCAGCTTTCCTAAAGTTCTAAATTTTTAAAATTTTTCCAGAATAAGAAATTGACTGGCTAGGATCATAGAATTTTCAAACCACATGACACTTTGAGAATTTTATTTTTTTGTTTTGGTTTTTGTTTCGGTACTGGTGATTGAACTCAGGGGCACTTAACCACTGAGTCACATCCACAGCCCTTTTTTTGAGTTTTATTTGGAGACAGGATCTCATTGAGTTGCTTAGGGCCTTGCTAAGTTGCTGAGGCTGCTTTGAACTCTCGATCCTCCTGCTCTACAGGGATTACAAGCATGCACCACCATGCCCAGCAAATTGACTTGTTGGGGTTTTGAGGTCTTTTTTTTAGTTATTGATGAACCTTTACTTATTTATATGCAGTGCTGAGAATTGAACCCAGTGCCTCACACATGCTAAGTGAGTGCTCTACCACTAAGCCCCAACCCCAGCCCCAGAATTTTTTTTTTTAAATATATATGTATTTTTAGATGTTGATAGACCTTTATTTTATTCATTTATTTATATGTGGTGCTGAGAATCAAACCCAGTGCCTCACACATGCTAGGCAAGTGCTCCACCACTGAGCCACAGTCCTCATGTCAGAGCAGGAAACTGAAGCTTACAGAGAATGACTTCCTCAGGTCCCAAGGTGAGCAGTCATGTCAGGCAGAGGCTAGGTTTCTGTTCTCTTTCCATTTGCCACCTACCCTCTAAGATGTCCGTATTCCCCTCTCCTGAAGGTGGGACTTCCTGATTAGTGCAGGGATGACCTGTGGCAAGTGGTTCAGGTGAACGACACACTTATGTAGATTCTTGAGCTATATGTGATGCGCTCTGTTCACGAGCAGAGAACATGTGATCTCTACCAGCTGCAGTGCTGTCCAGGGTGCTGTGTTCCTGGATGCTCCTAAAGGCTGCCACAGTGGGGGAGAGTGGCTCATGGCCACCTTCGTCCCCATCCACTCTCCAACATCTTGTCCTCTGTTCATAGAAGGATGTGAATCATCCTGGATGGAATGGGCTGTGGGAGCCACAAGTGAGATGCCTGCCTAACACAGTGTCCTCCTCTCTCTGGAGGGACTAGCCATTTTGACTTGGCAGTTAGCTGTGATTCTGCACCAACTATTTGCAGAATTGTTCAAAATACAACTAGAAGCCAAGTGCAGTGGCTGGTGCCTGTAATCCAGGCTACTCAGGAGGCATTTTTGGATTATTTTTTTCTGTAGCTTATCACAGTGCAGCAGGAAGTAATTTGCAGCTATTAATTCCATCTGCACAGAGTAAACAGCTAGAATTCCTGAAAACATATCTTTTCCTGCTGTGACCTCTGTGGAGCCTGGCATGTCCAGTATTTTGATTTCCTGCAGGGTATGAACAGATTTAAATTCCTGGAAACCTGCACATTGGTTTATTTTTTTTTTTTTTTAAATAGTGTATGGGAACATTCATGGGGTCTGTTAATGTTACTGGTTAAAATTATGGCTAAGCAAACTTTTGCTTAACCTGTTTTTAAAACCAGAGTCCTGTTGAATGGAACATAGAGTTATGGAACTTTGGTCCAAGTTGGGCAGTGTTGACTCCCTGGGCTGTGGAGGAGCTGCCTCCCCTCTAGACCTTGGCCTCACACCCAGACCCTCTTGTCCCTCCTGATGTGTTGCTTAAGTTATTGGCAGGGCCTGGATGAGTTGTTTGCAGTCATAGCCCACTTAACCTCATGAATAATATTTAAAGTATTTTGAATCATTTTTTGTGTTTCTTCAAAGATAAACGGAACAATTGACTATGTTGTTTCCCTAAAGCCCCCCTTTTTTTTTCTATTTTTTGTTTTTTGTTTTTTGTTTTTTGGTTTTTTTTCTTTCAATGAATGGAGAGGCCCACAGGTTGAGAAGGTAAAGGAAACTGTGAAAGGCTGTGCCTGACTTTCCTTCTAGCCACCTGGTGGCTTTGGGCAGCTAGCACACCACTGATAGGTTCCTGGACCTTGGTGTTGGCAAGCCCAGGCGAGGGACCTGTCCTGTCTGTTAAGTACAACCAAGTACGTTTCCTGGGCTGGAGATATAGCTCAGTTGGTAGAGTGCTTGCCTTACAAGCACAAGGCCCGGGGTTCAAATCCCAGCACCACCCAAAAAAAAAAAAAGTATGTTTCCTGAGGTCCCAAAGCACTCTCTGTCACATCATTTAGGACTTTCCATTGTTCTTGGATGATTTTAGTAATCTTTTTTATTTTAAAGCTTCCTTAAAAACAATCACCTCTCCCTTTTTAGCAGTTGATTTATAATTTATAATATTGAGTTATTTGAGAGGAAAAGAATGTTACTTCCCCCACCCATGCTGGGTATTGAACCCAGAGCCTTGCAGGATGCTAGGCATGCACCTACCACTGAGCTACTCCCTCAGCTCTTTTATTTTTTAAATATATTTTATTCTGATGAGATTGACCTCAAATTTGCAATCCTTCTGCCTCAGCCTCGCAAGTAACTGGGATTACAGGCGTCTACCAGCAGGCTGGTTTTCCTTTTTGTTTTTCTGTTTACCTCCTGAAAGCAGTCGTGGACAAATACTGCAGTCTTTTTGGATAAACTAGTGTCTGTGTTTATTTTTCTCCATTGTTAACACTGAGTGGAGAAAAGCTTATAATATGGTAACTTTTATATTAAAAATATTTATTACACTTAAATAGATGCAAACACATACATATGTAAAGATTTTTAGAAAGAGACATAAATAATTAAATATTGACCTATGATTGGTCTCAGGATGTTGCTCAGTTGTAGAGCACTTGCCTCACATTTACAAGGCCCTGGCTTCAATCCCTAGCACTACCAAAAAATTGTGTTTGTGTGTGTGTGTGTGTGTGTGTGTGTGTGTGTGTAGATTAACCCATGTAAAGAGGGAATGTGCGCTGGGCATGGTGGTGCACACCTGTAATCCCAGCAACTCAGCAGACTGGGGCAGGAGGATTGCAAGTTGTAAGCCAAACTTGGCCATTTAGCGGAACCATGTCTCAGAATTAAAAATTATAAGGGCTGGGAATGCAGCTCAGTGGTAGAGTGCCCCTGTACTCAATCCCCAGCACTAAGGGGGTAGAGAGAGAGAGAGGAGAATGTGGATAAACAAGGACATACTTGTTTTCATATCCTCTGTACTGCTGATTTTTTGCTATGAGCATGGTTTTTTTTTTTTAGTATTTGTAGTTATAGATGGATACAATACATTTATTTATTTAATGATTTATTTATACACGGTGCTGAGAATTGAACCCAGTGCCTTACATATGCTAGGCAAGTGCTGTACCACTGAG
>JAJEJO010001524.1:207031-247227 GCA_020662805.1 Glaucomys volans
TTGTGTTTTATTTAGAGACAGGGTCTCACTGAGTTGCTTAGGGCCTCACTAAGTTGCTGAGGCTGGCTTTGAACTCGAGATCCTCCTTCCTCAGCCTCTCAAGTGCTGGGATTACAGGCGTGCGCCTCCGCGCCCGGCACATATATTTTTTTAAAAAATATTTTTTTAAACTTGGAGCTGCCCAGCTACTACTTCTTTTCCCATCACCGACCATTTTAGATACTCGGTCAGCAACACCTCAGAACTTCTATATTTCTCCCACCAACACAGAAAATGCGTTTGGGTGTGCTCCTTCATCCATCTGACCACTGACTGTGACAGAAGAAGGGCCACCACTGTTGTGTCCTCCTCCCAGCAACGTGTTTCTTGCAGTGCCTAGGACTGTGCAGTAATAAGTGGGACACTTGGCTGTCCCATGGTGCAGTTTCCTTTCCCAGAACGGGCACCTGAGGTCCTCTGGCTGTGTCCTGTGTTTTTCCCCACCTCCCCCTGTCTGAAATCTCACCTAGACCATCTTCCTTTCACCATGCAAGAAAGCTAGGATGGAAGGCTTTATTTTCTCATACTTGAGGTCCATTCTTGGACCCAGTAATTGTTGGAGTAAGACTAGAATGTCATGGAATATTCCACCTGAAGGTTCCTATCATGTTATAGGAGAAAGGGTCCTACGAGCCTAGAACACGCAGCCCTCACAGCTTGAGATCTCTGGTCCAAGAAGCCCACAAGGAGTCTAGTGAGTCCCCAGTGTACCAGCTAGAGTCACGTCTGAGTTGATGGCCAGAATTCATAACTGGGGACTCAATTAGGAAATTTAAACTGTGAGATTTTCTTTGTAAGATTCACACAGTCTCAAAGAGGTGGCTAAAGACAAGAATGTCAGACTCCGGAGAGCTGAGGAGAGTTGCTCACTGCAGTCCCTGGAGGGTGACAGCACTCCCTCCTTGGGGCCCCTGGTGGGGAACTCATCACAGCATATTCACATCTCAGGGTTCCGTGGGCAAGCACGCAGGCCTTCAGAAGTTCTTCCTGTGTTCTCACGTCCTGATCTTCAGCTGACTCCATTGCTTTGCCTGCAGGTGGTGGAGCGGAGGAGAACTCCGGCGGAAATCAGAGAAGAATTTGAGCGACTGCAGCGAGAGCGGGAGGAGAGGAGGCTGCAGCAGCGAACCAACCCCAAGGTAGCCCTGCCGGTTATGGACAGGAAAGCCTCAGATACTGAGGGACGGGTGGGCTTCATGGTAACAGCACACCAAAGTGGGTGGGACAAAACACTTGCCTTAAAGTAGGTTCTTCTGGAGGGTGGCTGTGCTAGCTGCTGCTGACCTGGCACGAGCGTTTCCAGCCAGATGATGGGAAGACAGAACCAACCCAGGTTTTCGCAGAAGCCAGGATCCCCATGCAGAAACTCAGGCCGGTTCTCTAATACCCTTTCCTGCAGCTGTGCTGTCCAACTCTTTGGCATTCAAAATCAGCAGAAGATAGTGTCAAGAGGGGACAGTCACCTAACCACTTCAGCATGGGGGCAACAGAACCCAGGTGGTCAATTGATGCAGAGAATGTAGGGCATTTCTAGAGCCCATTAAGCAGGGGCCTCTGCTTTCTTCACCCCAGGACGTGGGAACCATGATCACCAGTCACTAGACTGTCTGCAGCCATCAGGTGACCAAGTCCCCAGTGGACACTACAGAGTCAGGGTTACTTTTCAGTCCAATATCATATTCTTCTTTGCATTTGCTAGGGAGGTTGTCCTGAGAGTGTGGGATGGCAGCTGCACTGAGTGACCGATTGTGGCCTGGTATGCTGTCTGACTGCGTTTAGTCAGGGGACTCTGCAACCAGGCCCCTAGTTGTGGCCAACAGGGCCATGCAGAAAGCCTGTGTCTATCGTGGTAAGGGCTAGCAGCCCTCCCCCAGCTTTTCTTCTCCAGGGCTCCCATGATCTGTCGACTCAGTGACATTGTAGGAAGGAGAAATTAAACCAAACCAAGTGCATAACAAACATCATCATTTTTCTTTAAATGATTTTTCTTTTTTCTAAAAAGAACAATGACAGCTTAAACTGGGAAGTGTCCAATGAAGTGAAACCCTTATTAAACTCATTCTAGAAAACAGATTTTTTTAAAATACCCACCCCACCACACACACACACACACACACACACACACACACACAGCATTTTAAAAATCTTATTTTCAGAACAGACCTATATGTTTGAACCCAACGTTTCAGTGTATATATTTTAGTTATCCCTCAGGGTCCTAGAGGGATTGGTTTCAGGACATCTCAAAGCATGCCAGTTCCACAGATACTCAAGTTCCTTGTGTAGAGTAGCATGGTGTTTGCATGTAACCTGCACACCTCCTCCTGTGTGTCTAAAACCGCTTCTAGATTACTTACAATGACGCAACATAAATGCTGTGGAAACAGTTGTTATGCTGTATTGTTGAAAGAATAATGACAAGGAAAATGTCTGTGTTTAGTACCAATGTGTTTTCTTTCCTGAACATTCTCAGTCCGTGGATGTGTGGCTGTGATACCAATGGCCAGTGGTATTTGTAAATATCCACACACACTTACCCCTAGCAGGTAACAGCTTCAGTTATGTGGAGCTATCTCTTAATCAGAACGAGGTAGGAGGTGAACCCAGCTGAACTGAGCCAGGGAGCTTGAGGCAGTCAGAGACTCAGAAGTCTCTCAGGTGTCCCAATGGTTCCAGCGGTTCCTTGCTGTGATCCCCAGTGTGGGCCCAGGCCAGCGTGCTGGGGGTGTCTGACTTAAAGCACCAGTGTTGGCAGCTGGAGGTGAGGTGGGGATGGGGCATGCAGGCAATTGCCCTGGTGGCCTTGCTATTCTGGCTGCATTTGCACTGTAGTCTGAACACTGAGAGGGAAGAGAAGCTCATACTGAGCTGTGTCCTGTAAGCACAGAGGCCATCTGGGTGTGCCTGGTTGTGCGTGGTGGTTGCTTATTTAGACTCTGCAAATGTGTCTGCGGGCCCTGTTTCTGTGGAGTGAGGAGCACAGCTGGGACTATTTCCTGCAGGCATGCAAGTTATTTTAAAATTTCCAGTGCTTTGCTACTTCCATAAACTGCTTTGAAATAAATAAAACATTTTCTAACCAGAAATAGTGATAACCAGATGTTGGCTCTGCGGCATTTTGAAGAGAGGATTGGAGCTAGATCTTTTGTTCCATTTCCAAAGGGTTTTTAGGTTTGGGGTTTTTGTTTGTTTGGGGTTTTTTGTTTGTTTTTCTTTTCAAAATGAGCAGAAAGGTTTGAAACAGCCTCTTTCTAAGAAAAAATGGGTGCGTTTAACAGGTCCACACTTTTGGTAATTGTAGGGCTCAGCCTGTCAGATGAACCCTGCAAAGGACCCCAGCTCGAGGGGGGCATGTCAGGCTGTGTGCCATATGTGATCCTGCATCTGACCCTTGGGTGGATGTTTGTGTCTTCATCAGTTGGAGTCTTTAGGATTTGCAGCAGGATGTGTGTACAGAGCATAAAGTCCAAGTGAAAATAGGTGAGAAATAATGACTGATGCAAGAGAACAGGACCCCAGCACACTCTTTGGCCTGTGTTTAGTTTTCTCATGGGTACAGTGGGGACATCCATCATGCCTGCCACACCAGGTTGAAAGATTGAATAAATCTGAAGTTGATGTTATGAGAAAAAGAGCCCTGATCTATAAATACAAAATGGTACAGTACCAGCTGAGGCCTGGAGCCCACTTTTGCTTTAACCCTATAGCTCTTCCTTTTTTCTTCTACCACTGAGCCATCCCCTCACCCCTACTTTTGTTTCTGTGTTCCACAGGGCATTGAATGGGTGTTCATGTGGCTCAGTCTCCTAGTTTCTGCCCCCTGGAGACTGGGGCTGGATGGGGTCTGTCGACTGGGATGTGAGGATGACCCTAACCTCACCCTCAGCCTCCTCCTGTGGCCAGGCCTCCTGCGGGTGGCAGTGTGAAAGGGGCTGTGGGGCATGAAGGAAAAAATTGAGTGCCAGCCTCCAGTGGGTGCCTCTCCAGCTGATAGGGCACACCTGCACCCACGTCCCTCACACGACACAGACATGTGCGGGAGGCAGCACAGAGGACCTTGGGCTTGGACACACGAGCCTCGGATCCAGATTCAGATGCCACCTTCTAGTCTGCTTGTGAGGTGCCTTCTCTGCCGTGGCCCAGTTTCTCCCTTGGTGAGGTTTGCTGTGAGCCCCACCACATGAGCTCAAGTCCTTAGACTCCGCAGTCCCTAGTTCTCTCTGCCTCTGTTCGGGCCTTCACTTTGCCCTGTGAAAAAAAAGTCCTCTATCTGCACTTACTGCTGTAAATACCCAGCTCAGATTGTCTCTGGGGCCCTGCACGAGAGCCAGTGTAGGGAGGCCTTGAAGTTCCTCCACCAGGGAGGGTGTGGCCGTGGAATCTGATTGGACCATCCTCCCTCCATCTCTGGGCTTCTCTTTCATTTGTATACTCTACCCACATGTCTTGCCTTTTAGAGGCTAAGCTCATACAGTAGGGTCATGCTGTGCTGTGTCCACTTCACACTGGGTAGCTGAATTCCTTTCTTCTCTCTACCTGTAAGTCTTCTTGCTCTGTGGACAGTAGGTACTTCAGGCATCTTCAGAAGACAGTTGAATAGAAGGCAGCTTGTCTAACTGTGGCTGCTGAACCCTTTGGCATCCCACAGGCAGCCAAGGACTCATCTAGGAGTGCTTGGGGGCTTGACTGTCTGTTTCCAAGGGTACATATGCCTTTATTCTTTACCCTTTTAGAAAATGTTTCATGGAGATTGTTTCATTATTTCCTGGTCCGTTCCATTCTTTCTTGAAGGTTGATATAAACTCCTTGGCAAGATCTCCTTTCTGGTTTTAAGAAGGCTCAGTTATAAGGGTAGTTCATGTAATAGCTTAGAAACATATTTTTGCTTTATTAGAAAAAAGCTTATTAACATATCAAAGAAGGCTTATAATGTCCATAAAAAATATCTTAAGTCTCAAAATGTTTTCATTAAGATATATAAGTACATTGCTCAAGCATTTTTGAAGGATTTTTTTTTCACCTGTGGTTGCCATGGCTAATGAT
Organism: Glaucomys volans; assembly: GCA_020662805.1. Lineage (NCBI taxonomy): Eukaryota > Metazoa > Chordata > Mammalia > Rodentia > Sciuridae > Glaucomys > Glaucomys volans. The sequence continues at coordinate 212,114 of JAJEJO010001524.1, forward strand.
TGTAACTGTCAGAAGGAGCCTGTGGTTATGACTTAAGTCTGCTCTGTGGAAATGGTTCTGATGTCATAAAGCTGACTCTACTTGGCTGCAGGATAATAGCACAGGAAAAGCTGTTTGAGCCCGTATGTTTATTGTGCTCAGTGGCAAGAAGGAGCCATTTACCATATGCAGAAATGTGTTGCTGCTGGAATTGAGAGTTGTCAGAAGAAGAAGGGCCGGGCCTGGTTGGTCATGTCTGGGGGTGAGCTCTGATGGAGAGCTGAGACTCTGGAAAGCTCAGAGGGTTCAAGGGCAAAGAGCTGTTGCTGAATGAGTGCGAGCTAGAGGGCCATTGCCTCCAGTGTGTGCATAAGCACTGATTGACAGTATTTCAGAAGTAAAGACCACAGTTGGTGGGAGCTGGTGGTGATTGGGCCAGACTAGTTCTTGAAACTCTGGTGTTTTGAATTTGAGCCTCCATGAAATTAGCAAGTCAGGTTCTTTCTCTGATTCCAGATAAAATGCTTGAGAGCCCTTGACTAGGGGAGCCATCCTGGCAAGAGCCATCCTAGGTTTGTCAGTGATAAAATTGCCTCATTGCCTCTTCTAGGGGAATTTTCAGTTAGTAAAGAGTTACTGTTGAGATCACATTTGACAGAAATTCCTCATTATATCCTAATGATCAGATAAATAGTGAAAATGAAAATAATTGAGTGCATGTGGCAGTGGATGCATTGATCAGTTTGTGAAAATGGAATAATGCACATGCACAGCAGATCATCACATTGCACACCTTGAATTGTGCAGTCTTCATTGTCGACTAAACATTTAAAATTTTTAAAAAGCAGATCTGAAACAAACAAAAATTTCGAGTGGTCTGCTCCTGCCTGAATGCTCCCCTTCTCTGACTTTGCTGAAAGAGGGCTAAAGAGCACAGCATGCCCTCTCTGCCGCCAAGGCTCCCTCCCCGTGCACAGGTCCTCTGAGTGATGCAGTGAAGATGCATCACACCCACAGGTGACCCAGGCCAGAGGACAGCCCCAGGAGCTTAACAGCCCAGCGAACAAGGACGAAAGGGCTAAGCACAAAATAAAAACTACCAGGGACAACAGCCGGCTTGGAAGAGGAGGGAAGGGAGAAATGGTAGCGTTTAATTGATTCTCTGGCTGAATATGAGCAGCCAGTCAGCATCTTTTGTGGGGTGCAGGGTAAAGAGGGCTGATTTTTCACAAAAGTAATCTGAAGCGAATGCCTTACCTGACCAGGCATTGTTCAAGGTGCAGACACTGCAGAGCTCAGTGGTAGAGCACTTGCCTAGCACATGTGAGGCCTAGGTTCCATTCCCAGCAGTATGGAAAACAAAGCAGAACATTCAGCAGAGACTAAAACAGATGATGTCCAGCTGTCATGAAAAGTAGCATTCTACCTGAGGGACAGACTGTGCAGTGAACCCAGCACATAAGTTATATCCTGTATGCCCTGGGGGCAACTCGAGCGAGGTGAGGGACAGGTCAGCAGGCTCAAATAGGGTGGTCAGGCCTCACCAAGAAAGTAATGCGGGAACGAGGAGGAGGAGGAGGTACCTGGGGGAAGACCTTTCTGGTGGAGGGGAAGTGAATCTGGTATGTCCAGGATGTGTCTGGAACAATGATGGGGGAATCTGTAGGGTTGAAGTCTAAGAGGTATGTTTCCCCTCACTCTGCAGTGGAGCAGGGACCGGGCTTAATATGTGATGCCTCAAGAGACCAGAACCAGCCAGGCGTGGTGGCCACACCTGTGATCCCGGCGACTCAGGAGGCTGAGACAGGAGGACCGCAAATTCAAGGTCAGCCTCAGCAACTTAGCAAGGCCCTGTCTCAAAAAATAAAAAGGGCTGGGAACGTAGCTCAGTGGTAGAGTGCCCCCTGGGTTCAGTCCCCAGTACCAAAAAGAGAGACCAGAACCAGAAGCAGAGTGAATGTTACAGGAAATGGTTTGAGCTTCGTGTCAGGAGCATTGAGCCAGTGAGGCTGCTGGGGACTCATGGAAACAAAGCTTTTGTCACACTGTCTCATCTTAAAACATTGCATGGTGAGGACCTCTATCTTCCAGAAGATGACAGGGGGAGGATGGGGTGTGTAATTAAGGTAAAAACTAAAATTTGCAGACTGTCCACAGAGCCAGTGCAGGAGTGGACCCCAGGCCAAGGCAGTTGGTACTGCCATTTGAACTGGATCCCCTGCCATTGGGCGTGGTTGTGCCCATTGATAATGTCAGAGGGCCAGCTGGGACGGGCTCTCTCATGCTGCTGTCCTTGCATGTCAGTAAGGTGTCTTGTTATGTTGGGTCCTTCTGAGCAAGAAACAACAGAGGCTCTACACAAGAAATCTATTGATTTAAAGTATGCATATAAGACCCTTTGGAGATGGTGATAGTTTTTAAGTAGTTTCTAGTTTGAAAGTCCTTAAGGTATGGGGGAAAATATTTTCATCAAAGTAATATGTGTAAATAGCTTGGAGAGTGTCAAATAGTTACCAGACTTAGGCAGAAAAATCCCAATCGCCTTACCATAACTCCTTTCCTCCTCCAGTCTCCCATTCCCTAGAGGGAGCCACCCCCACCCCTTTGCGTTCTTCTTTTTTGACCTTTATTCTGCATTTCTGAGTCACCTGTTTATACTGTTAGTTTTTTCAGTTTTAGTAGCTAAGGCGACCTCCCAGAGAAAGGAGACCCAGTTCCCCAGCAGGGCACAGTCTTTGCCCAGCTGGTTATGACCCCTTGGGTTGAATTACATCATGGAGGCTGTCTGGATGCCTGGACACACACCTGCCCTTCCCAGCGCTATTTCATCCATGCTGGTGGTTGTCCTTCAGTCCTCTCGATCGGCTTCTGTCACAGATACATCTACAACTGGCTGTTGGAGCTAGAACTGTCCTCAGCCTCAGGGGGCCCTCAGGTGACATGTCACTCTCAGGTTATCTTGGTGGCCTCCAGGGTTCCATCTCCGGCCCAGCCTGGCCTGCGTTCCAGGAACATGCCACCAGCTTCTTGGGTGCCTCTCGGGGCCCTGTGGTGCAGTGGCCCAGCTGCCCTCCTTGTTTGGCTCACTCTTTCTCTGTAACACCTTCCAGTAGGCTCTTCAGGAACAAGCATAGTAAACAAATTGATTTTTCCCCTTTTTTTTGGAACCAGGGATTGAACTCAGGGACACTCGGCCACTGAGCCACATCCCCAGCCCTATTTTGTATTTTATTTAGAGACAGGGTCTCACTGAGTTGCTTAGGGCCTCACTAAGTTGTTGAAGCTGGCTTTGAACTCACGGTCCTCCTGACTCAGCCTCCCAAGTCGCTTGGATTACAGGCGTGCGCCACCACGCGATTTTTCCTTTTAATTTTTTTTTTTTTTTTTTTAATATTTTGTTTTAGTTGTAGGTGGACACAATACCTTTATGTTATTTTTATGTGGTGCTGAGGCTCCAACCCAGGGCTTCACACATGCTAGGTGAGCGCTCTACCACTGAGCGACAGTACCAGCCCTGATTTTTCCTTTTAATTTCTATTGTTTTTTTTTTTTTTTTTTTTTTTTTTTCTTTCTATTTGAGAGCAGGGACTGGGCTTGAACCCAAGGGCATTTAGCCTGAGCTACATCCCCAGCCCTTTTTATTTTATTTTGAGACAGGATCTCGCGAAGTCGCTGAGGCTGCCACAAACTTGCAATCCTCCTGCCTCATCCTCTAGAATCACTGGGATTACAGGGGGGAGCGTCCCCACACTTGCCTATACACCTGCCTACTCTGTTGTCTTTTTTTTCCATACCAGGCATTGAACCCAGGTATGCTTAACCACTGAGCCACATCCAAGCTCTTTTTATTTTTTATTTTGAAACAGGGTCTTGCTGTGTTACTCAGGCTGGCTTTGAATTTGGAAGCCTCTTGCCTCAGCCTTCCAAGCTGCTGGGATTGTAGGAGTGTGCCACTATGCCCGGCTTCTTATACTTACACAACTGCATATGAACTATAATTTTTAATCTCTAAAAATTTTAGTTAAAAAAGAATATCAACTAGTTTTTGCTATCAAAAGCCAATTAGTGAGCTCCACTAGAGCATGATATTATTTTTATGAAATGCAGATTCTCGGGTCCTGACTCAAGCAGTGGATTTAGATGGTGGCTGAATCTGAACCAGTGCAGTGCTCTGGGAGGAAAAGTAAAAAGGTGCTTAAACTGTTCTCTAACCATTTAAGGTAAAGGGCTGGCTTGTGAATGGAGCACCTGCAGGCTCGTAGCTGGCAGGGTGAAGGAGAGACCTTCCAGGGGGCTCTTCAGCTGCTTCGTCTTGTGCTCACCTCCTTGGACTGTGAATCTGGTCAGCTTGTGTTTTTCACTGTGTAGCTCAGAACTTGAGAAACTAGATCATGTTTTTTTGATGACTTGTGCTGAGGACTTATGACCCCAAACTGACAGGCCCTGTAGTTCAGTAGCGCTGGTGCAGAAGAAAGAACTTCCACACTACAGGTGGGATTCTCCAGTTCCAGAGGTCACAAAGGGTGCAGTCAAGTGTCTGCAGCTGCCAGGCATGCCACTGGTAACCTCCGAGAGCTGTCGTCCTTATTGTGAAGGGCTGTTGTTTCTATACACTGATGGTAGAATTAGGTGCTCTCTGTAAGTGTCAGCAAACTGGCCACTGCTTATCTGAAAAATGTTTTTCACATTTTGAATTTTTATAAAAATCAAAAGGAGAGGAATATTTTCTGAGACATAAGAATTGTATGAAACTCATTTCAGTGTCTGAAAATAAAATATTATTGGAACACAGCAGAACAAACACGTTGCTTCCAACCTGTAGTTGTTTTTGGCTGTAATAGTAGAGCTGAGCAGTCTACAGTAGTTGCCCACAACACTCAAAATATTTAACTGTGCCTTTTATAGGAATTTGGGGCCTCGCTATAGAAAAATAAGGGGAAACATGCTAGCAGCAGAAAGATAAAGGTTTGTGATTTGGACCTAATGGCAGAGGTTACTTAAAGAGAGGTCTTTAGCCAGACACAGTGGCACGCCTGTAATCCAGCAGCTCAGGAGGCTGAGATAGGATCTTGAGTTCGAAGTCAATCTAAGCAACTGAGCGAGGTACTAAGCAACTCAGCAAGACCTTGTCTCTAAATAAAATACAAGAAAAGGGCTGGGGATATGGCTCAGTGGTTAAGTGTCCCTGAGTTCAATCCCTGGTATCAAAAGGTGGGGGAGTGGGGGTCAGTGCTGGGGTTGTGGCTCAGTGGTGGAGTTCTTGCCTAGCATGGCTTAGGCACTGGGTTCATTTCTCAGCACCACATAAAAAATAAATAAAGGTGTGTCCAACTACAACTAAAAATATTAAGGAAAAAAGAGAGAGAGGGAGGTACTTTAATCCATGGCACTTGCCTACAACCCCAGCTACTCTCAGGAAGCTGAGGCAGGAGAATTGCAAGTTTGAGGCCTGGCTGGGCAACTTAGTAAGGCCCTGTCTCAAATTTTTTCCAAAGCCCTGTGGGGATGTAGTTTAGTGGTAGATCAATTACCTAGCATGTGCAGGGTCCTGGGTTCCATCCCCAGCACTGCCAAAAAAAAAAAAAAAAAGAGGTACTTTCTTTTGTTTTTGGTTTCTGATTCTTTTGGTACTGGGGATTGAACCCAAAGGAGCTTAACCACTGAGCCACAAACCCATCCCTTTTTATTTTTTATTTTGAGACAGGGGCTCACTAAGTTGCTTAGGGCCATGCTAAGTTGCTGAGGCTGACCTTGAACTTGTGATCCACCTCCCTCAGCCTCCCAAGTGGCTGGGATTGTAGGCATGTGCCACCGTGCCCAGCAGTACTTACTTACTTTCTTTCTGTCTTTCTTTCCTTCCTTCCTTCCTTCCTTCCTTCCATCCATCCATTCATCCATCTATCCTTCTCTTTCACAGTGCTGGGGATTGAACCCAGGGCCTTGTGCTTGACAGGCAAGCACTCTACCAACTGAGCTATATCCCCAGCCTCAGTACTTTCTTTTGTAAATCTTTTTCTTTGCAAAGTTTTATTTAATAACAGTTCGATATAATAGAACATGAGCCTGCATATATCCAATTAGAAGTGGTTGAAAAGGATCTAACCGATTTGATTAACCAGTGTTAGATTTGTTTATCTTTGCTTCATATTTTTTGCTTTTCTGTCAGAATTCAAATCTGACTTCATTCCTCTCAAGCTTGTCACTTTTTTCACTATGTAAAAGTTTATTGTCTTACAAGTGAAAATGAATGACAGCCTGCAGCCCAGCCCTGCTTGGCACCAAGAGAAGAAATCCATCTATTCTGAGGCTATGACCAGTCCATTTCTAAAGGTTGTTTCCCTGAAATGGAAAAAGAACAGAAGGTGGCATCTGGACCACTCTAAAATAAAGAAATGTCCTTGTCAACTCAAAATGATTTGATGGGTCATTTTCCAGGACAGTTAGTTTCATCAAGTAAGTTGGCACCTGAGCATCACTTCCTCTCAGGCTCACTGGCACTGTTCTGGTGTAGTCACTTTCCATAGGCTTGGGTCAGCACCAGAGGGGTCTAGTCTAAAGTCCCTGGCTCCTGGGGCTTTCAGTTATTTTGGCCATATATAAGGAACAAGCAGAGAGGTTGAAAAAGTGATGACCAGACAGTGTTTTCCAACTTCCAACAGCTGTTCCATCCTCTGGCAAATCAGTTAATTGTCCACATAGCATTAACATAGATACTCGTTTGGGAAAGGAAAGGAAATAAAATTATTTTAGCCAATACAATTAGACACATAGTAAGATAAATATTGAAATAATGCGCCAGGTGTGGTGGTGCATGCCTATAATCTGAGCAGCTCAGAAGGTTAAGGCGGGAAGATTGGGAGTTCAAAACCAGCCCAGCAACTTAGTGAGGCCCTAAGCAACTCAGGAAGACTGTCTCTACATAAAATATAAAAAACAGCTGGGGACATGGCCCCATGGTTAAGCACCCCTGGGTTCAATCTCTGGTATCAAAAGGTAAAAACAAAAATTGAAGTAATGCATATAACATGATTACCTTTCTTGAAAACTGCCCATCTCATGAGTTGACGGAGGTGGCAGTCATGAAATGTGCACATCGTCAGTGTCTCCCCAGTGCTGCCTTCTTGAGCTAAATCGTGCTGTCTCCCCGTAGATTTAGTCACAGCCTTCCCTGCCTGCCCTGCCTACCCTCCCTGCTTCCGCCCTTGCCCTTCACTCCCACAGAAATGGTTTCACATTCAGTGTGGACCGTTTTCCCCAAGTTCACAGAAGCGTTTGTGGCGTCAGGTGTTTCAACCTTGGGAATCAAGCAGCTGTCAGGATTGACTGAGTTTCTGCTTGAAGCCTCTGTGCCCTGACAGGAAACTGGCACCATTGATTATAAAGTTCCACTTAGGGACCAAGCCAGAAGTAGCTTTCTCTTTTCATTTGTGCATTACTAACTTTGGGGTGCAGCTGGGCACAGTGGTGTACACCAGTGACCCAGGAGGCCCACACATTTGAGGCCAGCTTAGGCCACTTAGCAAGACCCTGTCTCAAAGTCAAAAGGGCTGAAGGTGTAGCTTAGTGGTAAAGAACCCCCAGTACCACACATACACACATTTTTTTTAAAAAAAAAGAAATGCCCCAGGCTGGAGTTGTGACTGGGGGGGTGTGGGCGGTGCTTGCCTCTCGTGTTCCATCCTCAGCACCACATAAAATAAATGAAGGTATTGTCTCCATCTACAACTTAAAAAAAATTAGGACTGCCCAATGAAGACGATGCTGGCACTGTGTTGGCATAGTCAAGACTTAATTTTCCTGTGTTCAGAGTGAGCACTTTAGACAGGCATTTGGAAAAATATTTTATACAACTTGCAAGTTCAACTTTCTGGGAAAACAGAAATGTAGTACTTAATTTTTTTTTAATAAAATATATACTATGTTTAATCTCATCAAAAAACAAAGCATTGCCAAACAGTAATGACCTGCAGATTTCTGTGAGGGTGCCACATTGAAGCCCTTGCCTGCTTTTATACAGGCTTCACGTTAAGAAACAAAAAACAGGGCTGGGGATGTAGCTCAGTTGGTAGAGTGCTTGCCTTCCAAGCCCAAAGCCCTGGGTTCAATTCCCAGCACCAAAAAAAAAGGGGGAAAGAAACAGGAAAACAGCAAAAGAAGAACACCTGTGACATAAAAATCAAAGCAGTTCAAGGATGGGGGATATGTCTCAGTGGTAGAGGGCTTGCTGAGCACGCACATTCGGGGCCCTGGTTCAGGCCCCGCACAGAAGGGAGGGCAGGAGGAATTTTATGCAATTCAGGTTTCAGGCCTTAGGAACAAGCTTTACCGACCACACCTAGGCATTTACTTTTATCCTCTTTCCCACTGATGACAACAGAGTTGAACAGTAGCAGCAGAGACCATGTTGCCCACAACACCAAAATATGTCCTCTGGTCCTTCACAGAGAAAATGCCAAGTCCTGGTTTATATCACTTAACCAGTGACAAAGACACTGGTAGCAGTGCCCAAAACACTCCATTAGATCCTGCTGCAGACCGAGTCCACTTCTATTTCCCATACGTTGTCACGCTTACCCAGGTTCTGGTGGCTGTGTCTGACAACTTCATGCATCCCACAGGACCAGGCTGTGGCTACTGTCTGACACCACAGCTGACCTGGAAGGAGTCCATTGCATCTCACCCTAGTGGTGGTGGGCTCTTTGCTCTCCAGTCCTAGAAGGGAATGTGCTGCCCTTTCTTCTGGAAAGAGATGGGCAAAGAGGCAGGTGTGGTAGCTTAGGCAGGAGAACCACAAGTTCCATGCCAGCCTGCCTGGGAAACTTAGCAAGACTCATTTAAAAATTAAACAGGGGGCCTGAGAATGTAGCTTAACGGTAGAGCACTTGCTTTGCAAGGCCCCAGGTTCAATCCCAGTACTTCAAAAAGAGAGGTGGGGAAGCATGGCAGGGCTCTGATCATCTCCAAAGGCCCTGTGCCTCTCACACCCAAGCAGATGGGGAGACCAGGGCAGCTGGTGCAAGGACAAAGGGAAAAATCCACTCTGGCTTCTTCGTTTAAGGCAGCTATCAATGATGGTGGTACTTTGAAAAAATAAAAAAGTGGGGCCAACAGGAACAACAGCATTAAACTGGTGTGATCCTGGAAAACCCCACCCAAGAAACCACCTATGCATCACCCCTCCAGACGACTCCTGTAGCCAGTCTTCCATTACTGTAACAGACCTAAGATAATGAGCTTATGAACAGATGGGGGGTCTACTTTGCCTCACAGGTGTGGAGAATCGATTGGATGCAGGACTGGGGATTGAATCCAGGGGTGCTCTGCCACTGAGCCACATTTCCAACCCTTTCTATCTTGAGACAAAGTTTTGCTGAATTGTTAAAACTGGCCTCAAACTTGGAATCCTCCTGCCTCAGTCTTCTGAGCTGCTGGGATGACAGGTGTGTGCCAGCAGTTTTGGAGGTTTGGGTCCATGGTCGGTGGGCCTTTTTGCCAGTCGTGTATCATGGTAGGGAGCACTTGGTAAAGCAAACCCACTTACCTCCTGGCCTGAACAAGAAAGAGAAAGCCAACAGCATCCCACCATTCCTTCAAGGGCACACCCCAGTGATCTCAACCTTCCCACCGGGTACCCCTCTTAAAGGTTCCATCCCCTCCCCCCAGTATCATGAAGCTGGGTACTAAACCTTTGTTTTCTTTTTTCTCTTTTAGATAGGGGGTCTTGCTATATTGCCCAGATGCCTCAAACTCCCAAGTAGCTGGAACTACTGTGTGCCACCATGCCCAGCTCAAACCTTAACACAGGAACCTAGCGCTCTCCATGTGCCCTCCCCGCTGTGCTTGCCCCAGCAGCCTCCTGGCTCCTGCACCGTTGCCCACAGAGGCTGGCCCTCGATCCTCTGCAAATCTGTTCACACATCCCCTTCAGGGGTGCCTTTCTTCACTATTTAAAATTAAAACACCATTACCAGCTACCTTTGGGGTGATAGTGATTTTCTGCATCTTGATTTTTTTTTCTTTTTTCTCTGTTTATGGTACTGGGGGTTGAAACCAGGGTCTTGCGTTGATAGGTAAGCAGCACAACTGAGCTACATCCCCAGCCTTTTTTCTTTTTCGTTTTTTCAGACAGGGCCTCGCTAAGTTGCCGAGGCTGGCCTGAAACTTGTGATCCTCCTGCCTCATCTTTCTGAGCTGCTGGGATACAGGTGTGCACCACACCTGGCTGTCTCTCAGTTGTGGAGTGGTTTCACAAGTGCTTTCACATGTCACACTCATTCTGTGTGCACTTCAGATTGTGCAGTTTATATTAGACAGAAATTAAGACTTAGTAAAGTTGTTTTTAAAAATGGGCTGTAGAGAATTTAATGAAAATGTGTGTGGTTGTGTTTCTGTACATTGGGTTGAGATACTGTTTGAGTAGTCTTAGGACTATGAAAGAAAATAATAATCATTGATTTTTCTGAGTAATGAACATTTTTATCAGTCAGCAAAATTTCAGTTTTTTTGGTTTTTTGACTGGGGATTGAACCCAGAGACACTTCACCACTGAGCCACATTCCCAGCCATTTTTATTTTTTATTTAGAGATAGGGTCTTGCTGAGTTGCTTAGGGCCTCACTAAGTTGCTAAGGCTAACCTTTAACTTGTGATCCTCCTGCCTCAGCCTCCTGAGTTGCTGGGATAACAGGCGTGCACCATTGGGCTGTGGTTAGTATTTCTTGAGAGAATGTGGTCTTACGTTTCTCATAACTTAATTCCCAAATTACTTTAAAAGGCAGAGCAATTTTCAAATCTCCCATTTGTTCATAGTTTATCTTGTCTGTGCTTCTTTACCTTAGAAATTATTTTTATGATTTAAAGAGTTTTGGACCGGACACAGTGGCACATACCTGTAATTCCAGCTACTCAGGGGGCTGAGGCAGAAGGATCACAAGTTTGAGACCAGCTCCAGCAATTTGAGACCCTGTCTCAAAATAAAAAATAAAAGGAATGGAGATGTAGCACAGTAGTAGAGCAGCACTGGGTTCAAACTGCAGTACCAAAATGAAAAAGAAAAGAATGACTAAGGTAGTTCTGTGGCGTGAGAGTCTGTAGAAAAAAATGGTTAATCCAAGTAGCTAATTTCTTGGTGATCTCAAGCGTCCAGGGATTCTGTTTGGTTTCTGAAGATCAGGTCAGGCCACACTCAAAAAGTTTTCCTTTCTTTTTGTCTAGTTTGGTTTTGGTTTTGGTTTTGGTACTGGGGTTTGAACCCAGGGGCTTTACCACTGAGCTTAATCCCCGGCCCTTTTGAATTTTTTTATTTTGGAACAGAGTCTCACTAAGTTGCTGAGATTGGCCTTGAACTTGTGATCCTCCTGCCTCAGGCCCGAGTGGCTGGGATCACAGGTGTGGCCTCTGTGCCCAGTTAACTCACTTTCCTTGCACTAACACTTGTCTTTGGCATGTGGTTGCTCTGCAGACTGGTTCTCCTGGTCAGAACACTGCTTCCTAGCTCTGGAAGTCCCCGGTACCCTGCAGCTGGTGGTTTAAACTGTGACATTCACACTTGCGTGGACACATGGTGAAGTGTCACGCCCAAGCCCAGGGACTGTGAAGTCAGATGCCCCGTTCAGTTAAACTGAGTTCGTGCTGGAATGGTACATTGTCCTTCATTCCACAGATGCCACCCCTTCATGCTGACTGCTTGTTTTTCTGCCCCAGGGAACAATCAGCGTTGGAGTAGATGCCACTGACCTTTTTGATCGCTATGACGAGGAGTATGAAGATGTATCTGGAAGTGGCTTTCCACAGATTGAAATTAATAAAATGCACATATCCCAGTCCATCGAGGTAAAGCACACAGACACCCCTCCCAGCACCACGCAGCCTGGGTTAATGAGGCGCAGCACCCCAAGCTGCTGGAAGAAGAGTCTGCTCGGGTTTTTCTCATCTTTATTTATGAAAGCATACAATTAGTCACTTTAAAAGAGCCAGCTCCAGTCGCAGCCTTGTCTGTCATTGCTCTCTCCACGCGTGAGGCAGCATGGTGCCAGTCTGGGCCTTCAGGCTGTCGGGCTCACCAGTTCAGATGTGTTCATGTCTGGGAGACCTGGAAACCCAAGGTCCTGGTGAGTTTAGGAAAGAAGGTAGACTTCCGTGGATAATTTTTTTGTGTGTGTGGTGCTGGGGATTGAACCCAGTGCCTTGTGCTTGCGAGGCAGGCACTCTACCAACTGAGCTACATCCCCAGCCCTTCCGTGGATAATTTTAAGAACTGGTTTGCTTACATGCCATCATGTTCTGAAAGGCTGTAGCATCTCTGCACCCTGAGCCCTGGGGTCCCTGAAATGCCACCTTTGCCCACTTTTGGACACTGCACAGCCAGGCCTTCCCACTAGGGCAATAGCAGGTCTCCGCCTCCTTCTCTCTTCATTTATTCTCAAGTGCATCAGCCTACAGCATGGAGTGATGCAGGGAAACTTGCCCTCTCCTCGAGCTTTGTGCCTTCCCACAGCTGTGGGAGCCCTGATGGCATACAGGTACTGGAGAGGCCCAGATAGCCCCAGCACGAGGCCCGAGGTAGAGTCACTGTGCACTTCCCCACGTGGGCACATGGAGAGCTCAGCATTTAGCCCTGTGTTTCCCCACTAAAGCGTTCGTAAAACATCGCCTTCATGGCCTCATGTTGTTCAAATGACAGCAAAGCAGTTGAGGTGACCGCACAGCCCTGTGTCTGACCTGCGGTCTCTGCGCCTTTGGCCATGTGCCTACAGTGGAATCATGAGGCTGCTGGCATTGCACTTGCTGTTGCTTTGGTTCACTTGTTACAGCCAGTGTCTTTTCCTAGGCACCTTTGACAGCTACAGACACAGCCATCCTCTCTGGAAGCCTCTCAACCCAGAATGGCAATGGTGGGGGTTCCATTAACTTCGCTCTCCGCCGTGTCACCTCTGCAAAGGGCTGGGGAGAGGTAGGTCTGCCACGGGGCTGGATCGTGTTGTCTGTGCCAAGCCTTAATATTTGAATATGCACCCTCTAAAAGCTAACCCTCACAGTGGCAGGGTGTGGCCACATCGTTGTGAAGCCAGGTACTAGATACCAGACTTGTAGACGTTGTCCCGAAAGGAGGAACGTCACATCTGAGAAGGAGTTCTGCCAGTCCACCAAACAGTTTAAAGCTAGGATAAGATGTCCTTCAGATGCCAACTCTAGGAATCCAGCCTCTGGAAGCTCAGCATATCTCCTTCTAGCAGTCCTTGTGGACTGACCCCATTTCCTGCGGGGACAGGAGGCCATGCCTGTCTTGGGGCCCTGGGCCACTGTTTGGTGATCACATAACAGCCAGCTCTGCCAAGTCCTGAGCTGCAGCAAATTGACATTGGAGAGTAGCCTAGAGAGTCACCTATGCTAGTACTTGAGGCAGCCACAGCTGGCTGTGACTTCCAAGGCCCTGCAAGCATGAAACTGCTGGTGGGCTTGAACTTCAGACCCCTGAGGCCCGTCTTCAGTCTTGTATGAACTTCAGAACAAAGGAGTTGGCACCACAGGGTGGGGTGGTGGCACACCTTACCAAAGCAGGCATCAGTGGGTCAAGAGGACAGGCTGCTCTCCTCTTCTGACTGAGCAGGAGGAGGCCCGAGGCCAGCAGTGTTTCCTCTGAGGAACCCTCTGCTACATCCTGGGCCTCCTGTGGATCTGGGGCAGCTGTCAGTGCCAGTGGGCAGAAGTGAGGGTAGAACAGCATGAACCTGCTGCCCCCTCTATGTAGAGCCCTGGCAAGAACACTGAAGCAAGCAAAGGAATTCCAGGGCACACATCTGGGACCGGGGTTGCTGCTGTAAGACTGAAGTTCCATTAATTCTTTCTTTCTTTTTCAAACAGTTGGAATTTGGAGCTGGAGACCTCCAGGGGCCTTTATTTGGTCTCAAGCTGTTCCGTAATCTCACACCAAGATGGTAAATATAAGAGATGAGATAACTACTCTTTGGTGGTCTGTATTTAGAAGACTAGTGTCTGTGTGTTCTCATGGTCAAGGTTATTTGGATTTCTTTTGTCCATCCTACAATGTTACCGAGCACTGTGGAGTGAGGCCTGGTACCAACGTGCAGCCTGGCAGCATGCAGACTAGAAAGGGCACTGGATTAGGGGTGGGAGGCTGACTCTGGTCCCAGCCCCAACCAGGCCTCTCCTCTGTGCTAAGAAATCTCCCCACCTTTGCCCTCGTGGTCCTCTGAGAACCACAGGACAGTGAAAAATACTTTTTCCAGGACATTGGTTAGCAGTCTGAGGGCTTACAGACATGTAGGTCATTTCTTTGTCCCAGAAAATATTGGACTGCCTGGTGATTAGTAGGACTCACATATGCCAGAGCTCTGCCCAGCTCCTGCTTCCATCATCTCCGTGGCTGCAGCAGTGTCCCACTCCTGAGACTGTACTGCTCTCCCTTCTAGACAACACAGTGTCCTCCTTTCCCACGTGGTGGGGGCAGATCAGAGAACTGAGTGGAAAGTAAATCACACCTCTTTCCTCTGGGGAGAGTAGAGCCCAAGGTGTCCTGGGGCAGAGCAGGTGTTGTTGGAAAGCTGTTTCCTTTCCAGTGAAGCGTGTCTTTGGGCCTGTCAGGGTCACAGATCCTGCAGGCCAGGTCAGTGCACTGTGGGTAGGAGCGTGGGTTGGACAGTCGGGCTGGCAGGCAGAGTAAGGAACTTCGTGAGAGAACTTGTGTGCAAGAGCCCCCTGGGAGCACGTGGCATGTGGGACAAGCAGAGAACACAAAGATGAAGGGGCCACACCCAAACTCAGTGGCCTGCCTGTCATCCCAGCAGCTTGTGAGGTAGAGGCAGGAGGGTCAAAGTTCAGGGTCCCCCTGGGCACCTTAGCTAAATGGTAGGGTTTCCACAGGTTCAGTCCCCAGAGCCACAAAAAAAGATGGACCAAGACCCAGCAGGCCTGCTGAGGACACAACCTGCATACCTCTGCTCTAAAGTTGGGGTCACAGGTCTGCGAAGGGGACAGGGCTGAAACGATGAGCCAGGATGCATCACAAGTCCCTGTGTATGCATTTGCAGTGCTGGCCTAACCTTGTCTGTTAGAATTGTCACCTTGAGTGCTGATGAAAAACTGAATTCAGTCCTCTGAGGGAGGAAACTAGGAATCGTTATTTCAAGGCCTACCTAGGTCAGTCTTCAGACAGACTTAGCAGACATCACTGAGGAAAATTTTTTTACCATTTCATTCTGGTTAGGCCTCCCAGTGTCTGTCCACTCAGTGGTTCACCAGGGATCTGGCTGGTCATCAGTGTTACAGATCTGGAAATAGAATGTGTTGTAGCGCCAGAGTTTATCAAACTGAGAATCTCAATTTATAAACAAGGGGGACTGATATATATATCACTGGGGGTGGTTTATAAGCAGGGATGCCAGTTTATTAATGTACAGTGACCAGACTAGTTACGTCCACCATCCCGACTTCCTGCTCAATGCATTAAGGTATGTGCACGTCCATGCCACGGTCAGAAGTTGCTTGTGTGAAGTGGGACATGGTAGCAGGCACCTGTGAGATCACACCTGCTCTAGAGGCCATGGCAGGAAGCAGCCTGGACAAAGAGCGAGACCCTGTCCCAAGAGAAAAGTAGCAACTTCCTCTTGAAATTCTAGAGATGACTTTTTCCCTCTTCTCTCTCCTTGCTCCCTCAACCCAGTGTGGCTAAAGCAGAAAAGGGTGACCCTTCTTCAGCAGGGCTTGACAGACAAATGACAGGAGGGTTGGGTTGGGACCTGTGGTGACTGAGGAGTGGGCTCTTGATTCCTTTGGCTAGAGGAAGCTGTCAGCAGTGAGTAAAGGAGAGATGCTGGTAGGACTTACCACTTACTGTTGGTGGCAGAAGCTTTGCCTCTGGGGCTTAAGACAGGCGAGCAAGAGAGAGAACAAGGCAGGCAGTGAGTGCTGGGCTGTTCTGAACTGCCTGCCACACCCGAGCTCTGCAGCCAAGCGCTGAGTCCTGCAAGCAAGTGAAATACCCTTTTTTAACCAGAAGATGGGGCTGCATCCTCTTGGAAGCAGACCTCAGAGCTGTTCACAGATGGTGGCTTTTCTAGGAGCTTCAGTCAGGAGTTCACACAGCAGAAGTACACCAGGGTTACCTGGGTGGTTTTAGAAAATGTATTGGTGCCGGGCCTCGGGAAGATTCTGAATTAACTGGTGGGAGTCTGCTCAGGGCGCACGCGCCACTGCACATCCAGGGCATATGAGAGGCTGATCACATTCCCGGCCTCTGCTGAAAATCTGGGTGCCTGGCACAGGAGCCAGCACAAGTGACTTGAGATCAGCCAAGTGACAGTGTGCAGCAGCATTTGGGAACCATTGCCCTAGGCTGCTTTTGAGAACTTCCCCAGGTGACTTGACTGGGAGCAGGACCGCCATCCATAAGTGTTGGAGCACAGCAGTCTGAGGTTGGGGTGGACGGGTAGCGCAGGCTGCCAGGGAGGGTGCTGTAAGGTGCCACCTCGCCTCCCTCCCTGGTCCTGTGCTCCATGCCTTTCCTTGCTGGAAGCTGGTCCTGGGATTGGTGCAGTGATTATGAATGAGGTCGTGGGAAACTACAGCACAGCTGAGAGCAGGTGTCATCCAGACCCTTTCTGTGTCCCTCCAGCTTTGTGACGACAAACTGTGCTCTGCAGTTTTCATCCCGGGGAATCCGGCCTGGCCTTACCACTGTCCTAGCTCGGAACCTGGACAAGAACACAGTGGGCTACCTACAATGGCGATGGGGTATCCAGTCAGCCATGAACACTAGCATCGTCCGGGACACTAAGACCAGCCACTTCACTGTGGCCCTGCAGGTGAGCCAAAGAACTGCAGTCTCTTAACGACAGGGCTGTGGAGGACTACCCCTCCTGTGTGCTCACGGTGCCCCTCAGTCCTGCACCCTGATCACCTTGCTCACATCTAAGCACCAGGGGTCTTGCAGGGCAGCTCTGCAGACACTGAGGAGCCATGTTTCGGAAATCCCAGTGTGTGGGGACTGTTGTTCCTAGGTGCCCAGGTGGCCCTGTTCAGATCATCCTAAAGCAAACTGACATTTTGACGTCGTCCTCAGAAGTCCAGAGCATGGGGCGGGATCCCTGATTGACAGGTAGAGCCCCAGGCAGAGCAGTGCACTCAGCGGCTTTGGGCAAGAGGCCACTGGGCAGTTGCTCCTTGGCTCACACCTCTTGGCTGCTACCTAGCCACATGGGCTTGGCGTTGCCAGAAATTGGGATAGGGGTGTTTTGTTTTGTTCTTCTTCCCCCAGAAGTCGCCAGAAAATTTGATTCATTGATTGATTGGACTTGGGGGGTAGCACTGGGGATTGAACCTGTCTCATACATGCCCGACAAGCACTATGCCCCTGAACCACATCCCCAGCCCCTAGAAAACTGATTGTCAGGTGAAATCTCCTGGTTTGGTGTGGTGTTGGAACCCAAGGCCAACACGTCAGACAGGGGGTTTGCTGAGCCACTCCCCAGCTTCTGTCGTCATGTGCTCCATGAAGTTTCAGTAGCAATGGAGCACGTGTACGTTAGCGGCCCTGCAAGCACATCTCTTGGTGACGTCTTAACGTCCACAGAACAACAGTTCCTGGGCAGCACGTTCTGGGACTGTGCCCATCATCACATGACTGTTGGCTGTACTGGCTGTGGATAAATTTTCACACACATTGCTTGGCCGCATAAAGACCTGTGCGAGTAGACGCCCAGCAGCTAGTGCACAGGTAGACACCGCCTTTGCACAAAGCAGTGAAAACCAGCCCTGAGTCCTTTACCCCTGTCTCCTCAGCTGGGGATCCCCCACTCCTTTGCATTGATCAGCTATCAGCACAAGTTCCAAGATGATGACCAGACACGTGTGAAAGGGTCCCTCAAGTAAGTCCCAGCCTGACTACTGGGGAAGCCTCAGCCTCTGTGGAGGGTCTTAGCGGAGCCAGGGGTGTGGGACGCCTATTCCTGTGAACTCCTTTGTACATGATGCTCCTTGAGCGCCTCCTGTTGCATGGCGGTGAGGGATTTGTTGTTCCATTAGCAACTTGAGCATCAGCCGGGAATCTGCTCCTGTGGGAAGTGGCGGGGCAGGATGGGGACCTAGTCTCTGTTCTCAAGTGGTAGCTACCCATGGGGTGGTGGGCTGGAGGGACACTGGCACTGACAGCTACACTCTGCATCCCGCAGGGCAGGCTTCTTCGGGACTGTGGTAGAGTACGGAGCCGAGAGGAAGATCTCCAGGCACAGTGTCTTGGGTGCAGCTGTCAGTGTTGGAGTCCCACAGGGCGTTTCTCTCAAAGTCAAGTAAGTTGAACTCAAATCTTTCTGGCCAGGGAACACTTGGCAGCTTCAGTTAGCTGGGCTCACCTGGGTCAGGGTGAGGTAGCCTTTGCCTCGTAGTTTTTTCTTAATGGTATGATTGCTTGTGTCTTGGCTGCATCAGTAGGGGTCAGGGAATGCGGAAGTCCAGCAGTGAGTTAGGTCTGAGTCTCTGCCTCCCTTCTCTAATGGTGCTAGCTGGCTGCCAGGTGGCCTGCACCGCCTCACTGATGCTCCCCACAGCTCCTGCCTGCAATGGCACCACCCAGGCCTTGCAGCGTCAGCCTATCCTCTCCCCAGATGCACCATGGGCGCACATACCCTGTTTCCCTGTGCCGTCTCCTACCCTGTCCCTCACTTTCAGAAGTGTTCTGAGTTTGCTTGCTTTCCTTCTAACCTCCTGTCAAGTGCTGACTTCCCAGCCCACTCAAAAGCAGCCAGCAGTGGGGGACCCTCCTCCTACAGCAGACCAGAGGGCAACTCTTCTCATCTTGCTTGGTCTCTGCACTGCTACCTTATGGCTGCTCCATGCTCCCTTACAGCCTCCCTGCCCTGGGGCCCTGGGATATGACATTCTTTCTCTGGCTTTTCTGAACAGCTCACCCTCCCTTTCTCCCAAACCTTTGCCGGGAGACACCACTGTGGTATGGCCCTCTTTCTGGTACACTCTAAAGTACTTTGGTCTGGCCTCAGGGCTTCACATACCAAGGACTCACACCTGAAGAGCCCAAGTGTGGGCCACGTCCTCAACCTCTAACTCAGACTTAGAGTTAGCCCTCTAGCCAGGAGTTCCAGGTCTGCCGATTCAAGCAACCTCAGGTGGAAAATATTTGGAGGAAAAAAATTTGCAACGTACTGAATATGGACAGATTTATTTCTTGTCTTTATTCCCTAAACAGTATAACAACTATTTACACAGCATTTACATTGTGTTAGAGATCGTAAGTAATTAAGAGATGATTTAAAGTTTATGGGAGGAACCAGGCTTATCCCAGTGACTCAGAAGGCTAAGGCAGGAGGATCACAAGTTTGAGGCCAGCCTCAGCAACCTAGCAAGACCCTGTCTCACAAAAAGGACTGGGAATGTAGCTCAGTGGTGAAGCACCTCAGGATTCAGTGACCACAAAACACAACCACAAAAACAAACAAACAAAAACGAAGCCCCACAGAGTCCCTGTGGTTTCGTCTGTTTCAGCCCTACTCCTGTGCAGACGCTGAGTGGCATGTGACGTAATCTAAATGAGTTCCCATCCCAAGAATGTAACCCTGTATTTTTGGAAAGGAACATTTATATTTCAACTGAGTTTTTCCATTCCAACTGATTTGATATACAGGTTAATATCCCTTATCTGAAATGTCTAGGATTTTTTCAGATTTTGGAGTCTTTGCATAGACCTAATGAGAAGGGGAGGGATCCAAGTCCAAACCCAGGGTTCATGTATGTTTCATATGCATCCAGTTCACACGACCTGAAGGTAGTTGCATACACCGTTTGTGTACACAAGGCCAGTGTGGAATTTTCCACTGTGGCCTCAAGAAGTTTGGGATTTTGGAACATTTCGGGTTTTCAGATTAGGGATGCCTCACCTGTATGAACCAAAGCTTTATCAGAAGGCACCATATTTTGGACCAGAGCAGATGTTCTTACTTTACTAAGTATGCTCTTGTGTTGCATTAATTGGAGGAATCACAGAAATGTTTTTGGGTTTTTTTTTTTGTTTTTTTTTTTTTTTTTTTTTTGGTACTGGGGATTGAACCCAGGGGCACTAGGCCACTGAGCCACATCCCCAGCCCTTTTTTGTATTTTATTTAGAGACAGGGCCTCACTGAGTTGCTTAGGGCCTCACTAAGTTGCTGAGGCTGGCTTTGAACTCACAATCCTCCTGCCTCAGCCTCCCAAGTGCTGGGATTACAGGTATGCGCCACCACACCTGGCAAATGTTTTAGTTTTAAACCAACATCATCACCTTCCTGATCCTGATGTCACATTATATATTGCTCACTGTGATTTTCTGCATCTTACTAGAGACACTGGCGTGCATGTGTTTGTGAGGGTGCCGGCTGGGATTCTCCATTCTTGGTATGTACTTGTCAGGTTTTAGGATGAGCTAAGTCAGCTGCATAAAGTAAGTTAGAAATATTCCTTCCTTCTCTTTTTTCACAAAGAATTTGCATGAGATTGGTGTTATTTCTTCTTTCTTTTTGTTAAAATTCACCAGTAAGATCATCCCAGTCTGAATTTTCTACATAGAAGGTTCTTGGTAGTTAATTCAATTTCTTTTATAAATATAGGACTTTTTAAATTTTGTTTCATCTTATGTCAACTTTGTTATTGTGTTTCTCAAGGAGTGCATCCATTTCATCCAGGTGTCAAATTTGACAGCATGAAGTGCACCAACAGCCCATCTTCTACTTCTGGTCCACCTGTATATGACCCTCTTTCCTAGCGTCTCCTGATTTGTGTCTTCCACACCTTTCTCTCAGTTTGGAAGGAACTTATCTTTGGGAAGAACCTTGTTAATTCTCTGTCTTACTTTGTGCTCTTTTTGTAGCTTTTTTACGATCAAACCTTAGCCAGGCATGGTGGCACACACCTGTAATCCTAGCAATTTGGAAGTTGAGGCATGAGGTTCACAAGTTCAAGGCCAACCTGGGCAACTTAGTGAGACCCTGTCTCAAAGTAAAAAGGGCTGGGGATGGAGCTCAGTGGTTAAATACCTCTGGGTTCAATTCCCGGTACAAAAAAAAAGACCTTAAATCCATTTGAGACCTTTCTTAAATATCTGATGATTATTGATTTCTAATTTAATTTCATTTTGGTCAGAGATCATATCGTAGAATTTTTCATTGTTTTCTTTTGTTGTTATTGTTTACATTACTGGGGATTGACCCAAGGCCTTGCACATGCAGTCACTTTACTAGTAAGGTACATCCCCCACTCTAATATTCTGTTGTATTTTGTTTTTTCAGTACTAGCAGTTGAACCATGCATATGATAGACAATCACTGAATTACCCAGACTGGCTTCAAACTTCCACCCCCCTGTCTCAGCCTGCTGAATTGCTGGGAATAGATCATATGATTTTAGCCTTCAGATATGTTGAAATATATGTGGGGGAGCCAGGGGTCCTGGGAATCGAACCCAGGGTAACTTTACCATTGAGAGCCACATCCCCAACCCTTTTTTGTTTTGTTTTTTGGGTCCTGGAAATTGAACCCCTTTTTTATATTTTATGTAGAGACAGGGGCTCACTAAATTGCTAAGGCCAGTTTGAACTTGGGATCCTCCTGCCTCAGCTTCCCCAAGTTGCCCACTGACAGCTGTGCCCAGCTCAATCTTAAAATATATCCAGAGTTGTTTTATGGCCAAACATTATGGTTAATCTTGATGATATACCATGTGCAGCTGAAATGAACCAAGGTTCTGCAGTTGTTACACAGTGTTCCATAAACGCCAGTTAGAGCAACATGATTGACAGCAGTGCTGAGATTTTTTTGTTCTATGGCATCATGCTGAAGATCGAACCCAATGCCTCACTTGTACTAGGGGAGTGCTCTACCACTGAGCCACAACCCCAACCCCAATGTTGAGAATTTTTTTGGCTTTACTGATCTGGTGGGGGTCAGGGATGAGGAGGGTGTCTGTCACTTGCTGAGAGGAATGTTCATATCTCCAACTCTGTGGATTTTTTTTTTTTTTTTTTGGTACCAGGGATTAAACCCAGGGACACTTAACCACTGAGCTACATCCCCAGCCCTTTTTATTTATTTTTTGTTTTGAGACAGGGTCTCACTCAGTTGCTTAGGGCCTTGTTAAGGTGCTAAGACTGGCATTGAACTTGTAATCCTCCTGCCTCAGCCTCCCAAGTCACTGGGTTTATAGGCATGAGCCACCGTGCTCAGCAAAGCTTTGTTTTAAAATAAAACAAAAACAAAGAAATGCTAGCCTCAGGCCCAGTATGGTGGCACCTGGGAAGGCTGAGGCCAGAGGATTGCCTGAGCCCAGGAGTTCAAGGCCAGCTTGCTGGATGGATGAATGGGTGGATCTATCTACGTTTGTTCTTTAACACGGGGCTGAGTTCATAGGTGTGGCCAGTAGCCCTATCAATTCAACCAGAACTACTCGGCCGGCCGTCACTGGGAGCACAGCCTCCTTAATTTGTTAATTTGAAATCTTCACAGACTTCCTTAGAACATGTCTCTCTGAGACACCTGTCCTCTGAAGTCTATGACCCAGCCTCAGGGGACATTTACAGTGGTTGTTAATTCTAGGGCTCATCCTTGAGGTCCACACACAACAGTCCCTTCTCCTCCCTTATCCGTCACATCTGGCAGTTAAACTTTGGAGTGGAACCAGCAGAGGAGAGGCGACTGAAGCAGCAGGCGCTGGGGCCCTTGGAGTTGGTGTCTCGAGCCTTGGTGTCTTGGCCTGCTTCCTGTGGCTGCAGCCCCAACCCTTCACTGGAAAGCTGACTTGTCCTGGGTGTTTTGTGTCTCCCTAGGCTCAATCGGGCCAGTCAGACCTACTTCTTCCCTATCCACCTGACGGATCAGCTGCTGCCCAGCGCTGTGTTCTATGCCACCGTGGGGCCGCTCGTCATCTACTTTGCTATGCACCGACTGATCATCAAGCCGTACCTCAGGGCTCAGAAGGAAAAGTGAGTTCCAGACATGTCCTGGGTATTAGGAAAATTAAACTAGTGAACACACACAAAGCACTTGCATGGCGTCTAGGTCCTCGCGGGTCCACAGTAAGCATTCCCAGCAGCAGCAGCAGCAGCAAGACAGCTGTCCCCTTCACTTGTCATTCTCACCTTCAGAAAGGCTAGAGTTGATGTGTAAAGTCGAAACTCTGAACCGTGATCAAAAGCAAGTTCCCTTTCTCCTCTAACCGTTTGTTTTCCTGGCACAATGTTCAAGAGGAGTGGGCTCTGTCCTTGTGTAAGGGGTCCTCACTGTAGACTGGAACATCACAGAAAGGAACTTACTTTGCAGTTTCATGTAGGTGATCCCCTGGGGCCCAGCATGAAACCCAAACTCATGGCACATCCCTAGAGAAATGGAGGGGAGTGGGCTGTGGCACTTTTTAACAGTCTTCTTTAATGGAGCACTGGACTTAGAGAACCTGTAGAATGGAGGGCCCCTCTGGCATCTGGATTACTACCAGTTTCCCTGGAGGCCTGTGGCTTGGAACTGAGAGCGTGCTGGGTCAAATCCTCTAACAGGACCGAGTATGCCAACCCAAGTCCCTGTGCTTTGCTATAGGAAAGTAGGTTTTATGCATCTGTGTATCTTAAGTAGTGTGAATTATTCCTCCCAAAGTGCTACCTAATAAGCCCAGAGTTGGGCACAACCTCCTGAGATTCTTGCCAGGCAAGGTCTTCTTTCCAAGGAGACTGCCAGTGGGTTCACGAGGCCTTGGAGGAGGAAGTGGGAGGGAGTGAGGGCCACACCGTAACTAAAGGAAGGCTGCACAGGCCTGCAGCTCACGGGCTTGCATAGATTACCTTGGAAATATTTTTTGAAGTGCTAGAACTAGAAACCCAGTGAGATCACAGACTGCTTGCTGGGCTCAGGTCTAGCAAGGGCCCTTATTGACTCACTGTGGGCAGCACCACACTCATGTGTGGCTTGTGCTTCTCTCACAAAAGGGAATTGGAGAAGCAGAGGGAGAGCACCGCAACGGACATCCTGCAGAAGAAGCAAGAGGCAGAAGCGGCTGTAAGTGCACAGCATCCACCAGGTCCACCCTCTTAGGATGCCCTCCTGCCACACAGGCCGGAACATGGGAAAGACCCTTTTCTCCAGGCTGCATGCCAAGCTGACTGCAGGACACGTTGCACCCTGCAGTGGGCTCAAGGGCCTTGTTCTTTTCTTCCCCAGCAGCCTCACAGTGTTAGCCTCTGCGTGTGAGGCAGCACTAAAGACTTAGCTCCCTGTCCTAGGGATGGTGACAGCTCTCCAAAGGCATAACAGTGTCTTTAAAGTAGCCAGAGCAAGGTGCAGTGACCCAAGCCTGTGATCCCAGCAGTTTAGGAGGGAGGCAGAAGGATTACAAGCTCAAGGCCAACCTGGGCAACTTAGCAAGACCAGAGCTGAGGAGAGCCCCTGGGTTCAATCCTCAGTGCCACGTATACACAAAAGTAGCAGGTATTTCCTTTTTCTTCCCATTACATACTGCCTTTTTTGGGACATGGACAAGTAGATATCCTGGATAAATGGCAGGGGACCAGGGCATTATTGATGCTCAGAGGAAGGACTGAGGCATCAGCACCAGGCAGACAGCCTCGAGTGTCCAGGGCCACATATGCAGCTGGGTGGTCGGGCAGTTCAGCACAGTCTAGCTGCACAGTACCACACGAGGGCTTGGGGTCCTTTCTCCAGAGGAGCTGGGAGTCCACTTCTTGGGTGAAATCTCTGTTTTTAAATGCCAGGAATATATTCAGTAATTTTCCATCAGGTCACTAAAAATCTACCCACCCATTCGGGATCCCTAGGAAGGGGGCTGAGCTGCTGTTGCTCTCACTGTGGTCAGATGGGCATCCTGCCACTTCAGCTGCCAGTTGCCTGGCCACCTGCTCTTGGGCTGAGGGCCTGGCTGGTAAGGAGCTGAGCCCTGGGGTGTCTGCCCCAGGCCCTTGAAGACCCTGAGCAGTCATGCTGGCGTGGACATGGACTGCCTGCCTGGGACTGACCGGATCAGGAAGTAAGCCCAGCCTGGCTCTGATGTGCTTGTCATCTGTTCTGGCAGGTTCGGTTGATGCAGGAATCTGTCCGAAGGATAATTGAGGCAGAAGAGTCCAGAATGGGTGAGAAGGCGTATCCTCTGGCTTGGGCTGGGGTGAGTGCTGGGGAAGTGTCTAGAGGAGGCCCGTCCCTGCACTGACCAGTCTGTTTTCAGGGCTCATCATTGTGAATGCCTGGTACGGGAAATTTGTCAATGACAAGAGCAAGAAGAGCGAGAAGGTGAAGGTGATCGACGTGACTGTGCCCCTGCAGTGCCTGGTGAAGGACTCGAAGCTCCTCCTCACAGAGGCCTCCAAGGTGCATGCCACTGACCTCCCACCCGAGAGCAGGGCACTTCAGGGAATGGCTTCAGTCTGACAGGGACATCCTGGCCTCGCATGGCCATTAGGTTTTAGTGGCCTTCATGTTACCAGCTCCCGCTGCGTGCACTGAGTAACGCCCACACTGGAGCAGTTTACTGCCTTTGTTTGTTTTTTTCTTAAATTCATTTGCTCTACAAGTATTTACCAAGAAGCTTCCAAGGGAAGCCCCATGCCAGCACAGCAGCAAGGGAACAGGCACCTTCCTGGCATGTGCCCTGTTCACCTCTGCTGTGTTCCAAAATGAGGGCAAGGCCACTGAGAGCACATGAGTCTCTCTCCAGAGCCTGGGGTGCAGACTCTCCAGAATTCAAGAGCAGATTAGCTTAGGCCAAAGAGCTGGCTTCCTGGAGAAGTTGGGGGCTCTGCCCAGGTAGGGCTCCTATGGGACAGGTGGTTTTGACAGTCGTGCCAATTCTCCCTCCGAAGCGTGCATCTCCTTCCCACATGCACAGCGGCAGCGGAGGGGCAGCGGAGACTTCTCGAATCACCGTGGTTTTTTGCAGGCGGGGCTGCCAGGGTTCTACGACCCATGCGTGGGGGAGGAGAAGAGCCTGAGAGTGCTTTACCAGTTCCGAGGTGTGCTGCACCAGGTGACGGTCCCTGACAACGAGGCCCTTAGGATACCAAAGCAGTGTGAGTGGCCCCTTCAGTCATCTGCACGTGGGGTGGCAACATCAGGGTGACAACCACCTTCCCACTTGGGGCCCACCTAGAAGCAGGGAGGCCAGCTGGACCCTGGCCTAGTGACTTGCCCAGAGCCTATGATTTGTGCCCCTGGAAGCAGGTATCAGCCCTTCACAGGTGGAACTGGGTGAGCTCTTGACCAGTGCCCACAGCATGCAGTGCTGGGGTGAAAGTAAACTTCAGCCCTCCCATGGGTCCCTGCAGTCTGTGCCGTGGTCAGTCATGGCCTGAGATTGACAGCTCCTCAGCCAGGAAGGCATGGAAGAGGACCCCTGTCGCCTGAGGTGGTTTTGTCTTTTACAGCTCACAGGATCGATACAGATGGATAAACCACTTCAGAACCTAATTAAGAAGAGGCTGCAAAAATCTTTTCTTGGGAGTCTACAAACACGGAAGCAGGGAAACCCCAGACGCCAGATGTTTCTATTTTATTTTATTCCTCTAGAAGGTGAACCATATCAATTACGTGAAGGGACACACAGTCGCCCAGCTTCATGGGTGCTGGCAGTAGGACCGAGGTGGCCCCATGCAGGGCCAGACCGCAGCATGGTCTACGGCTTTCACAGAGAACCATGTTCCTGGAGGGCAGGGCCCAGGGTCCCAGCCCCAGGTTCTCTGCATGTCTGCAGCCTGGCACCCGCAGTTCCAGGGTCTGGAGGCCTCTGGACCACTCTGCCCTCACTGGGCCTGCTGCTCCTTGAGTGCACGCTGCACACAGGAAACATGGGAGGAGGGAGGCCCACAGCTGAGGCCTCCAGGTGAGGGATCTGCCGAGCCACCCCACAAGCCACCTTCCTCTGCTGGAATGTCACCAAGTGAACGTGAGAGGGCTGCGGGTTTATAAAACTGCTTTTTATCTGCGAACAAACAGGTTTGGAAACTGGTCTCTTTTTCCCACTCCCAGAGCTTCTCCAGTCATTCCTCTTGCCCCTGGCTTGGAAGTGATGTGACCCCAGGGCATGTCCCTATGGGAAAAGGCCCTGCCACAGTGGACAAAAGCTAACTCGTGTCCATCTCTCCTGCGACACCTACTCCCCTCTAGAGTACAGTGCTGGAGCAAGGGGAGGTCTGCAAGGAACAGGCGGAAGATAAGGGGTCAGTGTGCCCAACCAGAGGCAGGGACCCTGAGGCTGGCCCCAGTACCTGTGCCTCTGGTGAGTGCCCAGCAGGTGGCACTGTTATCCCCACCCCAGGCCAAGCCAGGCTTCTCCTGGGCTCCTTTGGGGGTGTCTGCTGAGACCCCCTGGTGTGCCCCACTTGCTGTACGTCACAGTGAACGGCTCCCTGATGATCAGAGACCTGTTGCCTGGGCCTTGGAGCAGGCAGTGGTTGCTTGCTCTCGCAGCCTCCAAGCAGACGCTGCATTGGCAGTGGTGCTGACCACTGGCCCTGACGGCTGAGGTCACTCTGGCCTCCAGCTCCCCTGCAGCTACTGCTAAAATCAGGCTTCACTCCCCAACACTGGTATCTAACTGCTGATAACCCTCTCCAGTTTTTAAAAGCAGTTTAGATTGTCCAATTCTGTAATATCTCAATTTTTAAAAAGCGGATGTTTCTGGCTGCCCCACAGATGAGACTCGGCTTGCAGCCTGGTGGTCCCCGGGCCCTGCTGCTCGTCTGTCTGAACCCAGCTGTTCAGAGGCACTCTGCCCACAATAAAACTGTCCTGAAAGCTGAGGGTACTTCTTCAATTGACTGTTCATTTTTAGGAGTTAACAAAATAAATAAGTGGCTGCCTCTTCCCCAGAGGCCTGGTTCCTTTCCTTGATTCTTAACTGTTGAGCCACATTTTATTCCACAGGCTTAACTTGAAGACAGGGTTCCAGTTCCTACTCTGCCTCAAGTTAGGAAATCAGTTGGGCTAGGCTTTTTGTTTGAGTAACTGAAGGCACAGCTTTGTTGTAGTCAAAGGTAGGCATGCCCTGTCTACTCTTTATAGGGAAACAGGAATTTGGTCCTCTTAGCAGCAGGAAAAGACAGCAGGAGAAAGACAAAATGAAGGAGAGAAATGTGCTGTGTGGAAAGACCTTTATTCCGGTGTTCACCGAAACCAGGCTGAGAGGGAGTCACTTCTCCCAGCTTCAGCCTCTGTTCAGACACAGCTGGCTGTCCAGGCTGACAGAGGGGACCCATTCACCAGTCACAGCCATTGCTCCCTCTGCATGGTAGCAGGAGGGCCCCACAGGCTGTCCCTGAGGAGGTGCACTAGGAGAATGGGTCCTCCCTCAGGGAGTGCCTGTGACACTGTCGGGTCAGCTCTTCGTGCTGGGGTGCCAGCCATGCTTGCACAGAAACCAGCCTCAGCCTGGGACTTCTGGTTCCCCAACAAGTGTGGCTCTGATTCACCTCTGTCACAGCCCCTGCTCCCCCAGCCGAGGCCTCTGGACTGCACAGTAGACCAAGTGGCCTGGCTGTTGTCTTGCCCCCTGCTGGCAGATCTCAGTGCCACTTTCTCAGTGTCAGCAGCAGACTGAAGTGTCCATGACCAGAGCCCCCAAATCACTGCCTGCCCTGGGTGCTGTCACCAGGCTCAGCTCTGTTGCTCTGGCTGTGGCCTGGCCCGGGGTCCCTGCTGACCCTCTCTGTGCACGGAGGCGGTTGGACATCCTCCGCATCGCCAGCCTCTGGGCCTTCAGGCGCTTTCGGAGCTTCTCATTTTCCTTCAGAGTGAAGAAGAGTTTCTTTTTCAGAGCATCTAAATCCAAAAGGGCATAGCTGTGATCAGATGCCTGCGTGGGGAGGGCCCTTTTCAGTCCTGTGGGGCTGGCTGGCCAGCCTGGAGCCTCTGCTGCTTCTGCTCTCTGTGGCAAAACCTAAAGACAGAGTTGAGCAAGAGCCATAAGCTATCTGCAGCAGGAAGCCTGTCCCAGCTGGGCCACAGGAGGCCCATCACCAATCTGGTTCTGCTCCAGCCCTGCCAGCAGGGCCCCTTCCACTGCTCTGCTGAAATCCAGAGTGCCCAAGTCCTGCTGCTCAGCTTTCCTGTGAAGCTCTCAAATCAAGGCCCCCGACCCTGCTCCTCACATTCTCCTCAGGGGTTCTTTACTGGGGGAAACAAGGCTCAATGTGTAGCAAAATCATCTCGTGCCAAGATCAACCAACTACACACTGCCTGTGTGCTGGGACCCAGGTCTTACCTGCTGCACGGGACCTTCAGTGTTTGGAGGCAGCTGCAGCTCTTCCAGGGCAGTGTCCATGCTCCTCCTTGGGCTGTCCTCCTCAACCCTTGCCTCAGGGCAGACCTGGAAATGGCAGGCAGTCAGGATGGCCAAGCAGGGAGACACCAGATCTTCCCACGGTTGCTGCCATTCATCCCTGGGTGATCCCTGCCTGAGCAGCTGCAGCCAAGGACCACCACAGGGCCTGTGCAACACACCTCTTAACCTCGGACTGGAGACGTGGGCACAGCTATGTTACCCGCCAGGGTCTCTGAAGTTGAACAGATTGAGGGAAGCCTGAGAAGCTCTGGCTCCCTTCACAGGAAATGGGGTACTCCAGATTCTAGCTTTCGAGGACACGGGACCAACGCCTGCAGGCCAGCCATACTAAGGAGCTGCTGCCCACACTGAGACCTCACAGCATCGCTGGGGTGTGTGGACACTGGTGCAGACTCACCTTCTCCTGAGAGCTGCCATCTCCTCTCTCAGTGGCATGGTCTGTGTTCTCCCCTACAAGCTGCAAGACAACACAGCAGTTGCAGACAGGGCGTGATGAGATCGCATCACCTGAGGTCCCCTGGAGCCAGGCCTGGGGCTCCTGTGTCCCCACTGCACAGCCTGTCAGCCTGATGCAAGGCACACCCGGCTACCATGCTCAGACTGTGCTCCCTTCTCTTTCTCCAAAGATGTTCCCAGTTCATGGTTCAGAGGCCCCGGAACAGGTCCCCAGAGAGCCAGGACCTAATTTGCACATGTCTCCCAGGGCCCACCTTCTGGCCTCAATGTGTGCCCGGTACAGAAAGCCACCAACCTGATGTGGCACCAAGCACTGCGAAGCACCCACGTCCTCCAGCCCCAGCTGTTTCTCTTACTCCTGGGGCAAACGTGTTAACACATGTGTGAATGTGATAAAACGACTCCACCGGGCTGGGGATATAGCTCAGTTGGTAGAGTGCTTGCCTCACAAGGCCCTGGGTTCAATCCCCAGCACCACCAAAAAAACGACGACTCCACCTATTAACAAGCACACACAGCAGCCCCTAGGTGCTGGGCATATGGCAGCAACCCTGTCGCTACCCTCACGGAGCTTCCATGGTTCAGTGGGTGGTCGCAGATACTAGGAAGACCAAGGAGTACGAATGGAGAGCCAGAGGGGGGCGGGGCCAGAACAGACCTGGAGCGGGAACAGCAGCACCTGGTGCAGGGCAGAGCCGCAGCAGGCTTCCAGCTCCTGGGCTCGGGCCCCTCACTCACCCCAGGACAAGCCAGCCTAGGGACCTGCTGGCCTGTTGGGTGCCACACACTCCTTTGCCTCCCAGCTTCAAGCAGGTGCACCCCTAGGGCTCCCACACACCAGGCCTTGGCACACCTAAGGATTATGAGTCATCCGTCTCTGGCTGCAATGTTGGGCTCCCCTGTGAGCAGACCTACACTTCCTGTCCCCACCAAGACACGTCCACCTTCAAGTCCCATGGGAATGTCAAACTCCACCTGCACAAACCAAACTCAAGCCACCCCCAAGGACTCAGCAGCCTCACCCTCAAGCCCCTCACTTCCCAGTGCTCCATCCCCGCTTCCCACCTTCCCCTAGCAGTTTCCACTAAGGAAAAGGAATATCCTGCGTCTGTTTTCAGGGACCTCTGTTCTTTCAACCCCTTGGCTTATGCAAGGTGAAGCGTGGTGACCCGCTTCCTGCTGGCTCTGAGGATTGTATCTGAATGAGAAATCAGAGTGAGCAGGAAGACCCTGACCACTGTCCAAGGATCGCCGATGGTTACAGTAAGAAGAAAGCAGTGGAGGTGCTGCAGAGGACTGGCCTGCACTGGTGCTGTAACTGAGCATCTAGCAGACGGAGCCGTGACCCAGCTGCGGTGACCAGCATGAGAACACGTGCCAGTTCCACCTGGACAGGACTGACCAAGGACGATCGGCTGAAGGTTCATGGTTTGGTTTTGTTTTTTTAATATTTTTCTAGATGTTGATAGACCTTTATTTTATTCATTTATTTATATGTGGTGCTGAGAATCGAACCCAGGGCCTCACATGCCAGGCAAGCGCTCTACCACCGAGCCACGAGCCCAGCTCAGGTTCATGGGTTTTAACTGCTCGTGGCTCACTGAAGCTCAAGTGAGGATGTCCCTGCAATGAGCAGAACTCCCCTTCTGTCCCTTGTCACAAGTTTAAAAACCTCACGCCTTGTATAATGTAACCATTTGGGGTCTGCTTTTACCTTGGAGTACTGTAACCCTTCATGCAATAAACTCAAGTCATGCCAAACCCCTCAGGGAGCCAGGGAGCCACACACTCCAGGGGCCAGCAAGCTCTGCCCTCCTGAGCTCCTCTCTGCCCAGCTTGCTCCATCCACCTCAAGCATAGGCCACCAAAGCTGTGCTCATTTGGCCCCTATATGAGCTTCTGCCAGGCCACAGGGAGCCTTCCAAAGTCACACCCCTGCTATGGACTGAATGTTTGTTTCCCCCAAAATTCATGTGTTGAGACCCTAACCCCAGTGTGATGGCCTTTGGAAGCACTACAATTGATTGGGTTAGGAGGGGGGCCCAGATGAAGGCATTAGTGACCTTATAAGAGACAAAAGAGAACCTACTCTCTGTTGTCTGCCATGTGAGGACACAGAACGGAGAAAGCCATCTACAGCCCAGAAGCATGTTGGCACCCTGATCCTGGACTTGCAGCCTCCAGAACTCAGAGAGAGAAATGCTCTTTTAAGCCACCCAGCCTAGGTCCTTTGCTATAGCAACCCCAGGTGGCTACGACACCCTAAAACCTCCCATCATCTGGGTCCTGCTCCTCTCCCTAGCTTCAGGGGACCCTCCATTGTTCTCAAATCTGCCTCAATTTTTTCCACTGCCAGGCTCTGCCCATGATCCCTGAGTCCCCTCCACTGCTCCCCCTGCAACACCCTTCCGTTCTGACCCAGCTGTCCTTCACGTCACTACAGGTCCAGCAGTTCGTGGCGCAACACACAGTAGGACACACAGTAGGACCCACAGTGGTGCATGGGGCACAGCCTTGGTGCTACTAGGACAAAGAGCACTAGGCCTGGCTGCAGCACCAAGACTGCCACTTCTTGGCAAGGAAGACCTTCCCTGCACGGTCTCCAGCCAAGGAGACCCAAGCAGAGCAAGATTCCAAGGACCAAACTCGACCTGTCAGCCTCTCCAACAGCAACCTGTTGCGAAGCATGACAGTTTTGTTCTGAAGAGACAGGCTATGCTGTCCAGGCTGGCCTGGAACACCTAGGCCCAAGCAGTCCTCCAGCCTCGGCCTTGCAGGTAGCTGGGACTGCAGTGCACACTACCACGCCCAGCTGTACAGGACTTTTTTATTTTTGGTACTGGGGTTGAACCCACAGGCGCTCCACCACTCAGCTACATACCAGCCCTTTTTATCTTCTCTTGCTAAGTTGTCCAGGCTGTTTTTGAACTTGTGATCCTCTTGCCTCAGCCTGGAGTCCCTGGCATTACAGGGGTGTGCCACCACACCCCACATAACTTATTCTAAAGCAAAGGTCACAGCCTGCAGTGCCAGTTCTGCGGTCCAGAGCCCTGACAGGACCATTCCACCACAGTTCTTGGCCTTCTCTTTTCCTGCGAATGCTGCCTCCACCCCCAACTGCTGGGGAACCCATGCAGGCTGGACCTGAACAGACAAAGGGTGGCCACCGCTGTGTCCCCACCTGTGTGTCCCTACCTGCGTGGGGTCCTGAAAGGCAAACACTGTTGGCACAGCATTGTGCTTCAGGTTTTTGCGGTTTCCAAATGCACTGAAGCACTCGGGTCTGAAGTGCTCGGAGCAGATGACCGTGTGCTGCTTGGGCTTGAAGTTGGCCCGGCCAATGTTCAACACCCACTCCTTCAGCAGCTCAGGCCGGCTGAACGGGAACCTGAGTACAGACAGAGGCGAGAGGTCTAGCAAAGCGGAGTCCAGTGCCACTGCAGGGTGTTTTATGGGACAGCTCTGGAAATTCGGTAATCTCACTTCGTTATGTCACATCTAATTTCTGGAAGCTTCTGGCATGGCTGTTAATGGAACATCCTTAATGGAAACCCAAGAGGATGAACAAGGCCAAAGAGCCCAAATGAGGGGCTGGAGCTGGAGCTCAGTGGTAGAGCGTTTGCCTAGCACTTGTGAGGCACTGGGTTCGATCCTCAGCACCACATAAAAACAAATAAAATAAAAGTTAAATTCTAAAAAAAATACAAAAAGCCAAATGAACTGTTTCCAAAGCTGTCACTCATTCCTTCAAGAGCCTGCCCCAGGCACCATTTTAGGTGCTAAGGATGTGGGCAGAACACCTGCCCTCTGGGAGCCTACCCTC
The DNA here is from genome assembly GCA_020662805.1 of Glaucomys volans. Taxonomy (NCBI): domain Eukaryota; kingdom Metazoa; phylum Chordata; class Mammalia; order Rodentia; family Sciuridae; genus Glaucomys; species Glaucomys volans. Next base: position 245,702 of record JAJEJO010001524.1, read on the forward strand.
CAAAAAGGGGAGACAGTCACGAGCCAAGCAGGTGGTGGCTGTGTAGGATGATAACAATTGGGAACAAAGAGAAGGCAGCTCTGAGGTGCTGGGGCCCCACCACCCAACAGGTGACATTTGGTGGCATGGACAGGTGTCTGCAGGAAGCAGTGAGGAAAGGGAAGATCTGGATACATCTTGAAGCCAGGTAGTGAGGTTTGCCCATGGAACATGGAATACACAGAAGGAAGGAATTCCACGTGTGCACTGGAGGAGGCTAGAAAAGGGCAGGCCTGGGAGAGGAGAGCTTGTTTTGTATGTTAGGTGTGAAATTCAAAGCACTCTTTAGATCACCTACATGGACAGGCGGGGCATACATGTCTGGAGAGGCCCCTGAACAACCTACTATCTAGGGTGAAATGGTGCCCTGGGAGCCAGTGTGGAGGGGAAGAACACTGACCATCACCCACACTCTCAACACCCCAATTTAGTGTTGTAAATGGGAAGGATTCAGGAAAGGAAATGGAGAAGAGATGCTGTGACAAAAGAGGGCCAAAACACGTCCTAAGAGCCACAGGGGAAAGAGATCAGTTATGTCAAATGCTCCAGAGGTTGATTAACATGAGGTCAAATGGGTGGGCTCCGCATCACACAGATCACCAGTGACAGGGCTCTTTTGTGGGAACAGGTTCAGGGAGATTAAAAACAACTCCATCCCCAGGTATATACTCCACACAAGCATAAGGATAGGCACTCTAAGAGACAGTCTCCTGCAAACTGCAGAATATTTGCTGCGGGGCAGGGGATTGGTGCCACCCAGATGCCCTTCAATTGTCGGGCAGATGAACTCTGGCATAAACATTTGATGGAATGCTATGCTGCAAACAAAAGGAATGAACAGCTTCTACAGGTGGCAAGGATGACTCTGAAACAATCCTAAGCCAAAGACAAAAAAGTACATTCTGTGATTCCATTTCTATAAAGTTCAAAACAGGCCAAAGCAATCCATTCTGATAGAAGGCAGAACATTCCCAAGGGCAGACAGCAGGAGGACAATTGGAAGAGGGTGCAGCAGACCACTCAGCAGCGTTCATTTGGTGAAAACCGGTCTGTGTGCGAAGGTGTCATTTTTCTACACCAATGTTATACATCGATAGCAGCATTAAACAGTGCCACGGGCAGAGAGGCAGTGAGCACAGGCCGTCGTCCCTGGGCTAGGGGCCCTGGTGTACTGGAAAAGGGGTCCCGCAGCCCAGGACAGCCCGCCTTCCTCCCACGACCGCGCGGTCCCTGCCCGGCCGCCCGGCCCCGAGGGTTCCCATCCCTGCACGCCGCCGTCAAGGTCAGGAGCCGGCGCGGGGAGGGCTGAGCAGGAGCACAGAGCCCCGCCGCCGCGGCCCTCCCGGGGTCGCCGGCGCAGGCGGTGCGGGCGCGGCCCCTCTCCGTCCGCCCCTCCCCGCCGCGCTGCCGGCCCCGACCCGCCCCGCACGCCCGCGGCCTCGCAGCGCTCCCGCCGGCGCACCTGGCCCGCGAGCTCGGCGGGCCCC
>JAJEJO010001525.1:0-87339 GCA_020662805.1 Glaucomys volans
TCCTAGCTGAAAACAAACTGAAACTGTATCCATAGGGTAGAGTACAGTAACTTGGGTGAATGGCGTGTTCGTTAAATAAACAAAAATCCTGAGTAGACTTAAGATTAATTTCTGTGTGAATACTGGCTCATTATTTGCAGGACTTTGTCTTCTTGCCTTACTGTAGAAAGATGGACCTGGCGGCCAGCCTCCAAGATGGCCCTCAATAATCCCTGTCCCCTTGTATTCACACCCTAAGTGTAAACCTTTGCGTCTTGTACCAGGATTGGTCTGTGGCCAGTAATGATGGTATATCATTTCTGAGACTCCAGCAAAAACAGAAACAAAAAAGACAGAAACTCCTGTTTCCTATGCTTGGCTCTCTCTCATCTTCCTCTCTTTTGAATCTCTTGCTCTAGGGAAAACAAGCTGCCATACTGTGAGCAGTACTTTGGAGAGGCCCATGTGACAAAGAACTGAAGCCTTCAGCCAGCTGCCAGCAAAAAACTAATGACTGCTAACAGCCTTCTTAGAATAGAAATAGGTTCTTCAGCCCTTGTAGATCCCTATTAAGATAGCATTGGCCAACAACTTGACTGGTTGCAACCTCATGAGAGATCCTGAACCAAAACCACTCAGCTAAACCACACCAGGATTTCCGGCCTTTAAATACTATGTAAGATTATAAATGTTTGTTTTCTTTAAGCTATTAAGTTCTGGAGAAATTTATTACACAGCAATAGTAACTAATGCATGGAGGCAGTGAAACAGGGGCTTTATAATGCAACCTCATTTCAGTCCCAGTTCTGCATGTTATTGACTCTACCTTCAACAAATTCTTGAACTTCTCTGAGCCTCAGTTTTCACATCTGTACAACAGTGTTGAACAAACGCATTTCAGAGAAAGCAGAGATAAGTAACAGGTGCTGCTCCAGTGGATGGATACCCAGCTCTTCTTGCTCTCACGAGCAGCAGTCAGTGGCTGGCAGGGTCTGAAAACTTATACCATGTCATGCTAGATTGGTAGAGCAGCCCAGATTGCCAGGGCCATGTTGCATTTAGCATTTTGTCTGTAGTTCTTAAACAGTGTTATCTAAAGAAGAAACAGAACACAATGTCAGAGTTCTTGTCCATGATTTTATCCCCTTCTCTGGTCTTAGCTTGGCCTACTTCAATTGCTTTCCAATTCTGAGTATAGAAAGCAGGGCTTACTTTCACTTATTTAATAAACTTGCTATGTGCCAGGCTCCATTCTAGTCTATGTTGTATTTATATATTATATTAAATATATATATGTAATACAAATGCACACTGATACATACGCCATATTATTATTTCCCCCATTTTTGAACATGGGAAAACTGAAACATAGAAAGGTTAGGTAATTTTCCCAATGTTGCACAGCCAAGTAGTAGCAGAGCTCAGATTTAAACTTGGGCAGTTTGGCTCCAGACGCTGTGTCTTTAACCAAGCTGCATGTCTCCTTGTCCTCCCATAGCTGAAAACACCTGTCTGTACCTTCCTCAGAGGGCAAGAGTAAACTTGTACAATCATGTACAAGTTTTCATGTGGGCATATACTTCCTTTCACTTGGGGTACATGGAATGGAATTTTGGGGTAATTGTCAGGTGGGATTTAAGCAGCTGCAGGGGGAGGAACTAAGGACACCTGGCAACCTACTGCAAGCACAAGGGAGCAACCAATTAGATGCAAGTGAATAAGACCTGCTGACCCTTACTTCCACCTGGTCCACCTATTCCTGGGCAGGACCTCTAGCCTATTCTGGCCCTATAAAAACCCTGGGCAGCCAGAGCCACACACGATTTTCTCCAGCTTTTCCACCCTGACTTTCACCTTGGAGGGCTGGGAGTTTCGCCCGGCGGGGAGTGGGAGGAGTGGGGGAGTGGGGGTGGAGCGGCAAACTCCAATAAAGTTTGGTTCGGCTATTTTTGTCCAATTTGGCCACCCCTCCACAAGCTTACATTTGGTGCTGAAATCGCGGTGAGCTTACAGTAATATGGTTACTCCATGTTGAACCTTGTGTTAAACCAGTGATGTGGCAAGAGAAAATGTTAAGAATGGAAGGATGGCTGTGGGCTTTGGAAGAACACCCAGGCTGAGCTCCTGGCAAGTTACTTCACCTCTCTGAACCTGAGTTTCCTTGTCTATAACATGGAAGCAACAATAAAATACCATTTGGCCATTCGAGGGGATTCAAGGGTAACTTGCATCCCCCAAAAGGGGAAAAATTGTCTTCTTTTTTTTTTTTTTTTTTTGTACCAGGTATTGAACCCAGGGTTGCTTTTATCACTGAGCCGCATCCCAGCCCTTTTAGAATATTTTATTTAGAGACAGGGTCTCACTGAATTGTTTAGGGCCTTGCTAAGTCGCTGAGGCTGGCTTTGAACTTGTGATCCTCCTGTCTTAGCCTCCCAAGCCACTGGGATTACATGTGCCACTGTGCCTGGCAGAACTGTGGACACAGTTCTAGCCATTAGTAGCACTGAAGGACAGAGCTTTCCTGTTATGGGAAAGGGTGGCACTAAGGTGAACAACCATCCCAATTTGCCCAGGAATTAGCGATTTTCTGGGATGCAGGACTTCGAGGTCTAACATTAGGAGAGTGCTGGGGAAACTGGGGCTGTTGGTCACCCTAACGTGGTCCCTGAACCTTTAAGGGAAACCATCCTTTGGAACACTTGCTCAGTTTTCTGAACTGAAATAGAGGTGAAGAGAGGGATAGGGACATAGAACTTTTTTTCATAGAAAATGATTGAAGGGCATCAAATTAGTTTTAAGGTTTTAAAAAATAGCTTTATTGAGCTCTTATTCACATACATACCATTTACCCACTTAAGTGTACAATTCAGTAGGTTTCAGTACATTCACAGAGTTTTCTAACCACCAACATGAACATTTAGAAATGTTCACCACCTGTAAGGGAAACAGCATCCTTCTTAGCCCTCACTCCACTTCCTCCCCTACAACTTTCTCCACCACTGCAGCCCTAGACAACTGCTAATCTACTTTCTGTCTCTCTTCTGGAAATTGCATGAAATTCACACAGTTGTACTTGTTTCTTCCACTTAGCATGTTTGCAAGGCCCATCCATGTTGCAGCTTGTATCTGCATTTCATTGCTGTGTGTACTGAAGAACATTTCACTGGATGGACCTACCACATTTTGTTTATCCATCAATGGATGGACATTTGAGTTGTTTCCAACTTGGGTTATTAATGAAGTATGTTCACCTCGGCTTCACTCAGTCACGGGGGTAAGGGCGCAGTGCCAGGACCAGGCACCGGGAACTGGTGAATAAACAGGTGAGTTGCGGGCTCTCTGTTAGTTTATTTATTTAGGGAATGTTTTGCCCTTAAGTAGATAATTACAATTTATTACTTGTTTACCCTCATGCTAATCAGGGTTTGAAACTGTGCCCAATCTGGTAACATCCAGGTATGCAAAGTAAGGATTTTACCATGTCCAATCATGTTTCCACTAATGTCTAATTGTGTCTTTACTCGGGGTCCAATCTGGGTCCCCTAAGGTTACCCTGGCAACAGGTATGCTAATTATGGGGAAGTGGTCAGCTCCACTGGCCTGCTGTAGCAGGAAGCTCCTTCCTACAGGTGTTCCTGTCAGGCCTGCATGAATGTAGGTCTCCCTTACACATTTGGGGCATTCATTGTTGCCAGCCAAGTGCCAGGGTTTTCGCCCAGAGATTATTAAGAATAATGCTGTTAGGAATGATCATGTGCAAGTTCTCATGTGGGCATCTACTTCATTTCACTTGGTGTGGAGAGTGGTGACAGAGGATGGGAGAGCAGTGACTGAGATTGGGGGTCTCTGATGACCATATGGCTGTGGCATGCCTCATGCCTGGGAGTGTTTCTGTGCCAGGGCACAGGATGCCTAGCTGCTGTGGCAATGCCCTGCATGAGGCTCTGTGCAAGAGTCCTGTCAGCTCTGACCTTGATCTCAGGCACACAACTCCTGGGAACAGAGGAATTCTTACGCTGGACAACTGCAATGTTTCACCAGCTCATCTTCTCCTGTTCCTGCCCGCTTTATAGTAACTTTTAACAATGGACTTTCTTAAGAGCTACACAAAGCACCTAACATTGAATTTTGCAACTGTGGATTGCAACTGCGGAAAAGCTACAAGATGTCCTAGTTTCTGTAATTTTCCTGAATACAAAAATGTTATTCTTTGCATTGTTTTTAAACTGACAATGAGACATACATAAATAAAGATTGCTCGAGTAATTCTTTAGATCTGCATCTCCGTCAGAGGGAGAGCTCTACCTGATCCCAGATTAATCTTCAAAATCTGTGTTTGTGAATCTTTATTTTTCAATCCCCCTTTGTCCCTTGCCAGAACCAAGAATTTGGCTGCACCGGTCACAGCAACTTGGGATATACGGAATGGAATTTCTGAGTCGCATGGTAACTCTGTGTTTAACCTTGTACGGAATTTCTATATTGATTTTCAAACTGACTGCACCATTTTGAATCTGCACCAGCAGTGTGGAAGGGTTTCACTTTCTCCACGTCATTACCAATGCTTGTTAATATCAGTCTTCTTGATGTTGGACATCCCAGTGGGTTGCACGTTGTGAGCAATCTTGTCTTGAACTTGCATTTGTCCCTTAGACTACTTATGTTAATTTGAACTGATGGTGGTTATGGGAACTTAATCACCCATTCTCCATTCTCCTTTTGGTTTCACCACTAAGTCCCAGTTGCCTTCATTATCAGAGGAATGTCTGCAGGAGGTGGATTAGGCCAAGGGGCCTGTGGTCCCTTAGGGAGAGCCTCCCCCATTGCATTTCTCTGGTGTCCCTTTTCCTTACCCCCAACTCATTGGCTAAGACAAGGGTAGACTGAAGGAGTAAGGGGCTGCTCAGTCTTTTTGGTCTCAGGTTCCCTGTTCAGGTAAAGAAGTGGCTTTGAATTGGCCTGATGAGTTCACCAGATATCTTAGTCTGTTTGGGCTGCTATGATCCAATACTATAGATCGTGTGGTTCATCTGACAGAAATTTATTGCTCACAGTATGGAGGCTACGAAGTGCAAGATCAAGGGATCAGCAGATTTGGTGTCTGGTGAGGACCAATTCTTGACTTTGAATTCTTGACTTTAGAGATGGCACTTTCTGGCTGTGTCCTAATGTGACCAAAGAGCCCAGGGAGCTCTCAGATCTTTTATAGGGACATTAATCCCATTCATGGGGGCTCTGCTCTCATGACCTTTCACCTCCCAAGGTCCTCACCTCCTAATACCATTGATACCATTGGAGCATACTGCTAAAGGACCGTTTACCAGTGACGAGTTCTGCTGCCTCCCGTGTTGAAGTATAACACCAGAGAAGCGCACCAAGGCAAGCATGTTAAGTGAGTTTTATTTAAAAGCAGTAACACAAACTTCTCCCGGGAGGGAGAAGGGGGGCCCTGGCTGATATTCTAGAATCCCCAAGGAGTGAGCACACCCTACATCTTTTATAGGTTAGGGTCTTCTTTGTTCTGCTCCTTCCTCTGACCCTTATCTCTTCTTCCTGCCCATATGGTGGTGGTGACACAGCAAAAAGGTGAGGTGTGAATGGCAGGCAGAAGGGCCACATGGAGATTTTGGTGGGGGCCCAGGAGGCATTAATTAGCCACTCCCTGCCTGCAGCTTTTGGGGAGGGGCAGTTAAGCAGGTAACCTTGGTGACCAAAAGGACTCTAGAGATACTAACATTCCAATCTCCCGGGGGCGTCTCCAACTTCCCAGACTCTGATGGCCTCCATTCCTCGATTTGACCAAATTCCCTATTTCTACCCTAACTGCCTGTCCATTTCTGGCTTCACCATCACTTTGGAGGATTAGGATTTCTGTGCATGAATTTGGGAGGGGGTGGACACAGACACAGACATTATACCAAGAGACCACAAGCAAGTGGGGGACCAAAGCTGGGAGTGTCAACAGGGAGGCACTGGTTCAGAAATGCCCCTTGCACCCATACCAGGCACCACAACCTGCAAGATTTCGGACTCACTCTGCATCAACCATGTCACATCTGGTCTGCGGTGTTGCAAAATTGGGACATTTGAAATAAAATCCCAGACTTGTTTTTCTTTAAAAATTGGCCAGCTCCTCCCCGACTTGTTCCATTCTGTTTCCATCTCTTCCAGTTGCAGCTGTTCTCTAGAGCTGTTCTCTAGTCCTCCTTGTCCCCAGAAGACTGGTGTGGGCACTGAATCTCCCTAGTCCCCACCAATAATTTCTGTGTTCCAGAGAACTGCCTTCACACATTGTCCTCTGCCTCTTCCTCAAGAGTATCTGTTAGTGTCCAGCTTCCCTTGGAGACACAAGGAGTATCTAATTTGTTATTCACTGTTGATGAACCAAGCACTCTTCTGAGAGTTATTCATGTATTAATTAAGTCATTTAATCCCCACAGTACCCCTATAAAAATCCCAGTTTACAGATGGGAAACCCGAGGCTCTCTGGTAATCCATGGGAAATAGTGCCAGAGCGAGAATTGGAAGACAGGAGGGACTAGGGTCATTTTATGAGCCCACTTCTCTCTGTGCCTGCTCCTTATGGGGGCTCAATGGGTATGAACCACATGATGACTGATCTGGCCTTACCAGCTGCTACTAGCATGCCTCATGGCTAGAGACTGGTCCTGGCCAGGTGTCCCATCAAAAAGCCAGGAGTTGGAGTATATGATTGTTTCAGTTTGTGTCTGGAATGTCCTCCAAAGGCTCATGTGGTGAAGACCTGGTTTTCCAGAGGTGGCCCTGTTGGGAAGTGCTGGAAACTTTAGGAGGTGGGCCCTGGTTAGAGGAAGTAGGCCATTGGGGGCCTTTTCCTTGAAGGGTACATATTATCCCTGAGTTTGCTCTGTCTCTCTCTGTCTCCTGTTTGCCAACAGGTGAACCACTTTGCTCGGCCACCCTGTGTTACCATGACATTGTGCCTCACCGTGGGCTCACAAACAATGGATCCAGGTGACCATGGACTGAAATAGTGAAAAATAATTCTTTCCTACTTTAAACAGATTTTCTCAGGTATTTTGTTATAGGGATGAAAACCTGACAAACACAATGACATGTATTTATGGAGAAATGATTTTCATGGTTCTTTTCAGCTCTAACTTGTGTTATATCCCTGAAGCTGGAGAGAAGAGGAGAGTGACATTTGGGCCTTACTGTGTACAGAAAAATGGCACGTAGGCAGTGGGTCACTACTAAGGGAATGTCCCTTCTCCCCAGTACAGAGCGCCATGGGCTGCATGTCCCAGTCTCCTCTCCCAGCTCTGATTGTCCTGGTTGCTGTGACTAGTGAAGTCCAGAGCACATCAGATGGAGGAAGGCGCTGTGGCCTTGTTTCTCGTTCCAGGTCCCCAGGAGCAACACAGAAGCAGCTGGTGACACAACAGCATTGTCCTCACACACAGAGGTCCCCTTTGTTTCCCTAGTACACAGAGCAGTGGCTGTAACAATGGCCTTGAATGGCACTGTACCCTCCTTTCTCCAATGTTACACTTGTTTTTCAGTTCTGGAATTGGTTAAACAATGACTTCCTGCAGGGGTCTCAGCTTGTTAGATTTTTTCATTTGCTTCTCCATCAGTCTTCAAGCCCTTGGTCGGTGAGTGTTGAACCAGGCCCAGGGAGAGCTCGGCCCCTGGAAATGTCACCTTCTCAGGAGGCGGGAAGGCCATGGTATCTGCTCTGCCTTGCAGGGTAGGATCGTCTTGGAGGAGGGAACCAGACCAGGTAATACAAGAGAGAGGTTGAGAGCTGGGAGTGGGGGGTGGGGTGTCAGAGGGCACTGCTGAGGGTCTGGTCCAAGGAGGATGGGTGTCTGGGTTCAAGACTCCTATTTGCTTGAGAGTTAAATAAGCAAAAGCAATCGAGGTTCAGTTTTGCAGCCTCCAAATTAGGGACATAGAAACAGCCTGCTATAGCCACAGTTTCCATGTCTGAGAATTCACCCACCTTGGGTAGAAAATATTTTAAAAAGAAGTTGCCTCTGGAGTGAACCTATAGGGACTTGTCTTTTCTTTGTCACTATTTTCTAAACAATACAGTATAGCAACTGCTTACTTGGCATCTGTATCGTATTCGTTATTATAAGTAAGATTTAAAGCAAAGGAAAGGGTGGGCGTAGATGATGTGCAAATACTTCACTATTTTAAAAATAAGGCACTTGAGCATCCTCTGATCCTGGTGTCTGCAGGAATCCGGAACTAGTCCCCAGCGGATAACAAGGGATGGCTGAACTCTGCTTCTTTGACCACCATCCAATGCCTCTGATATATTTGAATGCCTGGAATCTTCAGGGCTATGTAGGTTTATGACGTGACCATTTCCTGATAGCAGCTGCTATATTTACCCTCTTGCTCTGTGTATCGTGTCTTATAAATACTACTGCATTATCTCACTGCCCCATTGCATTAATAGCAGGAACAGCAAACCCTTACAGGCAGCCTGGTTCTAGAATCTGCTTTCCATCATCACACCCCTCATATAATGTTCTTTACAACCTCGCGCTGAGAAGCCAAGATCATCACAAGGTTTCACTTTGAGAGGTAATGAGGGATAACAGCACTGTGCGTATTGAGTCCCTCGCCCTGTACCAAGGTTCTGAATGCTTTGGTGTCTATTTCCTCATCTGTTCTACACATTAACCCTATGAGATGGATACTTTATTACCCCTATTTTATAGATGAGGAAATTGAAGGACAGAGATCTTAAGTCATGGACCCAAGATCACACAGATGTTAACTGACAGAGCCAGATTTGAACTCAGTTTTCTTTGGCATATTATGTGAACTGAAGGCCTGTCTGGCACTGCTGATGGGGATTTTGTCTTCTTCTCTGGGTCATGGGGTAGAGAGGGTGGTCTTCGGTCCCTGGATTTGTAGAACATCTGTACTTGAGTGGTCAGCTCAAAGCATGCAGAAGCTGTTGAATGACTTGTCTGCTGTCAGCAGCTTTCGTCCTGCTCAAAGAGGTCGGAATTGCTTAATGGTGACAGTGAGAGGACTTTTGAATGGTAATGATTGCTCATTAAATGGGGTCTGTTACTTTTCCAGAGACTGGGCCAAGCTGCTGCACATGAAAGAGGACTTAAGTTAAATAAACAGGACTCGAGGACAGTGTTCTGGAATTCAGCTTTCTTTTTGCCTTTCAATGTCTTTAACTTTTTGCGGGGAGGGTGTTACTCTTCCCCTAGGATGAAAGTGAAGGCAGGTCTGTGTCCCTTCTGGCTGACCTCCAGGAATCAAAAGTTTTCTAGTCACTTCTAGTTCCAACACTGTCTCCATTCAACAAGATTGATATGCTTGGCCTTATGGTCAAAGTCAGACTTCAAACTTTGTTCCCTGTGCAGACTCCATCCATTGTCCAGTGGAATCTCATGCTAGGAAGGGGCCTGGGATTAGCTTCTCATTAATCCTTTGGTGTGAAAGTCAGCTTTCCGCCACCATGACAAAATACATGAGAAAATTATCTTTCAAGGAGAAAAGACATTTTGGTTGATAGTTTCAAGGTTTTGGACCATGGTCACTTGGTCCCATCACTTTTGAGCCTGTGGTGAGGCAGTAGTGTGTCATGATGGAAGAAACCTGCTCACCCCATAGCATCTGGGGAAGCAAAAAGAGAAAGAGGGAGAGGCCAAGATCCCAAAGTCCCCTTCATGGGCACACCCCCAATGACTTAATTCCTTCCATTAGGACCCGACCCCTAAAGGTTTTGCTGTTTCCTGGTAAGTGCCACACATAGACCACCAAGTCTTTAGCATCTGGGCCTTTGGGGGACATTTAAGATCTAGACCATATTTGTGGTAGGCTGGCATCTCTGGCTGGACCTGGGCACGTTTAAGCCCAATGCTTTATCTCTTGGTCCAAGTTTGTGGATACTTCAGAGAGCACCCTCATTCCTCTCCTTTAGGGATCTTTGAATGGCTAGTTCCTTGAAATTGGATGCCTAAGACTCCTTCCTTGGTTCTCAGGCCTCAGAGTGGAAATATATCAGTTTGCCAGGAATGCTATAACAAAATACCACAGGCTGGGTGGCTTAAATAACAGAAATTAACTTTCTTACAGTTGTGGAGACTAGAAGTCCAAGATCAAGAGGTCGGCTATTGACACTGAGGACTGTCTCCTTGGCTTGCAGGCGGCTGCCTTCTTGCTGTGGCCTCATGTGGTCTTTCCTCTGGGTGTGCCCATCCTTGGGTCTCTCTGTGTGTTCAAATTTCAAGTCATATTAGATTAGGGTCCACCCTAAAGGCCTCATTCTAACCTCATCACCTTTAAAGCCTTTTTGCCCCCAAATGTAGTCACATTCTGAGGTGCTGGGGTAAAGGCTTCAACATGTAAAATTGAACCCATACAAGGTTCAACTGTCAGCTTCTTTCAGCAGCAAAAACATGTTGTTTTCACTGTTTGAATCTTGCAATCTGAAACTGTTATAACATGTAGGTCATTGCTGTACCCTCAGTTGACAGGGAGAACACAGTGAAACCTTGGTCCCTGCCCCCTCTCCTAATTGTCTGCCAATCCACCAAGCAAACCTGGAGCCCAGAATGTGATGACTGTACATCTGTCGGTTTCACCAGAAGCTCTTGATCCTTGGGCTTTCTCAGAGGGCTCATCCAGGATGAAGAATTAAACAAATATTGAAGAACGATAGAAAGAAAAATGCATGGCTGTGTCCTGCTAATACTTATAGATTTTTTAAGACCTTCTCAGGCGTGAAAACAAGATTCACTGCTGGCATCTTGACGTTGGATTGTTTGCTGGGAGAGTGCTTTATTGATCAGGTGGGCGTGCCCAGCAGCAGGAATGGTCCTGTCTGCCCCTCCAAGTAACCAAGCCTCAGAGATGGAGCTGGGCAGGGAACCAGGCACTTGAAATGAGGAACCCTAGAGCCCCAGAGGGTCCTCACAGCATCCTTGGAAGCCATGGGGGCCACTTTCCAGCTTCATACCAACTCCCCAGGGATCTCACTGTTTTCTTGCTAAAGGCCCCAAGAATTCCTGGATAATTTTTTTCTGTGTCAGAAATGATTACATTACTGCATGGTTTCATGCATAGAAGACCTGGGTCTTCAGAGTGAAACAGGGATTCTTTTGCATATTCTTCTGCCTTCTATTCCTCTCTCTAAAGGAATATTTCACTGAGCAACAGCTATTTATTCAGCTGCTAGTGTGTGCTATGTCTTATGTGAGGGGTTGGTGATAAAGTCATACATACAATGACAAAAGCCCTTGCTCTCCTGAAGCTTACACTCTAGGGCACAGTGTGTGAGCAGTTTGGTGTGTACTATATCTATCTGTCTGTCTATCCATCCATCCATCCATCCATCCATCCATCCATCTATCCATCCATCCGTCCATCCATCCACCATCTACAAGCACAAACAGGTTCATGCTGCACATGTGATTCTGTGTCTTTTTCACCAACAGTGTTTTGGAGTTCCTTTCATGACAGCATGTACAGACCTTCCCTGTTCTTTGGTGGAGGTCCTCTGTAGGAATAATCTCCTGCTGGGAAATATGCAGTTCTAATTTTTATTTTCACCAACAGTTCTGCAGCAACTTCCTTCCACATACACTGTTGCACACAGCAGTCTGTACGCTTGTCATGATGTGTAAATGAACATCCTTGCTGTTTCACAGTTTCCTCACCTGTACCTTGGAAGTGATACCTGCACTTCTTCTCTTTAGGCATCAGGGAAATGCCAATCAAAACCACAGTGAGATAGTACTTCACACCCACTGGGATAGATATAATAAAGCAATAAAACAAATAATAAACGTTGATGAGGATATGGAGAAATTGAAAACTTTGTACTCTGATGGTGGGAATGTGAAATGGTGCTGCCACTTTGAAAAAGCAGTCTGGCTTTTCCTCAGAAGGTTAAATGGAGAGTTAAAATTTAACCCTGTGGGTTGGGGATATAGCTCAGTTGGTAGAGTGCCTGCCTCACAAGCACAAGGCCCTGGGTTCAATCCCTAGCACCACAAAAAATAAAATAAAATAAAATAAAAATTAACCCTGCAATTTCACTCCTAGTTGTATTCCCACAAGAGAAGAAAATATATGTCCACCCAGAAATTAGTGGAATGTTCATGGTAGGCTAATGTAAAGAGCCAAAAGATGAAAATAATGCAAATGTCTATCATCCTAATGAATGGAGGAACAAGATATGGTATGTCCATACACAGAATACAATTCAGCATTAAAGAGATAGGCAGTAATGATAGATGCCACAGAGGGATGATCCTTGGTGATATTATGTTAAGTGAAAGAAACCAGTCAGAGAAGACTATGTGTATATATACACAAATCTGTGTATGTATCTGTGTACACACACACACACATCTATTTTTGTGATGTGTTCAAGCTAGGCAAATGTACAAGGACAGAAGGCAGATAAGTAGTTGCCAGAATCTTGTGGGTCAGGGAGAAAATAAGGAGTCACTGCTTACGGGTATGATATTTCTCTTGGGGATGATAGAAATGTTCTAAAAAATAACTGTGGTGATGATTAATCATATCTGAGAATATGCTTAAAGCCATTGTGCTGTATGCCTTAACAGTTGCATTTTACGATAGGTTATGGTCTGAATGCTTGTGCCCCTGCCCCCAGATTCACATGTTGAAACCTAATCACCAATGTGACAGGGTTAGAAAGTGGGACGTTGGGAAGGGACTAGGACATGATGGCGGAGCCCCCATGATTGGGATTGGTGCCCTTGAAAAGAGGCTCTAGTCAGTTTTCTTGTCCCCTCTGCCATGTGAGGACACAGCAAAGTGACACCATCCGTGAACAAGAAAGTGGGCCCTCACCAGACAGCGAGTCCCTGAGGCTTCCTGATCTTTGATCTAGGACTTCCCAGATTCCAGAACTATTTGAACTGTTGTGTTACAAGTCACTTGGTTTACAGTGTTTTGTTATAGCAGGCAAAACAGACTGAGACAGCATGTGAATTATATCTCAAAAAAGCTGTTATTACAAAAAAATTAAGGTTACTTTGATGAATGAATGAAGGATAAACATGAAGTGGGTAGAACATGCCCTGCACTATGTAAACTGTATAGAAGTGCCCAAGATCCTTGTTATTGCTTCCAGGGCAGGACTTCCTAGAAGCAGAATTGCTAACCCTAACAACAGGTATCCTGTTGAAAAAAAAGAGAAAAGAAAAGAAAAGAAAAAAAAGCTTTACCAATTCACCCTCCTTGTGACACAGTGCATGAAGGTACCTATTTTTTTTCTCTCCTTTCCCTTCTCAAATCAGTCACAGCCAAAACAAAACAAAACAAAACAAATGTTGGGAGAACACACACTAGAATTCACAGTAGTTTCTTGGGGTCATGAAATCGGGTGTGAATTTTCATTTCCTTTTCTGATACTCTTGTCTGTATTTTCTTATAATACTAAAACAGAATATGTAATAAGTGTGTAATATTTAAAAAGTACAAGCTCCCCCTCATCTGTCTTCCCCTGGGGGCTCGCAACTCTCAAAGGCTTGGTGGTTAGCATAGGAAACCCTTTATTTATTGGTGCACCTTAAACAAAGATAGGGACCCTTCCTATTAATGTTTTGTTGCAAACATCTAGAAGAAACAGCCAGGGAGCAACAGAACTAACCATAGGGGAAGGGCAGTTATCAACCTAGGTCCAAAACCACTGGAATAAAAATCATACCTGTGAGTAATTGCACCCTGACCCCTTAAGTTTGCAAATGCTTCCGATGCATGGTCCCAACAGCTCTGACTTAGAGACTGGTGCAAAAAAGGAGTTAAAGAAATTAAGTGACTTACCCAAAGACGTTCTGCTGGTAAGTGGCTGAGGGAGGTATCTTCAAGATGCCTTCAACTGCTAGTCAATCATGGCAAACAAGGGTATTTTATTATCTCATGGAAAAGTGAGGACACTGTTAGGGTAAGCTTCAGGGGAGGCTGTTTCAGAAGCTCAGCTCAGTCCTCAGGATGCCAGTCCTTTCCATCTGTCCATCCTGCCATCTGCTTGTTGCTTTCATCCTCACACAGCAATAGAGTTCTAGCAGGGACAGAAAAACATAGCAAGGCCCTAGGAGTGGGGGAACTATGGGATGGTTTCTCTCTGGAGCTGTCTCTTTGGAGTGAAGAAGTGGTTTCTGGAGGTCGCTTCCCCACCTTCTGGCAGACATTTCCCACAGACACACTGGGAATCTGCCTGGCCCATCCTAGGACACTTAACAACTTGGGAACCAACCACTGACTGGTATGGAATAGAATTAGCTCCAGGTCAAGGAGGCCATCTCTGAGGTTTGTGCTAAATCATTGTCCCCTGAGGAGGGGAGCTCCCTGAGCAAAATTGGAATTCTATTTGGAAGGGAGAAGGGAAAATGGATGTTGAGGAGCTGGGTGGAGAAACCAACAGTGTCCAGCATCAGGAGAGACCCAACATACACGGTGAAACTCCCGAGTCTGTTCTCCTGTGGCTGCATCCTGGTTGACTCCCAGAGCTACAAGTAGATTATTGAGTGTGGAGCTTGTACATCACCTGCACCTGCCCCTACTTATCTTCAGGTCCCGTCTTCTCTCTATGAAGCAGGTGGGGGTCAGAAGGTTGGACTTGGGCACATCATTAGGAGTGGAGTAGTTATTTTTTAAGGCATACCAATATCAGTTTTAAAAAAATCAACTACTCCACTCCTACATTCCCCTCAGGAGAAATCCCTAGGGGTGATCTCTTTTTGGCACCTGGCAGGACTGACTTGTAAATAGCATCCCATTTTAGATTTGGAGAACTTTGGAAAGATGTGCAGGACATTCACAAGGACATTCTCAGAAGACACGATAGACTGGAGGATCACTGGGCAAATCTTTGCTCACCTCCTTCCTCTTTGGGGCAGAGTGGACTTTGGGCTTGGACACTGACTTGCTTTGGCCAATGGAACGAGAGTAGTTATCTGTAGCAGAGACTCTAAATATCGCTGACATGGTTTGGCTTGCCTCTGTGTTCTTATGTCACAAGTTTTAATTTTGCAGTAGCTTTGCAAAATTATTTTGGGGCACTATCCAAAGGATATTGGTAGTGTGGATATGTAGGACAAAGTGTGAGAACATGTCCTGTTAACGTATTAAGTGTGGAGTGCAGTTCATGGAGGAAATGAATTGGAGATGTTTTGGTCAGTTTCTTGAAACAACCCAAATTCTAGGAACTATCTATAAACAGTTCTCTGACCCATTATCACCAAAACAAGGTTCATGGCCAAGAAATTGCTACATCCTGAGTTTCATCATCAATACTGAAATGCAGTGTAATGTGGAGGAAAGAGCGCCGGACATGATATGGGACTGGACCACAGTTCCGTACCCTAGTTCTGCTGGTGTCCGTTCTGTGACCGGCTTCCTATTCAGAGCCCTTAGGGTTCCCTGCAGCCTAGTTTGAAAATCACTGTACAGTGAAGCCACTCTACAATTGTCGACAGTGATGACAGTGGTGTGTGGTGTCCAAGTCTCCCACCCGGTTTCCTTGTCTTCCTTTCTTCCCAGATCCCTCACTGACTGTACGCTGAGTCACAATTAAAGATTTTATGAATATATGTTTGGGTGCACTTTAAAGTATAAAATAAGATCGAGGAGACACAACCACATTCAACAAGTCAGTTTTAATTACAATACCATGTTCCATGATGTCTCCAAGTGTGGATACCATCATCCATGATCACCATTTAGTGGTGTGGTAGTACTTTGATGCCAAGTTGCCAATTGAGCAGAGCAATTTACCACCCTGATCTGGAAGTCTGTGTCCTCTCAGAGTGCACATCATCAACCTGGGGCCCAACACAATGCTGGACGTCCTCACTCTTACGTGCTGCATGCATACCCCAATTCCTCTCTCCTCAAGGGCATTATCAGCGTACACGTCTCTTTGACAGTATGACGATAAGTGCAATCAGTTGTTACAAAAATAGATTCTACCTTTTGATCCTAACTTGGCAGCATATCTGTAAAGGGCTCCTAGGTGTCCAGCCCACTCCATCAGAACCACTCCTCAGGGTCTTCCATCTTTTAAACTCGTTCCCCTGGGTCTCATGAGCCAGTTGTACTTTAATGAGAACAAGCCCATCAATGTCAACCCAGAGAGCACTAGTAGGGATGGAGTGAAGTGCTTTGATTAGGTTTCCCCAGGGACGGACCCTGAGACAAAGATACAAGTGCAAGTAATTTATTTGGAAGGTTGTAAGCGTAGGAAAGTGAGGTAGGCGAGGGAAACTAGCTGATAAAAGTTGTGTTGTTAAGAAAATTGCCCCTCCCATGGGTGACTGCAGTTAAAACCTTCTAGGGATCCCTGGGAACCAGCATGGAACCTGCACCTCAGAGTCATCTCACCCAAGAAGAAAAGGAGCTGGAGTATTGACACACCAATCTCCTTCCTCACAGGTGGAGAATGCTTCCGGGGCATTAGTCCCCTCGCTTGGGCAGAATGCACCCTGGTGGCCAGGGAATGCCCTTAGAGCAAGAAATGTACCGATATGGGAAGTCCTGAGGGAGAGTGGGCAAGGCACTGAGAGAACCCCTCACAGTCCACCTCTTGCAGATCTTCCCACGTCCTCTTCAGAGTCCATTTTATTTTGTCATGGATGCTTCGAGGTGCTGATCAAATAATTCCTTTGAGGCAAACCAAGGGACTAAAAGCAGTGAATTCCAGGAATAGATGCCCTATGTTAGATTTGCATCTGTTTTTCTTTTCCTTCTGCCTCCTTATTTTTCTATATTTTATCAGTATATTACAATTACACACATAATGGTGGGATTTCTTTGTTGAAAGAGGTCCCAGTAGAGGAGGGGAGAAGCATGAGTAGGCAAGGGAAGACTGACTGTTGATGCCACATTATCAAGCAAGTTACCCAAACATGCTCAGTTCTGCTGGGGAACTCTGGAGACTGATGTCACTATCCATTGCTGCAGTGGCAATGGAGGCAGGTTATTTATTTATAGCAGCTTTGGCCAGCCATTGGTTGAAGGCTGCTAAGGTGGTGGTAGTGATGAGTTAGTTGCTGGGCACTTGCAGCTTGCATTGAGCATGGGCAGAGTGGACACTGGGAGTCAAAGAAAGCTCTTAGGCAATGAGATCCAGGTGCTGGTCATTGAAAGACAGGCCAATGTGCCCTGCCATGGTACCTCCCAAGAGGATATGGGCAGGGCATCAGTGGTACCACCTACAGTGAGAAAGGGGAGGAGGAGAGGGCTCTGAAGGTAGCAACTGAGTTTAGGGAAGGCCCAGATGTCAGGACAGGTTGAAGGGTGTTAAGAGTTTCCTGACTCTCATTTTGTTTAGGGCAAGTCTCATTCTCAGGTGTGACTGCTTGGAGTTTCTCTTAGTGCAAACCTTAGAGAGGTAGGAAAAGAAACACACACCCCCTTTTGGTGACATCTCTAACACGAAGAAGGCATTTTTTTTTTGAACCAGGGATTGAACTCAGGGACACTCGGCCACTGAGCCACATCCCCAGCCCTATTTTGTACTTTATTTAGAGACAGGGTCTCACTGAGTTGCTAAGGGCCTCGCTAAGTTGCTGAGGCTGGCTTTGAACTCGCGATCCTCCTGCCTCAGCCTCCCAAGTCGCTTGGATTACAGGCGTGCGCCACCAGGCCCGGCACGAAGAAGGCATTTTCAACACTTCAGGCATGCA
Source organism: Glaucomys volans (assembly GCA_020662805.1). Lineage (NCBI taxonomy): Eukaryota > Metazoa > Chordata > Mammalia > Rodentia > Sciuridae > Glaucomys > Glaucomys volans. The sequence goes on from JAJEJO010001525.1 coordinate 17,661, forward strand.
TCTCCAGTTTGGATGGGGAAGGGCTGGGAAGTAAATATCTTAGTGGAGAGGCCTGTTGCTTAGCCCCTAATGGGTCTCTCTGCTTGACCCCCTCTGGAGGTGGTAGGGCTATGCTGGGTGGAATTTTACATTCCTTTAGTGAATCTCCTGAAGTTAAAATAAAAGATCTAGGGAGGATTTATTTCTTTTATGAAAACTCTAGGGCAGTAAGCACCAGGGTTCTATGCATAGATCACCTCCTTCAGATTTTGCCTTTTTTTTTTTCTGGGCAAGGAGAAATGGAGCCTTTGGGTGAAAATGGACATGGTGGTCTCTCCTAGTAGCTTTTAGCAGCAGATAGTGATGGATGTCCTTCCATTTCCCTCCTTCTCTCTGTTTTCCAATCAACTGAGATATAGACATAAGAAGACAAAATATCAAGAATAGTAAATGAATGACTGGAAGTCACCTGAATGTTTATTAATAAGGGAAAGATTAAATAAATCATGGTGCATCCATAAATTGGAATACCATGTAGCCATAAAAAAGAGAATGAAGATGCTCTCCCTGAGAAAGCATGGAAAGAGTACCAAGAAAATGTGCAGAGTGGGGGGAGAGGCTGTCCTATGCATACACAGAGCTTGGAATGAGTCACCCTAAAATGCTAATAGGGCTCAAGGGTGGGAACAAGGTGGATGGGGTCTGAGAGGGTGGGAGACTTTTGACTGAAAATCATTTTCTAGAAACGCAAATGTCTTGCTGCATACATCTAGAGATCTAGAACAAGACTCAAAGAGGGGAAGACAGAGGGATGACTTAAAATAGTTGCTTTGCTCCTCTGCCCAAAGTTACCTGGATGTCTTTCATCATGATGTTGGGAAAAGGAGAAGGAAGGGGCAGAGGAAGAAACAGAGGGTGCAAGTGGGAGACCAGAGGTGGGGTGCCCTGTCTGCAGGTGGAGATGGCCATCTCCATCCACTGAACACATCAGTGGTGTGCTCCTCACATCACACTCAGCAAGTATGCTTGACACCAGGAAGGGGCTTGGAAAGATGTGACTGAGGTCTGAGCCAGTCAGTAGCTGTGTGATCTGCCTGGCCAGTCCCTTTATTGCCACCCACTTGGGAGCCAGGCAGGGCTATGGGTACAAGCAAGGACCCCCGAGTCAGTTCAAGCCCTGGCTCTGCCACTTGCTGGCTCCGTGGGCTTGAGTACCTAATGCACCTCCTCCAAGCCTCAGTTTCCTCACTTGTAGCACAGGAATGACACTGGTACCCACACTTCTCTATTAGGAAGTGACCAGAGTGCACGGGACAATGTCAGGTCCATTACGGATGCTCAGTAGCTTTTAGTGCTTACTTTACTACTTGAGTGGTACTCTTTGTGGTTCAAAGCACAGACCCTGACTCTTCATACTTAGGATGAACCAAGTCTCTGGTTTCTCCACAGGAGAAGGCTGACCTGGCCTTGCTGACCCGCTGGCTGACCTAACAGAGACATTTCCATTTCACCTCTGGGGGCTCAGTGTGGGGATCTCCAGAGGGGCTCTTCTGCGGGCACAGATTCCAGAGGCAATGCCAGATGTTGGTTTGCAGCTGTGCTCACAGATCACCCTGTCAGTGTTTATTCCCTGCATAATTGCTAAGTAAATGGCTTAATGCCGTTGCGAAAATGGCTCTAAAAGTTAATGATTTTTTTCTAAGAGGAGAAACCTCCTCCCACCCACAACCACACCAAATTGCTGGTTCTCAGTCTCCCTGCCTCATGGAAAGAGGCCATGGGTCCAGACTGCAACCCAGTCCAGCAATTTACTTGTAATTCCACTTGTGATGATTGTGTCTTGGTTGGGACAAAAAAGAGCAAAGCCGGTATCAGCCGGATTGCTGGGGAATTCCTTACCCTCACTACTATTATGTGTTCACTGTGTTGAGAAGGAAGTTTTAGGCTGCACTAATATTCAGGGTTCAAAGAGTTCAAGGAGAGTTTGTCAAGTTTTAAAAATGTCAGATATAAAATCTGGGTGTGTGGTGTGCACCTGTAGTCCCAGCTACTTGGGAAGCTGAGGCAGGAGGGATTCTTTCAGTCCAGGAGTTCAAGGCCAGCCTGGGCAACACAACAAGATCCTGTTTAAAAAAAAAGAAAAAGAAGAAGAAAAGAAAAGAAAAAATGGAGGAGGAGGAGGAGGAGGAGGAGGAGGAAGAAAGTCCAAAGGCTTTTCAGAATAAGGGTCCAGCAGCAGCCAAGTTACAGCCTTCACAGTGCCATTGACCTCATCTGTCACTTAGATCTGCCTTGAGGAAGAAGACTAGGTAGGAGGAGGGGAGGGGCCGACGCTGTGGTTACTGCCGCTGTGAGTTCTCCTCTGTCCACTCCACACCTGCAGCATGCACCGGACAGGCTAGGGTCGAGGTTCAGACTGTGGCCCCCAAAGCCATGTCGCCTGAGGTCAAGTCCCTGCTGTGCTTTCTTATAAGCAGCGATGTGGTTTCTTTTTTGGAGGAGAAGGATAAGATTTTTAAAAATTACAATTATTAGAGCATATTAATTATACAAAACAATGGGATTCATTGTGACAATGTCATGCATACTCATGGCTATGGTACTCAGACCATAGCCACCCTCCCTATTTCTCTCTTCTGCCCCTCCCTCTCCCTCAATCACTTTTCTCTAGAAGCCCCCCTTCTACTTTTTCTTTTTTAGATTTCACATAGAGAGAGAACTTATGGAACTTATCTTTTTGACACTGGCTTATCTTGCTTAGCATGATGTCCAGTGCCACCCATTTTCCTGCAAATGATATGATTTCATTCTTTCTATGGCTAAATAACATTCCATTGTGTATATATACCACATTTTCTTTAGGGGTCCACACTGATGGACACCTAGGCTGGCTGAGTCCAACTGTGTGGCGGTGACCTAGTCACTTACCTTCCCAGTGCTTCAATTTCTTTTCTGTAAAATGGTGATTATAACAGCACTTGCTTCCCACCAAGCCTGTGAGCGTTGGATGAGCTCATATGGGTAAATTCCCTGTTCACAGTAAGAAAAATGGAAGTTTGGTCTCAAATAACCAGTACAGAGTCTTTTTGTTTGTTTCTTTTTTCTGTTACCTAAGTTACCTAGTACTAAAGAGTACTTGATTCAGTGGAATCAAATGGTTGGCAAGAAGGGGCTGAAGTTAGTGACTTATGTAATTTACAGGGAACTAACTTCAGCCCAAGCAGATTCTGGTTTTGCCTCACAGCTTCCAGATCTAGAGCAGCTCACTAAAAGCCACCCTCGAAGAATCTCACAGATCCGTGGCCAGGACGGACTGGGCCTGCAGCATTGTGGGGAGTAGTGAGGACGGGGCCATCAGGTGTATGCGCCACACACCACAGGGGACGGCTTGAGCATCTCTCGGGATTCCTCCTCCAAAGCCCCACTTGGCTGGGCTCTGAGGGTTTCCCTCCACGCCCTTTCCCTGCGCCAGCTGTTCGGTCAGCTGAGCTGCTGGCCCTGCCCCAGCGCTGAGCCACGGTCTTGCTCCACAAATCCTCCGCAGCCCGCAGTCCAACAGGGGCAAGGCTCATCCATGTCTAGGAGGGCGCTTTCCCCCGGGCCTCGAAGCACTGGGCTGACATCCTAAGCGACTACATTATTTACTAAGTCTGCGACCTCAGGTAAGTGATTTTACCCCTCCGAGTCTCAGATCAGTCATACAAAAAAAAAAAAAAACAATAATACTGTTATTAAGTTACTTGGAAGACAAAGTGAAATCATGTCCAGAAAACACAGAGCGATGCCTGGCATGTAATAGGTTTGTAATGCCTGCTTTGTGAACAAATAAGTAGCCCAATTCCTCACGTAAATAGGATTTCTGCTAGTAGGAAATGGGCTTTGGTAGCTTTTTATGATGTGAATATAAGGCAGCATGGGTAAAAAGAAATGAAGAATTAGGGCTGGAGATGGTGTTGGGAACTTTTGCAACCAACTCTATCACTTTAAGTGTTAATTTCCTCTATCAAAAATGGGGATAATAGTACTCATTTGTGGCTAGCAGGAAAATTAAATGAGATAGTGCTTGTGAACAGAGCCTGATTCAATTGAAGACTTCTGCAAACCTTAGCTATGCTTAAAAGCTTGTTTGGGTTGAACTATTAGGATACGAAAGTCAATTTTTCTTCATTCCTGGTTTAAAATTTAAGTTTTCAAGATTCGGATGTATTTAAGAAATTCTGGTGTTATTTTAGTGAAAGTTTGAGTCAAAGCAGAAATTATTTAATTTAAGCTAATAGCTTTGGCTTTAGAAGTCTAGAACTACTACACAATCCATAAACTCACTAATAGTCCTCTCTTGATGTTTAGTTTCAGGAATCTCAACTTCTTTGCTGGCTGTTAGCTTTGTGGTGGGTTTTCTTTCATCCATGACACACTCAGAATTAATTTGGAGTATGAGCTAATAGCCCAGCACTCCTGGTCAGTGTTCCCTTTGATTTTGTGTAAATTGTGAGCAATTGGCCATATTCCATAGGCAACTAATTATGAAGATGGAATATGCATGAGCAGAGTTTAGTGCTGGGATCAAATAAAGCTCACAACAAATTCAATGTGACACTGTAAAGGATATGCAAAATCAGTATGTGCTGCGCAGTAATTAGACATAAATGCAGTTCACAGAGATGACAATAGTTGTCTTGCTCAAGACAAGTCCTTCTGGGAGGAAGGCGGTGAGCTTTGAATTTCCAGAATTTTCCAGAATCTAGAGTATCTAGATGCCTCTCTTTGCCAATAGTGCCTGAGAGACCAGGAGGCTTGCTGTTCAGGACTAGGACATGACAAAGTCAATCTCCTCCTGGGCCCTCCAGGGGATTGACTATAAGGGAAGTTTGTTAGTCTAGACCAGAGATTGGCTAACTTTTCTACGTAGGGCCAGATAGTAAATATTTTAGTCACCCTGTTTAGTCATAGGGCTTGTGTTGCAACTACTGAGTTCTGCCCTTGTAAGGCAAAAGCTGCTACAGAGGATACGTACACAAATGGGTTTGCCTGTGTTTCAATAAAACTTTATAGAAACAGGTGATGGGCCAAACTTGGCTCATGGGGTGTAGTTTGCTGGGTCCTGATCTAGACTTAGGTTCTTAGTGGGAAACTGGAGAAGAGGAGGACCAAAACCACCTTCTCGAAGCAGAACTTGCATCTGGGTTGATGGGTGAAATAGGGGCATGGGAAGTTGGGGTGTAGGGTACCTTCATACTTTTTTTTTTTTGGAACCAGGGATTGAACTTAGGGACACTCAGCCACTGAGCCACACCCCCAGCCCTAGTTTGTATTTTATTTAGAGACAGGGTCTCACTGAGTTGCTTAGGGCCTCGCTAAGTTGCTGAGGCTGGCTTTGAACTCACGATCCTCCTGCCTCAGCCTCCCAAGTCACTTGGATTACAGGCGTGCGCCACCACGCCCGGCTCCCACCTTCATACTTTTTTACTCTTCCCTGCCGTCACAGGGTTTGGCTGCCTTAATGAAGGCAACCAGTTGGAGATGTATTATAGAATGTAGAAGAGTATGGAAACCAACTGGGATCAGGTTTAAATCACAGCTCTCTCTTGATTTAGCTATGTGACCTGGGGCAAGTAATTCTCCCTATCTGAGTACATTTGTAAAATTGGAATGATAGATCCTGTTTCATAGAATGGTAAGGATCAAATGAACTTCATTATGTAAACTGTTTATCATATACTAAATAGTAGAGTTGGGGTACCTTTATATTTGTAGTGAATAGGAAGTTTAAGGCAAGTTCAAAACCTCTTTAGGATTTGTCACCTTTCATATAGATTTACAACCTCCCCAAGATTGGGTCTATAGTCAGAGTTCCACTCCCATAATCTATGTTAAGAGTGGAATTGCTGGGTTGTAGATTGTGCATGTTCAGATTTAGGACGTGTATGCCCAGCTGATACCAAACTGCTTTGTAGACACTAAGTAGTTTTCCAAAATGGCAACATCTATTTGTATGTCCATGAGCAGTGTCATGAGGGTCCCAGGTGTTTACCCTTCTGGTTTCTGGTGGTGCAAATAGGCCTCTTCCTCGTGAGTTATGAGTTTTTGCACTTTCTCACATGCTCATTAGCCATTGATAACCTCTTTTGTGTCATGCCTGTATGTGTGCAAGTCTTATTGAGTAGCTGAAGCTCTTTCTCCAGTCTGGAAATGAGACCTTTAGCTGTGACAAGTATTTTCTGGTAAGCGGAAGTCCCTGATTTTAATGCAGTTCTACTTAGCTATCTGCTTTAAAATCAGTGATTTAAGTAAATTCTTTGGTACTGTTTATATCATGTTGTTTGTAACACTTCCCACCAGTATACACCATTTAAGAACCATTGGATTCATGGTCTAATTTTTTTCCCATCCTGAGATTTGGGGAATCCATAAAACTCCACCATTTTCATTTGAGTTTGTCATCAACACACCTGGGAGGAGGGATATGTGAAGCAGTTGTTAGCTGTGAACCACCTTTGGCACTGGGGTGTGGTTCAGTTGCATCTGTATGTTCATCTAACATTTATCTGAAAGTGAGGATGATGGTGCAGAAGACAGAGCAGTGGAGAGATTTTGGTGGGCATGAGTCAGTGCTGGAAGAGGATTTCAGGGGAGAGGTTAGGTGGATTAGCAAAATGGGGGTTTGAACAGCTTGAAATGTAGCCAGGGAGGAGTCCTGGATTTCTGGAAAAGTGAAAGGGAATCAAGAAGAAGTGGATCACAGGATAAGCACAAGAGATGGTTAGGGAAACAGAAGAGAAGGTTTTAAATATGTGACGGATGTCAGAAGCTCAAATATAGCAAAGAAAGGTGTTCATGGGGCGTGGCCCTTTGAGATCTGATTTCCTTGACTTTTCCCATTTTATTTTTACCAGTAAGGTTTTAATGGTCTAAATCATATAGCAAAAGTTTTTTGGATAATAGTGACACTTGACACTTCATATCTACCATTTTCCCCTCCTGATGGGAATAAAATGGGTTGTTAACTCTTGGATAGGAAGGGAACAGAAGCAGAGGCAAGCCCTGTGGGGAGAATGCATTTCATGTCAAGTTTGTGCAACTGGTCCAGCCTACAACACTCCTTGGCTTGGAAGTTTCTGTTTAGGTCATATTAGGAGGACTCTTCCAAGTGGCTGAAAACCCAATGTGAAAGCTTCAGTCACCAAAGGAAGTTTTTGACTCACGTGACTGAAATGTCTAAAGTGGGTGCTGGCCTTAAATGAGGCCTTCTCTGCCAGCTCAGGTGGTGTCACCAGGGACTGAAGTTTTCTTTCCCCTGGCGCCTTCACCACCATTGACTTTATCCTTTGCTTGTTGATATGAGGCTTCCCTACCTGCCACAGCTCCCAGCTCCCCTCCCATGAGAGCTGAAGCAGCTGTGGTTCTCATCCCACACTGTCCAAGGGAAGAAGGAGGAATCTTTTGCAGTATTTCCTGCTGAAGATCTAGGATTCACAACATCTCATTGGCCCAAATGACAATGGGCCATGTGACAATGCTTTATCCAATCACATAGCTGAGAGTCTGAGGTAGGTTAATTGTATTGGACAGCCCAGAATCCAAGGAGACCTGGGTGCAGAGTCAGCCCTGCCCCAACTGCATGGCTTCTCCAATAAAAGGAAGGGTGCTGATGCTGGGGAAGCACCAAATAGTGGCCATTATACCTGGCAAGGAAGTGTGGACCATCAGGGAAGGTTCATGTACCAAGAGCAGCCGAAGACTTAGGAGCCAAAGGCCAACAAAGTGCAGCTTCCTGAGGTCACTGCTGGGTTCAGGTGACCTGACTGGATTGTGGCTTCAGTGCCTAGCAGTTAAATTTCCTGAAATTTCTTGGTCTCATACTGCTTCTCTTACAAATGTGTAAATGATTCCAGTCCTCTCTTCTTTAGAGGAATGGTGAGAGAATATTTTCAGAAAAACTTTGGATAACATAAAAATGTCTGAATGTATGGTATTTTTACTATAAAATACCCTAACAAGAACAAACAAATCTGCAGTGTTTTCATTTGAAGTTTGATTTCTGAAGCCCATATTTGTGCAAAGGAATGATCCTGGTATTGATTATGATAAAAGTACTAACCACACCATCTGTTCAGGGCTTATGGTGGATCATCACTGTTCTAGATGTTGTTCATGCATTCCAATTACTCTTTAAGTAACCTCATCATTTAAGCACCATCACTATCCCTGTTGTGGGGGGTTCTCCTGCCAGGTCCCACACGGATGAGAAGAAGGTTTCTGTCGGAGGACAGTGCCAGCTATTGATTAATCACTAAGAAACTTATCCACTCAAATAAACACAAGAGCCAATAATATTTTCAAATGGGAGGGTGTGCAATGGATTGGGCCATGCCAAGATCTGGCCTCAATACAAGATGGAGGAGCACACCTCCCCTTTATTTATAGCTGTACAGGCAAAGGAGGACCAAAAGGGGCTTCTTCTGTGAGGAACACATGGGGTGGAGTTAGGGAAGCCATTTGCTTAGAGAATTAGCATTTCCCCAGACGGTGAGCCACTTCTGTACAGGGCCACCTACCCCAGGCTATCTGAAACAGTCTCTCATGACTGCCAGTTCCTGGGAGTCAGACCTCTATATCCCATGGCTCAGCCAAGCTTGATTCTGCTAACCATGGATGGCTCCTCACACCCCGTTTTGCACATGAGGAAACTAACCCACGGAGAAGCCATTTGTCCAACATCACCCAGCTAGCAATGATAGAGCAGAGCTTCAAATCCAGGCAGTCTGTCTCTAGAATCTGAACTCTGAACCACATTATTCATAGCTGAGTGTTGAATCTACTTCTCTGCAAGTCAAAATATGAAGTCAAGTTTACCTATGCCCTTTTGGGCACCCATAGGTTTAGTTAATGCAAAATTCCTTTATGGATTCATTAGCCGTGAAAATAAATACCTAAATAGAAGCACATTTTATTATGTTAGTACTTTTTCTTTGGTGATTGTAGCTTTTACCTGTGGGTATGTGGACACATCCAAGACAAAAGCACATCATTTGTGGGATTAGAGCTCATCGGGTAGAAAGAATTGTGTCCGAAAACCAGAATCATAGGTGCAGCTCAATCCATTCCCACTATAACATTTAGCGTTTCTGTTTCCTCATTTGTCAGATAAGAGGTAGCATCTATTGCCGAGTGAACACGCACATCAAAGTCAGATGCTGTCTAGAACAGTCCTTCAAGAGCTGTCAAGCACTGGACACATCTAAGGCATTTATCAATTTTCTTATTACTAATGTTTCCAGAGGCCATTTGTTTTATCAATGAATTATGTTCCAGAGGAAGAGCATTTACTACCTTCTGTATTTCCATGGGATTATGCACTTTAATTTCTTTGGTTTTTGACCCTCTAAGTGGGCTGATTTCCTCCTATGGAGCTGTCTGGCACAGTTGTCAGTATAAGGCAATGTGCTGCTTTACCTACTTCTGGGTATGCACCTTAAACGAGCACTTAGCCAGTACCTCCTGGAGGTCCTTGAGGGATAACACATTTGCAGGTTGTACAAGAGCATAGGGCCCCAGGTCCTGTGTAGCATCACCGTTGGATTCATCCCCTGGTATAAATATTTGATTTCCATAAAACCACATGTTGTGACCTATTTTCCATCAGTGTTCCATAGTGTGCATGGGGTTTTGTTTTGATTTTACCATTTAATGTTGATATATTTTTATTCTGGTAAAAGAATTCCTCATAATGGTGTGGGTAGGTTTAACCCAATGCTGTGCTGGATGAAGCACGTGAGCCAACTGTTAAATACAACTGGGTTGTCAAACTGAGTTATTAAAAATTAAATTATATAAATGTGCAATTAACATACTAAGACCCAAACTAATAAATATTGAAAGGTAATCGTTCCCTTTTTTTTGGTAGTATTTTGGTATTAGCTGCTTGGTTGGGGTTATTTTGTCTATTGTATTTTTTTTATGGTGAAAATACTTATGCAGGTGTTCTCTGTGCATCTACTCCCAACTTTGTGTTCAGTGACAGTATGGGGCCTATTTAAAATCCGTCATGGGAGTTGCATTTATACTCGATTCAGCAAATACAGCAAGCAGGAATCCCCCTCCTCTGCTGCACCCTAATCCTGGCTGTTCACATCTGCTGGCAAAGCACTGGTCTTCTCTACTCTCAGTTCCTGGGGCAAGTCTGATTGGCTTTAACCAACCAGCAAGTCCTATGTCACTGTCTGCAGCAAAAGGCTGATTATGGCCAACTCGACTCTGATCCAGGACTTTTGTTTGCCCGTGGAGGGAATGAAGCTGGGAGGAAGCTGGTTTGGAGTTGTTTCAGTCCTTTGCTACACAGGGAACAGCCCTGGAATCACACGTGGAGGAACGCGGAGAAGCTGAGCGGTGGGGGACTGGGCTTTAGAATGTCATCTGAGCCTAGTGATCAACCTGCAACAGGCTTTCACCTGCCTAAGTCAGGGATTGCCCCGCTCATACTGCAAAGCACTGGACAGTCAGTGCTTCAGCCTTCGTCCGCCATGCTGTTTCTTTCACGGCTACTCATTTTTCAATGGAGCGCAGAGCCTTTGGCCAGGACAGAAACCAATGGGCGTGGCTTCATGCAGGTCAACTATTCACAAGCAGGCAGTGGGCAGGATTTGGTCCAGGGCCAACAGTTTGCAGATCCTCAACTAAGGCATTCAATTCTTTCTTTTTTAAAATTTTTATTTTATTTTATTTTTTTGCTTCAGCATATTTTTCTTAGGTTTTCTGAAAAAGCCTTTATTGAAAAAGGGTTCTAAGTTGTGAACCATAGACATCGACTTCACATTCTTTAAGGAAACGGAGAAATGTATTGTCAAAATAAACCACAGCCAAAGTTCAAATTCTCCCAAGAGAGAGTCTGATGGTGGTAGCTCAGGTCACATGTCCAGGGGAAGGGGGACTTGCCAGTCCTTCCAAGGCTGCGTGCAGGAGGGAAGGGTTTGTTCCTGTGGGAAAGATGAGGAACTCTTACCAGATAGACAGATGGGACCCTAACCCTAACCCTAACCCTAACCCTGCTGCATTGGGAAGGGAAGAACTTTCCAAATCGAGCATGTTCAGCAGCCACCCTACATATGCCGCTCATCGAATACAGTGTTATATGTTTGAAAAAAGCTCCAGTTGACAGCAGACCCACGTCCTTGATGTCCCTCTGCTATTTTACCTTGGACAAAATCCAGAGCTTCTCTGGGCCTTAGTTCTTTACGTACAAAGGGAAATTGATGAACTTGGAATTATAAGGTCCTTTTGAGCACTAGCTTTTGGCGGGTCTTTCCATACATCCATCATCTTGCCTATTAATCTCTAAAATGTAATACCCCGTGCCCTGCAGTTCACCTTTGTGCATAATCAGTAGCTGTGGGACCTCCCACATGTTCTTTCTTTCCATAGGTATTAATCTTCTCATCTGGTATCAGCCTTACCTTGCAAGGCTGTGTGAGGATTAGGGTTGTGTTTACTACATGCGTCGACCGTTCAGAGTGGGAACTCTGGACCAACATGAGCAGGGCTCAGTCTTCATTTAGCCCTTTTCATGCTGTGCAACACTGAACCGATTATTTGAACTCTTGGAATCTTTGTTTTCTCCTCTGTAAAATGGAATATTTACAGATCCCTCCTCATGGACTTCTTGTATGGATTAAATGAGATACTGAATATAACATGCTTAGTAGAGAGCCTGCCACACAAAACCCTGTAAAGAATAACTGTGCAGTGTCATTGCTTCTAATGATTTTATTTGGTTTCTAGAATAGGCTCCATAAGGGGTTCCTCCTAATTTTTTTAAAATGTTCTTATTATGGAATTTTTCAAAATAATTCTCTGGGCTTCCATGCTGTGGTTTGCTTTTCGTTGTTTTTCTAAAATTAAAAAGTAACATGCACATATTTTTTAAAAGATTTGGATGTTTTAGTGATAGTGACAAATTGAAGTAAGAAAGGTATTTATTTGCTCACATAACTGCAAAGACATCTAAATTTAATACATACTCAATAATGTCTTCAAAGATTGTTTTCTTCTCTCCACACTCTGCCTTCTGTGAGAACATTTCTTGATTATACTATCTCAACTCATAACCAAGGATGGTTGTCAATAGACCCAAGGCTACCGGCTTCCTTTTCCACATCCTATAATGAGGAAGAGGTCTGTCCGTGTGGCTTTCTCAGAAGAACAGGGAAGTTTCTTTCCCAGAAGCCTTGAGCAAATGTGTTTCCAAGTCTCACTCACCCAGATTAGTTCATGAACCTGTTTCTGAAAAAATTAGACTGGACATCACTAATGTGCTTAAATTAATCTGGACCCACCTCTGAAGCTGGCTGGTGGTGCATGTGGTCAGCCCCAAATGCAGGGAGAGTCTGTGCCTGGGCAGGGGCAGTAGGGCATCACTTGGGTCCACCACCTCTGCTTTGATCCCTATTGCTCCTAAGTCCCTGTGTTCACCTGCCCAGCCTGCCAAAGAGAAGTGAAGCCACAGGCGGAAGGCTCAAACAACAGAAATCCATTTTCTCACAACTCTGGGTCTAGAAGTTCAAGATCAGGGTATCAGCAGGTGGGTTTCTTCTGGGGCATTTCTCCTTGGCTCATGGGTGGGCATCTTCTCTGTCTTCATCTGGTCTGGGCCTGTCTGTGTTCTCTTTTCTTTTTGTAAGAACCCCAGTCACATTGGGCAGGGGCCCAGTCCACCAACACAACTGCATTGTATCTTAATTACCTCTTTAAAGGCCTATCTTCAAAAGTACTCACTTTCTGAGGTACCAGGGGCCTGGGGCTTCAACCCAGGAATTTTGAGGGGATGCGGTGCACCCTTAGCAGTCCCCCACCACCAAGCCTACTCCTCAGAGTAACTATTTGTAATGATTTGATACATATCTAAGTTCATAATTGTTCCAAAAACATTCTTTGAAATGAACCTACACTGACTTTGATGCAGAGATTAAGGCAATATTGATGAGATTCTCTTAGCAGACAGGAAATCTTGTGCAGGCCTGACAATTTTATCCCAAAAGATTGTAAAGTTGCCAGTAATTTGGGATGTCTTATTTTTTAAAGTATCTCATTAAAATATCCACACATTTAGGGCTGGAGTTGTAGCTCAGTGGTAGAGCGCTTGCCTCGTATGTGTGAAGCCCTGGGTTTGATCCTCAGCACCACATAATGATAAATAAATAAAAGTATTGTGTCCATATACAACTTAAAAAATGTTTTAAAAAATATCCACATAATTATACCCAACACAAATTTTTGGTGAACCCTGGAAATGAGTTCATAATAAATATAACACAAGAAAACTGAACAACTTAACTGTGGGTTAGAGAGCTGTGGCAGATGCTATTTTCATCTGCCTAGCTTACACTGGTCATGCTACTTTGGGTTCCTTTGGGGAACTCCTTCTCTACTCCATGTGATTTTTGAATATGTATCAGTCAAAATATTGCCCACTGTCACCCACCTCTCCTCTAGCCTCACAATAGGGTTGATGGTGTAGCCCAACCTAACCATCTTTGGGACATGGTAATAAGTTAAAAGACTGGATACATAGTCAGAGTCAGACCTTGTCCAGTGTTAGGAATTGGAGAGGAAGAGTAACCCTCCTGTTGTAAGTTAAATTGTGTTCTCCTAAGATGTGTTGAAATTCTGATTTCTTGTACATATGTATATGACCTCATCTGGAAGTAGGGTCTTTGCAGAGATCATCTCATTAAGATGAGCTCATATGTATTTTGTGCTATGGTTTGAATACGGATAGTGTCTCCTAAAAGTCCTTGTGGTGAAGACTTGGTCTCCAGGTGGTGCTATTGAGAGATGGTGGGACCTTTTAGTAGGTGGAGACTAATGTCACATCCTCAGGTCATTGTGGGCATGTTCTCAAAGGGGATTCTGGGACTCTGGTCTTTTCCTCTTCTGATCTCTTCTGTTTCCTGACTCTTGATCTAAGCAGCTTGTTCTGCCACACATTGCCAAAAATATGTGCTACCTTCTGCAGAGACCCAAAGATGGAGGGATGGCTCATCTTGGACTGGAATCTCCAAAACTGTGAACCAGAATAAACCTTTTCTCTTTATAAGTTTATTGCCTAAGGTATTTCATTATAGTATTGCAAAACTGACTAACACAATTAAGATGGGCCCTATTCCAATATGACTAGTGTCATTATAAGAAGTTGAAAAGGGACATGGAGACACATGAGGAAGATGCCATGTAAGGATGGAAGCAGAGATGGATTGATGTGATGCTATAAGCCAAGTGAAGCCTAAATGCTAAGGAACAGCAAGGATTGCTGGCAGAAGCTAAGATAAAGACATGAGTTAGAGTCTCTCCTAGAGACTTCAGAGTGCTTGTTCCTGTGGACAACCTAACTTCAGACTTCCAATCTCAAGAATTAGAGACCAAATTTCTGTTTTTTATTTTTTTAAGCCACCCAGTTTCTGGTATTTGTTACAGAAGCTCTCATATGCTAATACACTTCCCATTCTTTGGATATGAAGTTGGCAGTGGCTAAGGATTATGGGTGGCTGTCTGTGAAGGGATAGAGGCAAAACAAGAGATAAAAAAGAGCTGAGAGATGGACCAGTAGGAAGTGAGTAGTTCTGGTATTGTTGAACCTCAGTTCTAATCTATTGGCCTGGTTCCCATAGCAACTCCATTCTGTGCCACCTGTTACCTATCTCAGAGCTTTCTAACCAGGGCACCAATGGAAATTCATTATCCTGAGATACCAGTTCTTCCAGCTTGGTAGCCAGTCTGGGTTGGGGTGAGAAGCCTGCCTCCAGTTGCAACCATTGGAGATCACTCCTGTGGGCGCTTACGCAAACCATTTTCTCTGTGTGCCAGGACATGAAAAAGTTGGGAAGCGCCAACATACCTCCAAGCATTCCTAGTGTAATGAACCCATAGTTCCTGCTTTTGTTGACATTATTTTGACCTGGATTTCCAACATTTGCAATTCAAAGAGTCCGGTTTATTCAATATGATCAGCTACAAATATGTTAAGCATTTGGAGAATGTCTGCTAAAAATTATTGAGGCTGAAGTTTAAGATACTGATCATACTGTGCATTGGCAAGGATGCACAGCAACTGAAAGTCTTGCATGTTATTGAGTATAAAAAATAATACTTAGGAAGTCCATGTGATAGTTATTGTAAAGTTAACCAGTTTTTTCACTATTAGTTACAGACCCAAGAGAAACGAGTGTATATGTCCACCAAAAGACTTAAGCAAAACAGTTTACAGAAGAATTATTCCTAATAATCGATAAATTGGAACAGTTCAAATGCTCTAGCAACAAGTAATGGATAAATAAATTATTATATATTTGCATAAGACTTCTGTATAGTTAATAGAAAAGAATGAATTATTGGAATGCACAAGAATATAGATGAATCACAGACCTTGTGTTGGGTTACAGAAGGCAGACACAAAGTGTATACTGCACAATTCTGCACATGTGATGTTCAGAAGAGCACACCCTGGTCAGTATCGATGCCTGTTAAAGTGGGGAGTGGGCAGTGGAAGGTGGGTGGGTGAAAACCCTGTGAGGTTCTGGAAACGCCCCGTATCTCCATGGTGGGAGTGGCAGCCTCTGGTGTGGACGTATGTAAAACTCTTAGTTAGGCTCTTAAAATGAGTATGCTGTAGGGGAGTCACCGCTGGAGTGGAAAGTTCTAGGGGAAACCAGTACTCTCCAAGTTTATAAAACATGGTATTTAATATCAAGGATCTTAATTTATCCTTCTTAAACGTATCTGAAACAAATGCATACTTTTTAGAATTTTAGACACTACAGAAAACTAAAAAGTAGAAAATAAGTCATCCATATTCTACTAGAGAAAACCACTGTTGACTTTTGAGATACATCTTTTTGTTCTCTTACAGTAAAATATTTCCATTCTCTTTTCAGACTTTTAATAAAAGTGTGATTATAATGTACCAATTACCAATAGTTACTTGGTAACTTTTTTTTTCACCTTTTATATACATTTTTTACAAAACATATTGCTAAAAATAGTATTGGTTAATAATCTTCAACAACAGCATTTTCTGTGTTGGCATAATACACCCCATGTTCCTTCACAAAAAGTTAAACCAATTTCTGATGGTTTTGATGACTACTTTTCATGTACTTGACATTGTAACCCCCCTCTCAAGTAAATATTCATTTATTTGTCTTTACACATGTCCAGGTCCTTCCTAGGGTAGATTCCTGTGAATCAATTGTTAAGGTTTGCAAAAATGCCAAGGTTTCTTTCCCTCTTTTTTTTAAATTAAAAGATAAACATTTTTTTTTTTACTTCTGATGCATATTCGAAATTTCTTCCCAAACCATGACAACAATATCGGCCTTTTTATTTTACTTTTTCTTTATTTAATCTCTCAAATACGCAAAATTAGATAGTATTATTAACTCCCACATATCTATCAACCAGCTTTAATAATTATCAACATTTTTTTGTTTTTCTTAAAAATATTTTCAGTTGTAGACAGGCACAATACCTTTATTTTATTTGTTTATTTTTATGTGATGCTGAGGATCAAACCCAGGGCCTCATGGGTGCAAGGCAAGCGTCCCACCACTGAGCTACCACCCCAGCCCGCATTTTCTGTTCTTATTTAAGTTCCATCTCCCCTCCACCAAAAAACACCATTATTTTCTTTTCTAGTCCATTTAAGGCCAATTACAAATGTTATAGTTTTTTGCCCATGAATACTTCAGTGTGTCTCCAATAAAATAGGACAAACACACACACACACACACACACACACACACACACATTGTCACAATCACACACAAACTGACAACAATCCACAATTCATTTCTAATGGAATCTTCTAATACCCAGTCCATATTCAATTTTCCCAATTCTCCTCCACTTGCTTTACTGGAATCAAGTCCCAAATCAACATTGCCTCTGACCTGCCTCCTCTCTCTAACAGTTCCCCCGTCCTCCCTTCTCTTTGCACCTCCTTCCCAACAGTCCTATTTATTTGAGGATCTGAGTCAGCCATTTGTCCTATAGAAGGGCCCATGCTCCTCATGTGAATGACTGCACCCTCATGGTGTCCTTAACCTGTGTCCCCTCTTTCCAACCACCCCCCACCACACACCCATTAGATTGTTTTGATTAAAGTTGCTAAGCTCTTAAAGCAACTTTTAAATGGCCCCTGCAAAGATCATGACTATTTAAAGAATCTAAACCATTCTTAAGAGCCTAATGAAATGTCAGGATAAGTGGTTGTTCAAACCTTGCCCAGTTAGGGGCAATAAAAATAAAACCCTGTTATTGCATCTGGGTGGATTCTCCTGAGGCCCGTGGGAGACGAAGTACAAAGTGCTAGGAGCCTTCGGAGGGGAAAGAGATTTCACTTCTTGCTTACTTAGCTCACAGAGAAATGTGACTCAAGGAAACAGAATTTGGGGCTTGTGTAACACCATAATAGGGGAAGGAGAGGAGAGAAGGGGACTTAGAAGCAAGTCATTTGACTTAGGGAAGATAAATGAACCCTTGGGAGTATAAATGGGATGTCTGATAGTTTGTGACAATGTCCATATAGGTAATTTCTTCTCCTAGTGCCAAGTTCTCATCTCCAGGGACAGGAGTCAATCTTCTGTGGTTGCAAAATTCCCAGGGAAGGGGATTTATGAGCACTGAGTTCCTTTGGGAAGCTCGGTTTTCAGGGAGGTAAGGGGTGTTCAGGAAGAAAGACTCTTCATAACAGTATATTTTGGACCTCTTCATTTGCCTCATCTGAAACTTCCTGGAAGTTTTACAGATAAGGAGCCAAGTTTTGTGGTTGCTCCTGATTGCTCCATATCTCATGGAAAGTGTCCCCCTGTCTAGGGAAAGGTTAGACCAGTTGCACAGGAGGCAGTGGTGCAGGTGGGAGCAGCAGAGTCCCTGAGGTCACCCTTTACGTGGTGCAAGCAATCAGGCCTGCAATAAAGGGCATTCCCATAGAAGCCAAAGAAAAAGAAAGATGAATGGTTGGAACAGACTATAAAACCATTTTTTTAAAGTCCAGAGTGCAACCACTTGAGAAGATTTCTACACATTGGACTTGAAATGTCCTTAGATGATGGAGTGAGGACGGTAGTGGTAATGTCTCAGGAACTGCTATTTCCTCGAGCAGAGCATGGGAGATGAGGTATTCTGGTGAACTTTCTGAATGGCCCAAACTGTTGTGATAAATCCTTTGAAGTTATATGAAGTTGTACAGCTTCAGCTTCCAGGGTTTTGGGGAAAGGGCAGATCTTGTTCTCAGTGATGGGAGAAAAATGGAAACACTAATTACTGGCAAACTCGGTAAGATGGCAAGATCCTATTTACAAAGAGTCCGAAATCGCTCACAGACCATGAACAGGGCTAGGGTCTGATAACATGCAAGGTGAGTTTTCCATTGAACATTTCTCTCTACAGTTGCTCCCATTTTGATCCAAGACAATTAAAGTAAGTCTAGCCTCATTAAATTTGCACAAGTGCAGCAAAATGGTCATCATTGTCCACACAAGTCTTTAAAAGTTTGCTTTTACTGGAATTCAGGACGTTAAAGAGTCTTTTGAGGCTAGGAAGCCAAAGCCCAGAACTTGCCTTCAGACTTACCTTGTAATTATCTGTAGATTTAGGTGAATTCCTCTCTTCTTGAGGTCCTCAAAATAAGTTTAAGTTTTCTTAAACTTCCCAGAAGTGACCTTCATTACTCATGTGGAAGGCTGAGAACCCTGTAATGCAGGGACCAGGCTCATTTTTTCAAGAGGGCTTTGTAAGGATTGGCTCCAAAAGTTCAGTTCCTTAAAACTGGTCATATTTGACTCTCTGCACATCATCCTCAAATATGACAATGCAGTTAAAGCTGTGGTAATACAGCAGATGTTTCCAATCATGTTCTCCTGGAAGGAGAACAAATTATTATTGAACCCATGCAAATAACTATATTGCCATGAAAGTAAGAATACTCAGTAAGTCTCTGAATTCTGGAGGGATCAAATAGGGAGAAAAAGATGCAGATCTTAGTTCTGTTGACAGAAATATAATCTACTAAACTGCTGTAAGTAATAGATAGCTTAAGAAAACAGAGAAGGAGGTTCCTTCCATCCACAAAACCAACATCCAAGAACCAAGAATGATCGAAACAAAAAGGTCATAAAATTAGAATCATTCTTCATATGTTCATTTAGACCCATGGAATGCATTCTTGTCTTGCCTTGGTCTTGGGTTAGCCTGTACTTCTGCGTGCCTGTCACAGTGCCTGCCATAGGTTTCTTGTTGAAGATGAGTCCCTTTGACCTGGAGGTGATTCCAAGAGACTTCAGAGAGCATCAGAGTAAAAAGACAATCTGTGAATGACCAAAGGATTAAACCCATCCACGGTTAAAGATATCAGGAGAGTTCATGATAAGATAAAGAAGCAGGAAATTTGGTTGTTTCTGTGACACATGACTTTTAAAGATAATAAACAGAATTATGACTGATAACATTATACCAGGACAGCAAGAGCATTGACAGATTTCTAGGAACCTTCTATAATTTCTGAAATACTTCTATTAATAACTAAACCCAGACAAACATAGGGAAGGTTAAGAATCTCTTTGTATTTGACAATGCTTCCTATGCAACTTTGGATAGCAAATACACCTTGTTAGTTTAACTCCCTCTTTTGGCAAGGTGACAGAACAAATCCTTAGAGGTTTTTTAGGAGCCTTCTGAATCTCAAATTCAGTTTGAGGCTAAAAAGACTTCATTTAGAATTTGATTTAGGGTAGTTGTCAAAAATGTTAATAGGCGTGAGCCCTTTGTTAGGCAGGGTCACAGGTCACTGTCTCTTAAGGGAAGGCTTGGTTCTCTTAAATAAAAAGACTTGAAGCTACTCCTGATGAGACACAGAATCCTTGCTTCCTGGGCAGATTATTCAAAAGGTAAAGAGAAACCATTTATAATCTTCTATTAAGAGTAGGCTGATAGTCCAAGAAGCTTCATCATTTTAAGAGAGAGAATGCCAAGCTCAGTCTTTCACTGAAATGCTTCTGATATTAAAACCAATTTGAAAAACATATAATAACTCCATTCAATCTTAGTTTAGCACATGAATTAAGCCATGAGCTGAACTGACAAGAGTTTATCAAAAGAAAAAAGATTTTTATTCAAGGGCATAGGTAGGAGTTCACAGAAAAATGAGACTCAAGGAGGTGGTTACTTCTTGTTGTTAGTTGGGACTCTCCAAAGAACAGAGGCAATAGGATATGTTTATAGGCATTGAGGTGGATAAGATGTATTTATTTTGGGTAATTGGCTCATGGTTTAGTAAGTTTTTTTTGCTGCTGTGACTAAAAGGATCTGACCAGCACAATTGTAGAGGAGACAAGGTTTATTTGAGGGCTCACGGGTTCAGAGGTCTTAGTCCATAGAAGGTTGGCTCCATTCCTTGGGGCTCAAGGTGAGGCTGAACATCATGGCAGGAGAGGATAGCAGAGGGAAGCACCTCACATCATGATGATCAGTAAGCAGAGAGAGACTCCACTCTCCAGATACAAAACATATACCCCATAGCCATGCCCAATTCTCACCTCCTCCAGCCACACCCTACCACTTCAATTAATCCCATCTGGGATTAATTCACTGATTGGGTTAAAACTCTTACAACCCAATCAGTTCTCTTCTGAACCTTCTTACATTGTCTCACACGTGAGCCTTTGGGGGACACCTCACATCCAAACCATAACAGCTCATGTGACCATGGAGGCTGAAAAGTCCCAAAGTCTATTGACTGGAAGTTGGTAACCCAGAGAAGCCAGAGGTGCAATTTAGGGTGAGTCCCAAAGCCTGAGAATCAAGTGTCTTAGTTCCTTCTTGCTTCAACACTAAAACATGTGAGACCAGGTAATTTATAAACAACAGAAATTTATTTCCTCACAGTTCTGGAGGCTGAAAAGTCCAAAATCAAGGCATCAGCAGATTCAGTGTCTGGTGAGGGCCTATCTTTTTTTTTTTTTTCCATTTTACAGGTTGGGAACTAGGTCTTGGTAATACTAAGGGATTTACATAAAGTCATCAAGCTAGAAGGTGGGGTGCTGGGAGCTTGCATCCTACCCCCTCGTGACTATGAGTTCATCCTCCTACAAGGCCCTTTTGCAATTGGGTGTGGACAGCCAGAGGATCCACCTGATCCTTCCTAGGCTGTCCAGTTTCAATCCTCATATAGGATTTATTAATAAAAACAAGCATGGATAATTTGTGGTGGAGAATGTAACATGTACCAGAATTTTAAGGATCCAAGACATTCAAAGAAAATTTCCCTCTGTTTTAATTTTTTTTTTAATTTGTCAATGGACTCTATTTTTATTTATTTATATGTGGTGTTAAGACTGGAACCCAATGCCTCACACATGTTAGGCAAGTGCTCTAGCACTGAGCCACAATTCTAGCTCCCCACTGTTGAGCCGTGCTCAGGGTTCATGGATGGTCTTCTTGTATCCTTCCTACTCATTGTAATTCCAACAGATCACTCTTTATAATTCTCCATAATGGAAGAGAAGTTCCAAAATATAAGAAATATCACTTCTTACAAGCTGTGTGACCTTGGGCAAATTATTTAATCTCTCTGAGCTTAGTTTCCTTACCTGTAAAATGCAGAAAAACATAGAGTTGCTTTGAGAATGAAATAGAAACCATTCACCTAAAGCCTTTTTTAAAAAAATTAATTTTTTAAAATTTGTTTTAATTAGTTATACTTGACAGTAGAATGCACTTTGTTACATCATATATAATGGAGTATAATTTCTCATTCTTCTGGTTATACATGATGTAGAATCCCACTGGTCATATAGTTATATATGTACATGGGGTAATAATGTCTGACTCATTCTACTATCCTTTCTATCCCCAAACCCTCTCCCCTCCCTTCAATCCCCTCTACCTTATCTAAAGTAACTCTGTTCTTCCCTAGCCCCTATCCATTGTGAATTAGCATCCGTATATCAGAGAAAACATTCGGCCTTTGTTTTTTGGGGATTGGCTTATTTTGCTTTGCATGATATTCTCCAGCTCCATCCATTTACCTGCAAATACCATAATTTCATAATTTCATT
Source organism: Glaucomys volans (assembly GCA_020662805.1). NCBI lineage: Eukaryota > Metazoa > Chordata > Mammalia > Rodentia > Sciuridae > Glaucomys > Glaucomys volans. Next base: position 39,743 of record JAJEJO010001525.1, read on the forward strand.
CTTCTTTAAGGCTGGGTAATATTCTATCATATATATATATTTATTTCTATCCATTCTTCTGTTGAAGAGCATCTAGGTTGGTTCCATAGTTTAGCTATTGTGAATACAGCTGCTATAAACATTGATCTCGCTGTGTCATTGTAGTATGCTGATTTTTAAGTCCTTTGAGTATACACCGAGGAGTGGAATTGTTGGGTCAAATGGTGGTTCCATTTGCAAGCGTTCTGAGGAATTTCCATACTGCTTTCCATAATGGTTGCACCAATTTCCATTCCCACCAGCAATGTAGGAATCCACCTTTTCTCCCGCATCCTTGCCAACATTTCTTGTTGTTTGTATTCTTGATTGCCTGTCTGATTGGGTGAGATGAAATCTTCGAGAAGTTTTGATTTGCATTTCTCTAATTGCTAGATATGTTGAACATTTTCCCTAATATTTGTTGATCAATTGTAGTTCTTCTTCTTTGAAGTGTCTGTTAGTTCCACCTAAAACCCTTAATTTTTTGTCTTTAGGTAGCCTCATTCTTATTGAAGTGCTTTGATTCTGCAGCCCACACTTGCAATTAAAATTAAAAGGGGATAATAATCATTTAATGAGTAGTAATAAAACTAGAAACAATATTATTTTTAAAAAATCCTCAGCATTTGCTCTTCCTCCTCAGACACGGGCAGCTGCACCTTCCAAACCACAGGTTCACCAGGGCCAAAGCTGGGTCAGTTTCTAGTTCTACATGTGACTCTGACATCCTGGGGGCAAACAACAGGAGTTGGGAGTCTTTACCAGTTCTGAAGAGGCGTGGGTCTGACGCAGACTCCTCTGCTGTGTGACCCGAGTGATTTTCTTAACCCTCTGTGCTTAATCCATTGCCAAACTCCAAATCCCTTTTCTCCCAAATACCTCTATCCATTTCTCTGCTTCGCACTACCCTCCCCTCTACAATCCAGCATCACCTCTCCTGGGAACCACAAGAATCTCCTAACGGAGACTTATTCTGGTCTTATTATTTAGATGATCAACGTCATCTGGGATCAGCAAAGACTAAACACAATTAAGGATCTCCCCTCCCCCATTTAAAAAGGTAGGTAGCTCACTGAGAACCCATTAAAATATCTAAAATTCAAAAGACCGATAATACCATCGAGGGGTGAGGATGTGGTGCAACTGGGCTCTTGGTCAGTGCCTGTGAGAATGGAAATTCTTAGGCTGTTAGCATGTATGTATGTTGTTCTCTTAGATCAGATCACTGAACCAGTTCACTCCCAGGTATTTACCCAGAAAAATAGAACACACGTCTACACCGAAGCTGTACATCAACATCCACAGCAGCTTTGCTCACGATAGCCCCAAACAACAAATAACCCAAATGTCCACCCACAGGGGAGTGGATTTCTCTGCTCAAAGCTCTTCTGTGGTTTTCAGTTGCTCCCAAACCTGCCCAATCTGGCCTCCGCTCCCCCGTGCCTCTAGTTGGAACTTCAGCCAGCATTGTCTGCCCTTAGCTCCCTGGCAGGCCAGCAGGGACTTACTGACTCTCCTTCCCTTGACGTGGAATTCTGTCCCCTCCCTTCTGCTTGTCAACCACTCTATCCTTCAGCTCTCAGGTCATCCTGACTCTGGCCTAAGTCAGGTCCCTTCCCTTGTTTATTGTTTTAGATTTACCTTACCTGCGTGGCACTCCCGAGAGTTAGTCATTTTATATTTGTGTGACAGTTTGACTAGTAGCTTTCTCATACGCCAGACGGATCGCATGTTTTCGTCCACCTTTGTATTCCAGTGTCTAACTCAGAACAGCACTGGCAGCGGAAGCTGATTGAACCTTTGTTGAGTGAGTGAGCCAGCGAGCTGTGCACGGTGCTGCTGGTTGACCTGAGGTTGCCAAGGAGCCACTCTGAGTCCCCCCGCCCTGACTGCAGAACACTTCATTCACTGAGGGGCTTCCTGGGGCTTCCTTAGGTGTCGTTTTTAAAAAAATATTTTTAAAGATGTTTATAGACCTTTATTTTATTCATTTATTTATATGTGGTGCTGAGGATTGAAGCCGGTGCCTCACACATGCTAGGCAATTGCTCTACCACTGAGCCACAACCCCAGCCCCAGAAGTCACCATCTATGCACTGAGCAGAGATTTTTGCATAAATATTACCCCCTTTGAGAGTCAGGCATGGTTCTCAAAGTAATTCTGGTTATTCTGGAGGCTCAAAAGTTCGAGGACAGCTTGGGCAACTTCTCTAGCTAAGTTAAAAATTAGCTCAGTGGTAGAGCATCCCTGGGTTCAATCCCCAGTACTGGGGGGAGAGAGAGAGAGAGAGAGAGAGAGAGAGAGAGAGAGAGAGAGATTGTTTCAGCCTTTTTAGAGAAAGAGTCAGCTTGAGTGTTGGGGTGGTAATCTGAAATGAATTTATGGAAATAAAAGTCACCACACAGTTCCTTGACTCCTTTTTTGCTGTGGAGGGAGTCACAGCCATTCAGGGTGGGAATTGGCTTGGGGGAGGGCAGCCACACATTGGGACACTGTCCACTGTTCATGGAACTGCCGAGGCCAGGCGATGTTGATCTGCATATGGTTCTCAAGAACGTGGCATTGACGTCAGATGCAGGTATGATGTGGCCGACGCGCGTGGATATCAGTAAATTCAAAACACTAGGCTCTCCGTAGTGCAACTCATGATCAGCCAACCATATCATAAGAAAAAGTGGAAAAAACACTTTGTAAATATTTCTTCATTCAAATTTTCCTGGATTCATGAAATCCTCTGTGATTTCTATTAGGTCTGCTTGTCATTGTGTGGTGGGCATCTTCTGATTTCGTGGTGGATAAACCTCAAAACATAGTCAGAGAGGGAAACAGCAGAGTTGAGCCTGGAAGGGAGGGAAGACAGCCCTGGGGTTGGTGTAAGGCAGCGGCTGCAGACCCTCCTCCTCCCGGGCATTCAGGGAGCTGCCTGGGTCCAGCACATCCGGCAACAGGTTCATCTTTTGTCGCCGTCACCATTTAGCTGCATTAAGCATCTGCATATCAGAAAGAACGTTTGGCCTTTGGTTTTTTGGGATTGGTGTATCTCACTTAGCATGATAGTCTCCAGATATATCCATTTACCTGCAAATGCCATCATTTCATTCTTCTTGATAACTAAGTAATATTTCATTATGTATATGTACCACATTTTCTTCATCCATTCATCTGTTGAAGGGCGCCTAGGTTGGTTCCACAGTTTAGTTATTATGAACTGAGCTGCTATAAACATTGATGTGGTCACATTACTAAAGTATGCTGATTTTAAGTCCTTTGGGTATATGCCAAGGAGTGGAATACTGGGTCAAATGGTGGATCCATTCCAAGTTTTCTGAGGAATCTCCATACTGCTTTCCAGAGTGGTTGCAGGAATTTGCAATCCCACCAGTGATATATGAGTGTACCTTTGTCCCCACATCCTCACCAACACTTATTGTTTCTTGTATTCTTTTTTTTTTTTGGAACCAGGGATTGAACTCAGGGACACTTGGCCAACTGAGCCACATCCTCAGCCCTATTTTGTATTTTATTTAGAGACAGGGTCTCACTGAGTTGCTTAGGGCCTCGCTAAGTTGCTGAGGCTGGCTTTGAACTCGTGATCCTCCTGACTCAGCCTCCCGAGTCTCTTGGATCACAAGCGTGCGACACCTCGCCCAGCCTCTTGTATTCTTGATAATTGCCATCCTGCCTGGAGTGAGATGGAATCGCAGTGAGTTTTCATGTGCCTTACTCTCATTGCTGGAGATGTTGAACCATTTTCCATCTGTTTGTTGACTGATCCTATTTCTTCTGTGAAGTAGTGCTTTGCCCTTTAATTCACCACTGTCACCTTTGCAAGAGGGGCCGTTGCTCCCCACACTCTACAGAAGAGGACACCGAGCCGCATTAGTGGTAGAAGGTCTGGGATCCACACCCACATTCTGACTTCAGAGCCTTTGCTCTTCAGTCCCTCGCTGTCATCTCCCCACGCAGGCATTGGAGTCTGTGTCCCTGCTCTAAAAGGAGAGGGGAACGGGGAGGGGGCTGGCCATGCCCCCTGTGCCGCCTAAAGCTGACACATTGAAAATAGAAAACCTCACAGCTGATTTCCTATGCAAAGAGCAGACAGGCAAGAAAAGGCTGTTTTTCCTTATTGTGTGGAACAAAGGCGAACTTGCAGTGGGGAGCAGGGTGCTGAAAGGACTCCACGTGAGCACTTGGCAGAGTCTCTGGGGCCATCTCAGAGCCAGCTGTGGCAGGGACAGCCCCCCCCCCCCCCCATCTCTCTTGGAATGGAGAAAATTAATTAGTTCTATTCGGGTTCCTTCCAACCTCCACTGAAACATTAGCCCATAAACAAGTGTAATCCGTCTCAGTTCCCGGGTCTCTCTGGGGAGCTAGTGAGGTGGGCGGCAGGTGGGACTGTGATACCAGGTCAGGCAAACGTCTCAGTCCTCATCCTGGTGTCCACAGTGGTCGCCCAGCCTGCCTGAGCCCCCTGGGCTGCGAGTGAGCAGTGTGGTGATAAATGGAACCTGTCACATGCAGAGAGATTAATTTGGTCGAGTTATTTGCCCAATACCCTCAGGAAACCGAGCCCTCTTCCTCTGCAAGTGCTCAGGTGAGTTTCACTTGGAAAACTCCAGAATTTAGAGGCAGCAGGAGTACGGCTGGTTCAGGTGGGTAGTGGCCATCCGGAGACCGCACTAGGAGCAGAAGGTGTTCCTTGAACACCTCTCTGTGCCAGGAGCTCCGGAAGCCCCAGTGGGCCAGCCTAGAGGGTAGTTAAGGTGATTGGAAGATCCCAGAGAAGGGAGATTGAACGTGAAGAACACAGGCTGAACCCACTCTCTGGGGCTCACTGGGACTGGTGGTCACAGCAAGCAGAGTCATTAAGACCACCCACATCCCTGGAGCTCTGAGGTCTGAATCTGGCCAAGTGACTGTCGGCCAGTTAATCTCTGAGCCTGTTTCGTGATGTGCAGAATGGGAAGGATAACATTACAGAGTTTCTGCCTCTCTGGAATGTCCTCAAGAGTCTATGAGACCAGGTAGTGGCTGGAATGTGCCGTGCCCCTCCCTGTGACGGGACTTGAGGCCAAGTGGCCCGGCTTCCTGGGCTGCCCTGCCTTTCCTTGAGCTGAGGGCCCAGTGGGCTTAGTGGGATGGGATCTAGTGTTTAATGGATCTAGAAAGTTGGGGTTCTTACAGAGGTTGAGGGTGGGGAAGGGAACCACAAGAGTGGAAGCCACCTGGAAAAGGAAGGAAATATTGAATGACATTGGGAGGAGTAGTTAATGAATGGAAACTGGTTTAATTTACTGCCGTGTGGTCTACACTGTGATTCCCTGTCTACCTGTCCATCTCTGCTTCACATCTTCAGGAATGTTCCTGAATGCCTGGGTAGAGGCAGATCTCTTGGGAGGATGCAGAAGACTCTGGGGGACAGGCAGTGGATGCACAGTGCTTAGCCTGGTACCAGTCCTCAGGGAATTCCCCACAATGATGGCTCCTTTTTTCCTTCTCATTACCATTCCACCATTATGTAGGCTGGTTTGATCTGGGTTACACTTGGATCTGGAAAGTGACCCAAAGGCCCATGTGTGGAAGGCTTGTTCCCAGTGCAGCCGTGTTCAGATGTGGGGATTTGGGGAAGAGATTGGATCATGAGAGTTCAGACCTCATCAGTGAATCAATCCATTGAGGGATTCAAAGTTGCATGGGTCACTGGGAGGTGGTGGAAACTGCAGAAGGGAGAACTTAGTTGGAGGGAGTATGTCCTTGGGGACATGGCCTTGGGGCTATATCTTGTCCCTGGCTTCTTCTCTCTTTCTCTGCTCTGGCTGCCATGAACTGCTTTCTTCTGTCATATCCTTCTGCCATGATATTCTGCCTCATCTCATGCCCCCAGCAATGAAGCCAGGAACCACAGACTGAAACCATCAGCCCAAATAAACCTTTCCTTCTCTAAGTTGATTTTCTCAGGTACTTGTCACAAGAGCAAATAGTCTGTCAACACCAGCCTGGAATGCCAAAGCTGAAAACCAGTGGGACAGTCAGCAGGGAAACATCTGCCCCAGGAGCACAGAGAGGACTGTTGTTCCACCACAATCCTCTCATGCCTGGAGAAGCTCTGCATTCAGCAGAAAGAAATTACCTCAGGAAATGCCAGGCGAGCCTCGGGCAGCTCTCAGTGACCACCAGGCCTACCTCAGGAAGATGTGGTTGCTCCTCTGCCCTGATCAGCTCTTTGCAGAATGAGAAGAATGACAACCCTGTTATCTGAGCTGAATACTTTCTACTTTAATTTCTCTGATAAACGCCTCTGAATGGAGGCTTCTCAGAACACCAAGGTAGGCTTCTTTCTGGAATTCTTCAGGGGTGGCGAGACTTGGCGGGGGTGGTCAGGATAGGCATCCTGTCTCAGAGCCTGAGGTGCATGCTCTCTCCTCTGTGTTTTCTGACTGGAGACCCTTTACCACCCAGTCCTTCCCCCCATTAAACATAGTCACACAACTGGAAAGAATGAAAAAATAAATTCATAACACAAAAAAATAAATTCTTCCTCTAATATTGGGTGATTCCAGCACCTTGTTTTCTCCTATAATGTCTTTCTTTAAAATCCTGCACGATTTTTTTTTTTTTTTTAATGCCAGTCTTGCACCAGGAACTGAGGTCTGGGCACTGGCTTGAATAGCTTTAGAACGGAGTTCAGAAGTGGAGACTGGGTTGAAGGCAGAACTGTTTCATGTTTCGATTGAGAGCATGGTTTTGCAAAAGGGATTCCTAAAACATCTGACTGCTCACAACTAAGATCCATGACTCGGTTTGAAGGACTGATGACTTCAAAGGCATCCGGGCCCCACGACAATTCCCTCCAGATTGTGACCAACTTGTATGACTTGGCTCAGAAGACCACGTCCATCAGAAATACGTGAAGAGTTCTTTCAAACATTTAGAAAGGAAGGGAAAGGGAGGAAGGAAAGAAAGAGGAAATTCTAGTTCAAAATCTGTAAGGAAGTACATATAAGGAATGCAAAATTTAAAATATGAAGTTACCTGGAATCCAAGTCCTTTGATTCTAAAGCCTTGCTCTTTCATCATTCAGAAATAAGTTTTGTAATTTTTTTATTTTTAACTAATCTGACTTCATATCCACATAACTGTTGACTGCTTGCCTGTGACAGGACCCTCTTTCTTTCTTTATAGCTGTTATGTGCGTAATGACTTAGAAACAGCTCAGCAGAGACTGGGAGATAGTTGTGAATGTTATTCGAAGTTGCACCCATGGGCAGCTCCTAGTCTAACCACGATGGTCAGCTAGCACTGTCTCAGGAAAACCTCACTCCAGAAGAGCCCATTTTAAATGCCTCAGGGATCTTAACTTTCCAGAAACATCCAGTGTTTTACTAATTAGCAAACTAAATGGCAGAAATGGCTTTTCTTGGTGAAATCACGCTCATAGGCATGATAGATGTTAGAAGGGGATTCTCACTTGCTACCTGTGAGTGATATTCAAGATTTATACATTTGTTAAATTGTTTTATTGTTGATACTTCACTGGGTGCACAAAATGTGTAAGAAGTCTAGACAACTGCATGGCCCTCTAGGTATCTAGAAAATCTCTTGGTTGCCTGAAGCTCTCTATCAGGGTCTGCAATTCTGCTTCTGAAAAGTTTCAACTGCCTTGAAGACTCTTCCACGCGAGGAGGAGGTTGGTTTAAGCAGATAAAAGGCAGTAAGCAAGGACCTCACAGAGCATGCAAAACAGGCTGTAGAAGCCCACATTGTTCCAGCTCACTAAAGAACCAAAAAAATTAGCTGATATTGGTGGAAGATTTGGTCCAAGGTTTGCTTTGTTGGGGTGTGCAAGCACCTAACCCTCACCCATCAAACTTGGAAGAGGCTTCTAACACTTACCAAAGTGAACCTAAAAGTTGTACATGTGTGTGGTGTACATGATTCTCACAGTAACTGCAATGTGGGTACTATTGGTAATTTGTCCAATAGTCTGGGGAACCAGATCTGGAGAGCTTGAGTTCCCGGTCCAAGAATACAGAATCCGGATGTAAATCTAAGTTCTTTGATTCTAAAGCCTTGTTCCTTCACCATGCATAAGTAAGTTTTGTGATCTTTTTCTTTCACTTTAAATTAATCTTTGTGGTAGGGAAGATTAAACCCAGGTACACTGTACCTCCGAGCCACATTCCTGACCCTTTTTATTTTTTATTTGGAGATAAGGTTTCACTAAGTTGCTGAGGCTGGCCTTGAACTTGAGATTCTCTTAGTTTCCAGTCACTGGGAGTATAGGTGTGTACCACCATGTCCGACTTTTTCTTGATTTTAAATGTTTCACATACTCACAGGAAAATTGGAAGATGTGCGAATGTATAAAATAGCCTAATTCCACTATTCTAGGAAGACCAAATGGAGCTTTGCTGTGTTGCTTTCAGACTTATTTTCCATGCACGTGTAGTTGGGGTGCTACACCACTTGTGGGGCTGTGTCTTGCTTACTTAACATGTTATGCTCCTTTCTTCCTATCACAAAAATTCTTCATTGATATCATTTCTAAGGTAAACATATTGCTTCACCTGGTGATTACATCACACCACCTATTGCTGGATGTTTGACCTCCTTCTGATTTTTTGCTGACCCCAGTAGCAACAAGATGGTCATCTCGAGGGTAGTTGCTTGTTTACTTGTCTCATCTCATCAGGGAAGATTTCTGGAAAGAAAAATGACTGGATCAAAGGACAAGAACACTTTCGTGAACTTTATGAGACGTTAAAACAGACGACAGTGGATTCCGCCTTTGTAAATAACAAGATGAGCATTACTTTCCAAAACTGAGATCAAAAGTCAACAAAAATTAACACTCTGAACGTTTTGACCAAGAAAGGACTGACCAGCCGTTGATTTATATAGTGCTCATTTTCTAACCAGTAGGGGGCAGCACAAACACCAATGGAGTCCCTCCTTGGCCATTCCATTTGTAAGTTTCGTAGCATTTTTGCCAAGCTTGCTTTGTTAAAATTTAGCAACAACAGAGTCATCAAATTCACCGGCAGGAGCCAGAAAGGAAAATCCAGTTTGCAAAGATTTATAGCTTTCAGAAATGTTCCGGAAGACTGTTCCAGATGGCAAGGGCTAGAGAAAAAGGGTCTTTCCAGGGTGCCTTGCACCGGAGGCTAGGAAGGCAGGTCAGGGTGAGAGCGGTGACAGGAAGAAATGTGTCTGCTGGTGGGATTGATGGTGCTCTCCTGTGCCCAGTGAGCTCCGGCCCCAGGACTCGGAAGTGAGTTTAATTTCCCAAACAGGATGGCCCAGGGAAGAAGGGGGCATGTGACTGCCAGCCTGAGGAAGACCTTTGGAACCGCAGGCACAAGGTCAATGGTGCAAAGAAGGGAAGTATTAATGAATCACAGAGAAACATACAGTGCTTTGAACTTCTGACGAGGGGCAGGAAAGCCTCCATAGGAAGCATGATGGTTGTGCACCTGGAGCTGGGCTTCTAACCAGGATTGCACACCCTAATAGTGTCTTCGTAACATCTGTGCACATCCTGACTTAGGCAGAATTTATACAGAAAAACAGACATACTGTATGTGGCAGGGGTGGGGGTGGGAGGAGACGCTCTATAGTTGTCAGGAGTCTGTGACCTCCAGAAACATCAGGCACAAGTGATGTGTGTATATTCCTTCCATCTTCAGGAGCAAAGGTAATCTGTTCCCCTGAGCCTAATTTCTGCTCTGTCCCAAGAAACCTTTTGCCTTGTCAGTGGCAGAAAACCCTACTGGATACTGTGGTGGGTGGTGACAGAGAACAGAGGCTCCGGAAAAGCTCTACAGCCCAGCAGAGCTGGGAAGCTTCCAGGTGAATCTATGAGGACTTCCAGGTAGAGACAAACTCCCTTTCCTTGGGAGTCTGGCCACACCCAGGGCCAGCTATACAACTGCCTCTTGGAGAAGTTCACAGTGGGAGCAGTGTTTGTGATTAGGGCTGTATTTCTCTTCAGGGACCCATAGGTTGGCTTCACTACTCCATTTTCTTCTTAAGGATTTAAAAAATAGATGTGTATTACAGCTTTGTCCATAGGGAGACGAACTCTAAAAACACCCTAGGTGTTCATCAATAATGAAGTCATAGAATACGTAGTAGTTCATTTATATTATGAGAGAGTAGGCAACTCTTAAAAGAGTGCTCCATCTGTATGCAGTGACCTACAGGGCACCTGTGATATTTCCTCAAGTGAAAGGTCAAGTTGAAGTGCAGTGCATAGAGGAGGGGTAGGCAAACATTTTCTGTAAAGGGCCAAATGGTAAAATATCTTAGGCTCAGGGTATCACATGGCTTTTGTCATGACTACCTATCTCTGCGATTGTAGTCCAAAAAGCAGCACAGACAGTATACAAAAGAATAGGAGTGGCCCTGTGCCAATAAAACTTTATTTACAAAAGCAGGCAGTGGACCAGATTAAATCTGCAGGCCATCGTTTGCTGACACTTGGCATAGATTACGCTGTTTTTGAAGAGAATCTTTGCATTTGGGGATGTTTTGTAAGGAGAGGCCCCACGCTGCCAATCTGGCTAACCTTGGGGAGTAAAAGGGTGGGCTGGGGAACCAGTAATGATTCATTTTCTCTTTTTTCATTTCTGTTTTCTTTGATTTGAAATGGAACACACATATTGCTTTCCTATTTTCTTTTTCAAATTCCTAAAATGATGTCCTCGAGCCTTGGGAATTCCCAGCCATATAGACATGACTTTGCCCATGGAGTGGGAAAGTTTCAACTTGATTTAAGGGGGTTTTGGTTCACCACAAGCTCCAGAGAAGCGAGCTGTTGCTGAAAACCCAACCCAGTTTGAGATGATGGTAACAAAATTATGATTTTCTGATTAATAGTGGGGACAGTCCCACTGTTTGTTGCCCCATTTAAGCCACATCCAGGACTGTCTTTGGTGTTGGATGTGCTCTGAGACACTGCTGTCTGTCACCTCCCACTGAGCTGCCACCAGATTACTGGAGGAAATGAGATCTGTATGTGGCCCCCCCTTCTAAAATATTCCAGACAGCAGTGTCTCAGAGTACATCTCTGTGGGACTCAGGAGTTGAGAACGAAAGTTTCTGTTTATTTCAAAGACAGAGCCTTGTTGTGGATATACCTGAATTTGCACCTTAGGGAAAGTTTCTGACCCCATCCACTTCTCTGTTTTTCCTCTGTGAAAGGGAGACGATAAGATTGTGATAATGATGATGATGAAGATGATGATGATGATGATGGGTTGGGGCTGTAGCTAGGTGGTAGAGCACTTGCCTAGCATTCTCTAGGCCCTGGGTTCTACCTCTAGCACATGTAAAAGTAATAACATAACAAAAGCAAAAAACCCTCATTCACTTGGTTTTTATAAGTGAGTCACTACACATTTAGCATTTTTCATGATTTGTTCCTGGAACAATGAATAAATGCTTCATAAAAGTTAAGCTTGTCACTGGGCTGCTTCTTACTGTGATGGTCCCTACCACTGCTGCCTTACTCTTTCACTTCATTCCTCACCTGTTTGGATAGGTTCATTCCAGTAACCCAACAAGATTTTGCTTCATGGTCTTTGATAAAACCAAGCCAATGTGGCTGCATAGCTTTCTCTGGGCCTCAGTTTTCTCATCTGTGAAACAGACTTCACCAATCTGTCGTTCCCACCTTCTAGAGCAGGATGCTGCACCTTGGACTCCATGGATAGGTCCCTGGAGAGTTCACTGTGGTCTGCAAATTGGAGGTAAAGTGAAACCCCAAACCTGGAGTTTGCCACCTCCCATTCTGCATGTCTGTCTGGCTCCTTTTCCCATTAACTCAAGCCCTGCCTCATTTGACCACATGATGTCTCTGCTCAGAACCTTGGGGCACTTCTGTCTGCCTTGCTGGTTTGGGCTGGTGATTCTATGCTGCGTGGCTCTGCATGATAAATGGATCATTTTGCATGTACACATCATCCAAACTAAACAAAGATCTTAGAAAATTAGGCTTTTGTCTTATACATTTTCATGTGAATGACTCATTAAAAGCTAGCAATGGATGCCAAGTTCAAGGAGATTTCTGCATGTCAGACATAGAGCTAGGTGTCTTCACATAGAATTAATATTTAATAATATCGAAACACCCTATGAGATAGGTAACCACGTCCCCACTCTGCTGAGGAGCAGTGGGGCTCAGGAAAGTAACCAAGTAGCTCAGAACACTCGGGTACAGGGAGAGGACCCTTCTTTCCTGTCCCCTCAGTGAGAGCAGTGTGAATTTAGGGTAAATATGAAGTAAAATGCCTTCATCACTTCTCTCTCATGAATTGAAGGTTTTAAAAATTATTATTTCTAAATGTGACTGAGTTTTAAAAGAAAAATCTATCTGTGCCTGCAGATCTGTACCCCTTTCTGGTGTCTGTTTTCCAAACAGACTGAACCTCACCTGGAACTGAACCAGGGCCGTGAGGGAGGGGAAGCAGGAGGCCTGGTTGGACCCTGGTTTCCTGTGGGGAAATCCAGGGGCTGAGCGTCCCACTTCCTTCTGGTCGATTGTTCACGGGAAGGAAGGCAAGGGGGCCTTCTATTCTTTCTCCGGAGCCCTGAGGTGCCCTCTTTGGAAGCAGGAAAAATGAGCTCTCCCCACCTCCACCCCAGCAGGTTGGAGGTAGATCTCCCCCTCTACGTGGGTGGGGGGTGGGTGAGGGGGTTGGGGGCGCTGGTGTGAGTTTGTGCAATTTCCTTTCTTCCTACTCGATGGCAAGGATGCGTGGCTTCAGATCATCACTGTTTACATTTGTACTTTTCAGTTCATTCTTTGCCTCTCATGGGGTGGTCCAGATGCAATGGCAGTGCCCCTGATGCCTCCAGGTCTGGGGCTCACTCTTTCCTTTAATAACCTGAAAATCATTATGAGACCTGCCCATCCCACAGAGGATTCAGCCAAGGGGGAGGCCCACTCCATCCTGACCTCCCTCTGTCTGCTTTTCTCCATCACCTCCAGCCCCATCCTCATGGATGCTGGTGCCTCTTGGATATCTCTGCACCACTTCCCCCACCCCTTCCCTGGGCAAAGGGGATAAATGGAGTTCCCACATATTTCTGAGCTCATAGAATTGCACAGCACACTCACTTGTGGTTAAAAGCACAGCCTTTCTAACCTGACTGCCTGGGTTCAAATCCCAACTGTGCCTCTTGCTCACTGTGTGACCTTAAGCAAGTCACTCAGCCTCTCTGTGCCTCAGTGTCCTCACCAGTAAATGGAAGATAATAAAATAGTTCCTGTCCATAGGGTTGTTGTGGGGATTAAATGACCTAAGGCTTGCCAGGCACCAGAGCCATGCCTGGCACAGTGTGAGCATTAGATAATCAGCTCTCCAGTGACACCACAGTGTCTTAGGTCTCTCTGCCTTTGACCTGGCTGGCTTCCGTGTGGCTGGAGCCCATGACCACCCTTAGCCCAGAGAGTAACTTCTTCTTTTGCGATTCCAGAGTCTGTTCAGTATGCCTAGGGTTTAAAGCTGAAAGGGCAAACATGGAAAATTCTTGTTACATTAGCATGGAGAACACTTTTACCTTCTTTTAGTTCTACTTCCTCATTCTGGCCTGAATCTGAGAACCATTCTTGCCTAAAACCTTATCACCTCATTTTACCAAGTAAAAGATGGGTGTTCTCTTCCCCAACCCTTGGGAAACTTTGGTGCCCACTCTGGGCACACAATGCAGAAATGACTGTGACCAGTTTTTTTTTTAAATAATAGTCTTCACTTTCTTACTCCACAAAGGTGAATCACAGATGCAGCCTTGAAACTTCAAATAGAATGGGAGGGGGAAAGCAGGCCCGCGGTCAGGCCTTCAGGCAGATCTGTGCTGCTTCAATATAATATGGAAGCAGGAGCCCTCAACTGGCTCCCTCTGGTGAGGGAAGGGAAGTCATGAGACTGTCAAATGTCAGCTCCAACCTTCTGTGTCCAGCCACCTGTCAGAGTTAGCATGTCAGAACACACAGACAGAAAGATGGACAGGCACATGTGAGGAGTCACATTCACCCAACTGGACCTCTGACAAGATGTAAAAACTTTTGCCGTTACAGTCCTTGAAGTCCTCTTGGCCCATGTGATGCTTAAATACGCTGTAAGCACACAGGTGTATGGATTATTATTTTTTAAAATATAATTTTTAGTTGTCAACAGACCTTTATTTTATTTATTTATTTTATGTGGTGCTAAGGATCAAACCCAGAGCCTCATTCATGCTAGGCAAGTGCTCTACCACTGAGCCACAATCCAGCCCCTAGATTATTTTTTTCTTCCTAAAACCTGTGGCTTGTTGGCTGAGGGGAGCCCAGGACTCTGAGCTCTATAGCTAACTGCCGAGTGGCCGGGGCTAACCCCCAGGGCCAACACGCTCTCCTAGCTACAGGGAAGGGGTGGTGGGAGCCGGCACTGGAGTAAGCAAAGAAGAGGCACTGCTGCCAAGTTCAGAGAGCCCTCCACCAAAAAGGACTCTGCAGAGGGACTTCTTCAGGGGTGATGGAGAGAAAACACACCCCAGACCACATATTGGGGCAGTGGGAATCCAGGCCATGCTCCTGAACTTCTCAAGGTCCTGGAAAAACAGAAGTCATTGGGAATTTCTTATATTCTGGGCGGTGCCGGTGAGGGGCTGGGAGTCAGGGGAGTTGGTAAGGAAATGAAGGGAGCAATTGCAGGAGGTTCTTAAAGAAAGCTGAACTTGGGACTGGATAGGATACAGAGGGACAGGCTTACAAAATAGTTCAAGTTTCAGAATTCCTTAAAACCAGAGTTTTAGAACTAGAATGACTTCTATCTCCCCTTTCCCTTCCCCTTTTCCAGATGAAAAATTGAGCCCAGGGAGTTTAAACAACCTGCCTACAAAGGTAACTCATGTTCATAGCTGGTTTCAGGGCCAGAAGTCAGATCTCTGGATTCCTGGTCCTTCCATTTAGCTCAGAGGGCGATGCTGGGCCACAGTGCTTGGTAGTCAAACGATGGGGCTTATTCATCCCTGGTTCACCTCAGCCACCAGGACACTAATTTCAGTGAGAAAAACAAACTTATATGAGCTTTCTCAACCTTGACATTATTGATGTTTTGGACCAGATAATTCTTTGTCATGGGTGACGGTCAGGAGCACTGTAGGAGGTTTAGTTGATTGGCATCTTCTCTCCCCCATCCCTGGCCCTTCACGTTGTGACATTTAAAAATGTTTCCAGTCAAATGTTCCTGGTTTGAAGGCACAAAATTGTCCCTAGTTGAAAACCAATGTCTAGGTCACTGTGCCAGTAGTGGGCTTCAGCATCATGTGGGTTGAAGAAAATCCTAAAATGATAGAAATCAAAGCTCTTTTTTCATTTGCTGAGAATTAAATGATTAATATCTTTCCAAATAGTCTTCAGAAAGGCTATTTGTTCATTTATTCCACAAATATGTGGAGTTCGAGTACCATGTGCCTGAACAGTAGGAGTCTACAGGAGTAGGAGAGAGGGTCTCTGGAGGGTCACGTTCAGTGAGGCGGTAACAATGAGCAGGACTTCTAGATTCCCACAGGGAAGGGAAGATGGGAGAGACCAGAGAAGACAAAGGATTCACACTGGAGGTGACTACAAGACCAAGAGAGAGTCCTGCTGCCCTGGTCAACCTAGGAACTGAGTGACCAGGCCCCGCCTTTGGGGTCAGTGCACTTGTGTAGGGATTCAGGCTTACTGTGACTTGAGCAAATTGCTTCTGGCCCTCAGTGTCTTTGTCTATAGAATGGATCATGACAACAGTCACCTCTCCACTGTTTGGGGGATTCAGTGAATGATGCATGTGACCCAGCACAGTGCCTGGGATCTGGTCAGTGCTCAACAAACCTGTAGAAACTTCTCTAGTTGACTTTTGGTTCTTCCCTTTTAAAACTAGGAGCAAAGTTTTGCTTTCAGCACAAGCACATCAATACCATCAAAGCTTGGAGCAGGTCACCAGGGCCATTCCTTTAGCTTTGGCCATCTGTTGTCCCTTACTAATGACATGCTGGTTGTGTCTGTGGTCAGTTTCAAAGTATCAGAAATATTACTAAGCCTGTTATTTCCGCGATGTGCAAGCGCAGTGAGAGCAATGTGCCAGTTAAAAGAGATGTTCTCTCATCCTGAAAGTGAAGGTCTTTTTTCAAAGTTGAAAGTGAGAAAACACATAAGCCACATGTGCCTTTAAGGGGAAGCATTGGACTGGGAGATGATAACACAAATAAAATGCTTAGAAATGAGCTGGCGCTTGGTGAGCACCCAAGAAATGCCTCCTCTTATGTTCATTATCATACAGAACAAAGAGGGCATCGTGTAGCACATGAAATGTGCTGGCTGGTGCCCAAGGTGGTTGTAAGGACATTGCAAGGACATTGCAAGGACTTTCACCAGACCCCATGAGCTGGGGGGGGGGTGTTATGCTCCCATTTTACAGATAGGGAAGCTGAGGCACAGCTTGCTCATGGGACCCAGCTAATCAGCGGTGGAAGCAAGACTTGGGCCAGGCAGTCTGACTCCACAGCCCATGCTCTTTTTAAGTTAAA
Source organism: Glaucomys volans (assembly GCA_020662805.1). NCBI lineage: Eukaryota > Metazoa > Chordata > Mammalia > Rodentia > Sciuridae > Glaucomys > Glaucomys volans. The sequence continues at coordinate 56,319 of JAJEJO010001525.1, forward strand.
AAAAAATTCTGTATTATTTTACAATGACTCTCGCTGTTAGGGAAGTAGGGCCACTAACATAGAGGAGAATTACAACCAAGTGAAAGTGTATGATTTAACAACAAGCACATCATTGACCCTTAATTGGGTGGTTTCTGTGAAGTGCTGGGATGGCAGCCAGTTGGCAAGGGATCAAGGGAGTCAATGGAGGTGAGAAAAGGGAGACCTCCGATGCATACATCATGTCCAGGAGTAACAGGTGAGAAAGAAAGAGAATTACCACTGCAAGGAGCAGCCGCCGTGTTGAAGGTTTGGTGTTTTCTTCTCCCCAAAGTGATGAATATGCATTAGAAGTAAGAAAATGGGGCTGGTGTAGGGAAGAGGTTGAAGATGTTGGAAAGGGATGAAAGTTATTTCAACAGGCATCTGGGTGGGGAGGGTGCTTGGTACACTGGTAGAGGGGTTTCAGCTACTGATTGGAGGATTTGGGGGCTTTTCTTGTTAATTGTTCCACATAAATTGATGGCAGTCTGATAATCTGGACCTTCACTGTCCAGCAGACCCCATTCTCTTGGTGTGGATGGTCCATTATCTAGTCATCAGGTTTGATCCCAGTGCTGCTATTCAAGAGCTGTGTGATCTTTGGCAAAGAAGTCAGTTCACATCTCTGAACCTGTTTCCTTGTCTGTAAAGTGGTGAATTTGAAATGAAGTTCAGAGAGTCTTTGGCATTTGCAGGAGTATTAGCTTCTAATGTGAACAGAAGGCTATCTTGCTGAAGGGGTAGGATTGATTAATCCTTATTGGGAGATCTGTCTTAGAGTAGGAGAGCGGCCACACTGACTTTCCTCCATGTAGGAGAGAGAGGTGATTTGACCACAATTGTAACCAGATTTTGCATTATATTTATAAATGTGTATAATGGTCATTGAAATGGATTCATTTGTTATCTGGATTCTAAGGGCATCTCTTCAATGCTATGGAAATCTTACATCTTTTACTAGTCACACGCACGTCTGAGTCTCAGGGATGTCATGAAATGTTGCCAGTGTGTTGCTGTAGAGTGATGTATTGCTGTTCTTTGAACACACACAAGTCCATCTGTTATCAGTGGGATCTCTGATCTCCTAAGTGCCCAGTTCCCAGGAAAGAGGACCAAGTGGTGCCTTGGTGTTGCCGGCCATCAGCTGTTAATGATGTTGATGTAGAACTTTCCCTCACCACCAGAGCTATGCAGTTCAACTCAGCCAATGCTCAGAGTGCCTGCCATGAGTAAGGCACCAAACAGGAAAATGGGGAGTATAGATGTCAGTTTTGCTGATCAAAGTCCATGACCACAAAAAAAAAAAAAAACCCAGAGCAGGAAACCATGACAAGTATCTCACTATCTGGTGTGCAGCCACTTGGAACCCAGTAGTGCGACTCATCAGCTCCAGGAGTATGCATGTGTGCACGTGTGTGTATGTGTGGTCTGTGTGGAGTAACAGGTTGAATAAGGCTAGAAGGTTTTATGGTAGACACCAGGGGAAAACCTGTACAAGTTATGCTTTTATCTTCTGGTGTACGAGTTATTATCCAGGAACACTTAGATGTGGTGGTCCAGTTGCACACACACACAGATACACACACACACACACATTCCCCCACCCCCTCCTAACTTGTATCATCTTGTGAACAGCAGTTGATTCTGGATGCAGGTAGAACTCTTTGGCAGCAGTTCGCCTATGGCCAGGGACTCCTGGGTGGCCTGTGGAAAGTGTGCAGTTACACAGGGCCCCCTGCTCAGAGAGTCTGCGGGTTCTTCAATGCTCTGCTATGGCCATCTTGAAATTCCTAGTGACTTTTGAGCAAAGAACTCCACATTTCCTCTTTGTATTGGTCCTCACAAATTATGTAGCTGATCTTGGTTGCTTGAGACCCTTCAGGAGGTCCATGACCTCAGAACTGTTTTAGTAAGAATAATAATAATCTTATTTGCCTTTTCCACTCTCACACAAGTATGCAGCGGACTTTCCCAGACGCTACCTGATGTTGGTTCTGCCACAGATTGCATACAGAAATAGCTCTGAGAATCCAGCTGCCCTTCCTGAAGCCAGACAGTCAACAGATTTGCAGAAATGGAAAAACAACGCTGTTCTTCTTGCTAGATATATTTTGCTTTTGGAACATCTAACTATTCATCATTAAAAAACATTATTTATGGACTGGGGTTGTAGCTCAGTGGGTAGAGTGCTTGCCTAGCACATATGAGGCACTGGGTTTGATCCTCAGCACCACATAAAAATAAATACATAAAACAAAGGTATTTTAAAAACATTATTTATGCTGACATGTGATGTGTTTTCAATTTTGTTTTTAAGTGAATTAATAAGTCACCATTTAATTTTTTTCTCCATTGGCTAGGGAGGTAGCTCAGTGTAGGGTGGTGTTTAGCATGTGAGAGGCCCTGGGTGAGATCCCAGCTCCAGAATAAATAAATAAATAAATGAAGGAGTAAATAAAATAAACATTTTTTTCAACTTTAGTTTTTGATATGTTACCTATTAATAGATACAACTTAGGAAAACAGAAGCCTTCAGGCCTCCTGCTAATTTTTAAGATTGTAATGGAGTACTGAGTCTGTCAGGTTTGACAGTCACTGCTCTCCAGGTATTTATTATTTCTACCAGAGGAAAATCGGTTGTGGGAATGTGATTGAAAGATACAGTGTATTTCTTTATATTTGCCCATTTGTGTAGAGAAACCAGCATCTACTAAAGAAATGAGAGGAAGGGACAGCCTTGGCTGTTACCCTTGAACTTGTGCAGGATCTCCCATGGTGTGGCCGAGCACGAATCTCATTTTTACTTGCTTTTCTGTGTTGTAGAAGTTTCCAAGGGGGCAGGGTCTGGGTTATACCCAGCCCTTGGAGCTTTCCAGGATGGGAAGTTTGCTTGAGAGGTGTCTAGCTCCTCTTTTTTTCCTGCTGGAGTTTCTTGCTTCCTGATGAGTTGGGGTGGAGCGGGACAGAGGACTCACCCAGCAGAGTTGAGTATGAGGTTTCTTCCAGAGGCCAGTAAAGAATCCTTTCTTTGACCAAGTCCAAAGGCACAGGGCTAACGTCATAATGAACAAGTACATAAAAGGAATAAAAAAGGAAACACAGTGGCATCAGCCTGGAAGCAGGGAGCAGTCACTAGAGATTCCTGTCCTGTGCAGGAGATGCAGGCCCCCAGCCAGATACTGAAAAGAGAACTTTCTCCCAGTGTCATCCACAAGGGAGAACGCTTCTGACCGGGAGGGCAGGGCAGGGTGGGAATGGGAATTGCCTGTTCTCATTCTCATGACTCTGACTCATTGAAAACGATCCTCCCTTCCCTTTTTGGGGCCTCTCTCTTCCACTTTCAGCACCAAAGTGCTGACATGACTTTCCCCCACTTATCTTTTGAAAATCCATCTTGTAAATGAATGAGTGATAGGTGCGTGACTGTTAATAGCACACCACCTTGCCATAGGAAAAGAAAGGAGAGACTCCAGAGACAAGACCTTCACCCCGAGAAACAGATGCCCAAGGCAGGACAATTTATGTGCTGTGCAAGTGGAATTGACATTTTAAGGAAAGCATGTTTTCCTAGCATTTCTCAAACCGTGACTGCAATTTTAAAGGGGAATCAGTTATATCCTTCCATCCACCTTTCCTTCTTCATTCCCATTTTTCCTCCATCCTACTGTAGAAGGCTTTATGGGTCCCCTGTTATATTCCTGGTATTGCCTAGGTATTGGGGATTCAAAGATAAATAATGTGGTATCAGCAATTTCATAATCTGTGAGTGGAGACAGGAAAAATGATCTTTGTGACAGGCTGATGCTGATATGGTGAGGGAGGGCGTGTCAAGTGCCCAAGGAGCCTCTCTGGGACGGAGAGGCAGGAGGGTCCTTTAACCTGGCTCCTGGTTAAAGGGGATGTGGGTGTTTTAGGGGGAGCAAGAGGGCTGGGCACAGTGGTGCACACCTGTAATCTCAGTGACCTGGGAGGCTGAGGCAGGAGGATTGTGAGTTCACTAAGTTCCAGTCCCAGCAACTTAGTGAGGTCCCAAGGAATTCAGCAAGACCCTGTCTCTAAATAAAATATAAAAAGGACTGAGGATGTGGTTCCGTGGTTAAGTGCCCCTGGGTTCAGTCTCTGGTGCCAAAAAAGGGGGAGGGGGCAAGAGAATAAGGTGCTGCAGGCCCAGAGAGGTGAAGTCATGTGCATGGTTCTCATGGTGTTTGGGCACGACAGCCGGAGGGGTGAACCTACAGGCAGCATGAGGACAAGTCCCAGGTGGGTTCGAAGTGGAGAAAGAGCTCCTGGAAGGAGGCTGTGGTCAACCCACTCCCCATTCCTTTCCTCATCCCAGAAACCAGGACAGGGAAGCAGACGTCTATGGACCAGGAGAGAAGCAGAGGCCAGGTCCTTGAGCCATTAGCTTATATTCGTGCCACAAGTTCTGCAGCATATGCTCATGGAGCACCTGTTGTGTGCCAGGACTGGCATCTGGACAGAAATGACATTGAACTATTCACGGTGAACCCTGTACGTCATTCTGTAGAGGCTGAATGTGAAGCTTCTCTTTGCTTCCTTAGAGGCCCATCTGCTTGTATATAAATGATCTGACTCAGGGTTTTCTCCTTTTCTTCCTCCTGCTTCCTTGGCCAGAGGTGCGAAAGGACAGGGCACTGAGCTCCAGGCAAGTTTCCTCACAGGGAGAAGAAGGGGCCCAGTCCCAGACCAGCAGAACGAGCAGGAGTTCCTCCTGCTCCACCAAGCACATGGGACAAGCATCCCCTAACTGCCAGCCTTTCTTCACCTGTTGACACTGGCTGAGTACTTAGTCTTTCAGAAACAGCTGGGCCCAAGGAAAATGGCCCATCTCGCCCCCCTGCAAGAATGCCAAGAAACAATCGGCTATTAAATTCCGGTAGGATGAACAGGAACCCATTCAGTCAGGAAATCTAAATTGAACAGAGATTAAGTCATTCAGCTGCCTGGCCCCGATTAACTTCCAGACTATAGAAGACTCTGCTTTCCTCTTAGAGGCCATTTTTAGCCACTGGACTTTGGAGGGTATTTCACTTTTAAAGGAGTCGTCTGTATGTGCTTGTCAGGGGTGGGTAAGGCCACAGACCAGGGAGGCAGGACACTTGGGTTTGACTCTCAGCTCTGACACTTGCTGGGCGACTTTGGATGAGTCGCTTAACTCTCAGTGCCTCAGTTTCCTCATCTGTGAAACAGAAATACTAATAGCAGTAGAATTGGCCCCATGGTGTTGTTAATTATTTTAGGAGAATAAAATGAGATGATATTTGTGATGTATGTAGAACTATGCATAGTAAGCATTTAAAAAAATTAAACCAATAAAATATACATGCTTAATTTTCCTGCTAGGGTTAGAGCCCTTGCCTCTGTCCTTTCCTTCTGTCAGAGTGGCTGCCACTGGACTGAAAGTGAAAAGCAGAGCTGTGGGGGTCAAATTGCCTCAGTTCAAAACCTGATTCCACCACTTAGAGGCCAACTCCCCTGACCTCTCTGCTCCTCGGTTTCCTCATCTGGAACATAGGTTATAATTATTACCTGTTTCTTAGGATGGTTGTGGGGAATGAGCCCTGTGAAGTTATTAGTGTGATGCTTGGAACTTAGTAAGTGATCAATACATTTTAGCAATTGTCATTGTTAGGCTCTCAAAAAAAAAAAAAGTGCCACATATACACAGCAATTTTGATTAGGCAAGCTATGCTCTGACCAGAGTTAACCACTGAGATGTGTGGCCAGATCCATGGGCTACTTACCACAAAGCTTGGTGGCTAGTCATGGTGCCAGGAGCTCAGCTGCTCTGTATTTGAGGTCTGCTCTTCTGGCTGGAGGTGTGATGTTGGGCAAATTTACATGGTCAAAGCCCAGTTGGTTTCGTGCTTCTCTGTCTTCTGTCCTTTCAGGAGCATTCATTGAGCAGCTACTTGGTGGAGACATCATGTGAGGTTCTGGATGTCCCTGATGGGCAGCTCAGTGCTGCTGCATCATGGACAGGGTGGGAGAGTTAAATGGGTTGCTGTCTGCTGGGGCCTGGAACATAGTGTGCATTCAGTAAGCAATGACTGCTCCTGTTAGTTTACTCTCAAATGTCCCTTGATCACTTCTAGGTTAGGTCTCATCTTGCCCTCCCCTGGAGAAGGTGGCTGGTTCTTACTATGCGGCACTTGAACAGGACACAGGGAATAATTGTTCAGGATCACTCATTCTGTTTCACAGTACAAAGTGAAGCATGGATATTTTTTTTTCCTCTGTAAATTTGGGATACTATCAGCAAACTAGTCATCCAGGAAATTAAAAAGCAGAAAGCAGAATCTACGAAGTAGATTCAATTAAGATCTCCCCTTGATCTTATACAGTCCTGGGCCTTTTTCAAAGCGAATTTCACTGACATGGAAGTCTTTTTGTCTGACCACATTTCCCCAGCTGTGTTCTATAGGGTATCATTTTCTTAAGCTCATACCAGTGTTTTATGAAAAAATAATTAATTATTGCAGGTTCGTTTTCTGCAGACCACCTCCAAGGTCTTAATAAACTATTGCATATTATGATTTTGCATGCTGTGTTTGTGAAAATTATTTGATGAAGGAGACTTTCTCCAGTAACACAAACAGCACCTTGCAGTATTATCCCATCTTAGAAATGTCCATCTAGGAGGGCTAGCTGGACGACCTTGATCAAAACCAGGCGGAAACATTCAAACTCCAGTCACCTGAGTGGCATATGGAGGAGCAGGAAGAGAGCAGACGTTGGGTGATGGACGGGTCTGTATTCCGGTCAGACAAGAACTGCTCCCAGTAAAAGCTAGAGAAAGAATAGAGAGTTCTTTGTGAAGGACAGCCATGCACTCGGCCAGGTGGCTCACTTTGACTGAGTTGGTCATGCCAGCATTATGGGGTGCAGTTGTTCCCCAGGCATCTTTGCTCACTTTCTGCTCCTGCAGATTTTTCCTGATTGCCCACATTCAGTCGAAACCCCATACAGTGGGTGGATTGAATGAGAACATTTACCTTCTCCCAATAGCTAGGTAACTTCCTCTTCCTAAACTGAGAAGTCAAGATGACTGAAATTGGGAAAAGACTAACAATGGAAATAAAATGGTATAATTTGTGGTTATTTTTACCTATGACAAGCTGTATGACCTTGGAAAAGGACTGAACCATTTCTTTTAACCTCAACTTCTTGTTCTGTAAAATGGGAGTGTTTTATAAATGGGACCTGTTTATAGTATCGTATGAGGAATGAGGTTCTGCTTCAAAGTTCCTCACACGGTTTCAGCACATTGTCTCTCTGAGATTAATGTTCATATCAGTTGTAATTGTTGCATATGCATTTCATATTTGTGTATGAGAGAGGTAGAGATAGAGATAGAAATAGAGAGAGAAGGTGGGGGAGGGAGGAAAAAGGGGAGGGAAGTGCTTAAAGTATAACATGAATTCCATTTTGTGGGGAAGATATAGATTAAAATGGAAAAAGAATGCATTTCCTACAAATAGTATCTCTCTCACCTAAACAGATAATTTATAAATGTGACTAGGCAGAGATTCCTAGAAACCAATATCACTGATTACACTGATTATCCTTGCATATATTAGTATCTTTTTTTTCTTAGTGTTATACCGTGATCTTTGTTCTATATTTAACAGATTGAGAAATCATGGTTGATTATTCAGAGAAGAATATCATGACAACTTTCATTTTTGACTTGAGGAAAAACCTTCATATCTACTTTGATCTTGAGGAAATGATGAGGGAACTTCTGGGTAGCACTGAAGGAAACATAACTTTTGGGAGACTATTTCTGTATTGATGATTTTCCACACACCCAAGAATGAACAGTGAGAAGTAGGGTTATTGTGGAGTTGGTGTGGAAGAGGGTAGTGGTACTGGCAGAAAGGTGAACAGCAGTTGACTGCCTTATGAGTAGAAATTCCTCATTTGTGGTGACCTTCTGAAGAGCTCAGGGAGCTTGTGGATCAGCTGGCTATGGCTGAGCCTGGAGGAGGCCAAGCCCTAACCCTATATTAGTATCTTAATGTATACATCAATCTCTAGAGAATTTAGCTAGCAAAGCTTACTTGGTATGGTATATACCTTGTGGGTGTATTTTGGTACCCAGAACACTAAATTAGTGCTCAAAGGGCTTTGACTCTGAGGCAAGAGACCAAGCCTGCCTGAGGGATTTTTGATCAGGCTCCTTGACCATAGCCCTTAGTGAATTTAAAAAGGGGAAGGGGCAGGTGTCAGTAAAACCATGTCCCTGAATGGCCTCTTTCTGTTCCCCAGACCCAGCCAAGTTAAGGGAACAATGAGAGCAAGTCTGGACTGGAATGTCCAGATACACATTATCTCAAAGGATGCTGGCTTTCTCTTACACACACTGGAATCTAGGGCAGGTTCACCATATCTGTTGAAAGCTACGTTCTTGCACATGCATCAGGACAATTGCTCCTTGGGTTGCTGGTCAGACAAGCAAACTAAGCAAGCTAATGCTGATGATGTCACATTTCTGCAGTCTAATATATGAAACCCCTCTCTCAGAGGTGATTGGCATGAAATTGAGGGCACTGTGGAAAGGATACAGGTCACCCAGCCAGCCAGCTACCACTGGACTCAGGGCATTGAGAAAGAGGCACTGCTTGGCAGAGCAGAGTGAGGGATGGAGGTGCTGTCTATTCAGCCTATCACCGCTGGACCTCACCCATAAGCGCATCCCAATAAAGCCTTGTGTTTGCTGTGTGCATCTCTAGGTATTGGGTCTCTCAGTAACCTGTCCCATTGCCCTGGCACAGCTGGATTGTGGTTGTGACACCTGGATGAACTATCCTTGCCAGAAGTCCTTCACAGTAGATTTCAGGACTCCTGTTTTCCCTCCTCTTCCTTTCTCTCTCCTTTCTTCTCCCTCTCTTTCACAGACAGTAAATATAAATGTATTATTATTTATTCTTGTTTATCGCATTTACCTTTGTATATATCCAATGCAGATTAGCATTTTTTGTCATGGTTCATGCTATATTTGTGTGATTATTTTCCTTATTCTTTTCCTTCCCCTGTGGGCAGGATACAAATGCTAAGCCTTACTTTCAAGATTGCCTTTTTATTTTCGTATTTGTGGGCTACTTATTGAAGTTTCTTTTATATTCCATAGTATAAGTATTACAATACATGTGAGAGTATAAAGAAAGGCTAAAATGTATGTTAATCAAATTTAGAATAGGGTATATTAATAAGTTTTTCCATAAGGAAATTGGGGTTATTTATCAGGGGAAACAAATATTATGGGCAATAAATGTACAAAGAGTTCTTATTTTGAATGTTGTGCCTAATTATTTTTCCTTTGCTATCTAAAACAAAAAAAATTAGCAGCCATGTGCCAAGCACCATACCAGGTATTACACTAAGCTCTCATAAGGCCTCATCGAGGTCTCACAAAATCACCAAGAGACAGGTAGTTTCTGCAACTGAGACCACAGTGAGTCCAGTGGAAAGGAACTGAATCTGAATGGAGATCTCAATTGAAAGCTGAGGCTTAGTCCCTACAGGAAGCATTTATTAACTACAAGGTTTGGTTCATGCAAGAAGAGATGACTATTCTGGTCAAAATATATGGGATTTGAAGGTAAACTTTACCTGGACCTTGGACCCCACTACCTCAAATAAAAGGGTCTTCTCAAGAACAAGACCTCGTCAGGCTTTCTGGGAGCTGGGACCAGGAACTGCTTTCTCCTCCCCACCTCCTTCTCTTTGCTTCTGTGTATGCACACCTGGGTGTATGACTTTTGCTGTGGGATCCTCGCTATCTGAGAATTCTTTCATGGAAGGAGCAGAGAAAGAAAAAGAAAAGAAAAATTAGGGGTAATGACCATGGCTACCTGAGGTGTTTTGTTCTACACACACTGGTAGCCTAGAGGGAGATTCTGGCATGCCTCACATGGGAAATAAAGAAAAAAGAACAGGACAGGATCTGGTGCACAATGAAAGGTCAGTCTCAGATTTGGCCCAGGCCATTCCTTCCCAGTGACAGGAGGGCTGCAGAGTGGGCCTCCAGATTCTAGTGGGTGGATAGGAAAGGCAATGGCAGCCCATGGAATTTGTGGCAAGATGTTCTTATATTCTCGTGCAAAGAGGGAAGGGAAGGGTCTCAAGTGAGAGTGAGGACATGGGAGAAAATTTGGATGGTAAAATGAAAAGATGGTAGGAAATAGAAATGTGGACAAACTAGAGACATACAGGTGGGTGCTGAGGGACATTGGGGACCAGGAAGGTGTGAGTTGAATTTAAAGTGAAATGAAGCAGCATGTTTGCATGAACTTTTTCAGTCCTGTCTGGACCAGGGTGTACACAGGGATGGAGGAGGAAGAGAATCTATCTGAGCAAGGCTTTGACTTATCAAAGCAAATGCAACAGAGTGAACTAAGGGGCAAGGGAGTTCAGCATGCATGTGAGGGTGTTCATATGCAAGTGGAATCTCATCCAGGTGAGGCAGGAAGCAGGACCAGGAGTGGGATGAGCAGCTGTGGGATAAGATGCAGTACCCCAGGGGAGATGAAGGTCAATGGTATTCAGAGTACTAGAGGGAGCTACCTGGAAAGATGGGAGGTGTGCTTAGAGAGTGGGAGAGGCTGTCATTAGGAAATGGCAAGGTCAGGCCCGACCAGGAGAGTAAGGGCTGTATTGTAGATGGAGTATAAGATCACTGGGGCAGAGGTCAAGGATCTCAGCTGCCAGGATATTGGCAAGATTTTCCATGGATACTGAAACCACCAAGAATTATGACAGGAGCAATGTTTAAGAGAGCGACCATAGAATGAGAGTGACAGACAACCCAGGAGGAAAGAGGAAGACAACCCAGGAGTCTCCAACGATCACAACAAGGGGAGATAGTGGGTAGAAGAGTCTGATGGTTTCCTGGGAATTTCTAGGGAGGGACTGTGACCTGGAAGGGGCAAAGCTAACAAGGAAGACAAACACTCCACCCTTCAGTTCAGGGGCACACAGAGTGGAGGAGAGAAATCCCCATCACCTGAGAGGACCTGGGGAGATGGGCCCTCAGGGCAGAGCCAGCATTCACTTGAGAACTCTGGTTCTCAAGTGTGGCTCAGGGGCCACAGAGAATCTCCAGAACCCCATCAGAGACACACCAACGCCACACTGTTTCACGGAAATACTAAAATAGTATTCACCTTTTGCATCCTCATTTTTTCCACAAGTATTCAGTCCTTCCTGAGGTGACTTGAGACGTGATAATGCAATGGACTGAATGCAGAAATAGAAAGGAGAATTCAACTGTCTTTTAAGCCAGATGCTAAAGACATCTGCAGAAATGGATGTGCCCTTCTTCCCGATACGTTTCTAGTGACTGGCAAACGTAGTTATTTTTCATACGGTATGTGGTGATTGTTTATCATTATACTTAATAAGTTAATTTTAATTTTTAATTAAAAAGTGAGTATTGACAGATATAACTCACAAATAAAAACTCCTTGGGGTCTTTTTCTTTTTGGTACCAGGAAGTGAACCTGGGGTGCTTAACCACTGAGCCATATCTCCAGCCCTTTTTATTTTTTGAGACAGGGTCTTGGCTATGTTGCTTAGGGCCTTGCTAAGTTGCTGAGGCTGACTTTGAACTTGGTGATCTTCCTGCTTCAGTCTCCCAAGTTGCTGGAATCACAGGCATGCACCACCATGTCTGGCTCCTCTCATTTTTGAGTGTTCTGAGATTAAACTGTTTGAGAGTCACTGAGTTAGGGTCAAAAAGCCATGGAAATGTTCCAATAAGTAGCTGCAGTCTAAGGGAGTTTGCTGGTGATGGACTATGAGTTCCAATGAACACATCAGAATGTTTTTCGAGAATGGTTATGGGCTGAGAGACAGGTCAGAAAAGGGTATAGAGGAGAAGCCCACAGGGATGACAGTCTGGGGGAGGGTTTGAGAAAACCTTGTTTACCCTGTTTTTTTGTGCTGATTGGCAGCAATAGAGAGGAAGGTCCTAAGAGGTCCTAGTCCTGATGACCTCACGACAGAGAGGTGATGGGACTGTGAGGGTGCCAGGAACCCTGGAGAATGTGGAGCCACTTCTGCTGGGACGGGGTGGAGCCACTTCTGCTGGGACGGGATGAAGCCAGGAGGCCACTCATCTTGCATATTCTGTGAGACCCATAGCTTTAGTTCTTCAAGGGGGTTCTGATGGGCAAACTTGGACAATGCACTGCTCCCCCCTGAAAGAGTCAGAGGTATGTGATCATTCCTGGAGAAGGATGTCTAATCCAGGAAGTTATGCCCAAATGCCTTCTGTAATCACTGAGAAAGATTAAAACACTTTGCAGCAGGGGTGGGGGGTAACTTTCTGTATTTATTTGGAATAGTTTCCATTCAGTCCCGTGTGGGGATGGATCAAGTATGTGCTGACCTAACATTGTGACCATCCACTGTTGCTCCAAACCAGAGCCTCACCCAATACCCACTTACCTTTCCTTGCACACCCAATCCTTCATAAAGTCCTATCAGCTCCAATTCTATAATGGATCAGAGTCATCATTGCTCCAAAGCTAGTCATGCATCACAACGTCTTCCCTGGTCTACCATAACCACCTCCTTAAAGGGAGCCCTGGTCCTCACTTCTGCCCTTGTCTACTTCATCCAGCACACATCAGTCACGGGGATCTTTCTAATGCAGAAATCAGGGTGCATTAGAGTAGTCCCCCGTTATCTGCTAGGGACAGCAGATATTCTGGAAGACAATTCCAAGACACCAGAAAATTCTGGAAAGCACTGATAGTACTGAGTCCTGTGTTTCGTCATACTTGAAGACTAGTTACAGATGGTTCCCCTTTTCCTTAGTCACCTCTTCATCTCTGCCAGCAATGTGGCAGCAGCTTCTTTGTTGGCAGATATAGCTTCTCACATAATTTTAAAATTTTTCAGTCCAAAGCTATTCCTGAATCTGTGTAACCAGCCCTTACTTGCAGTGAATGGCTTAGTGTCATTCAATTTAGGGATCCCTTGCTAAAGTCTTCTATGGGCTAAATGCTTTCTGGTTACACGTGGTTGTCAGTAGGGACACATTTTCTGATTTGTCTTCCACCTACAAACCCAATCCCTCTTCCATCTTAACTAAGCACTTGACACACACTGTGGCCATAACTTTTGTGGTTTGACGTACAACAGCAAATGAGCACAATTTTTTCCCTTTTCTTTAGAAGTTCACAGACAGAAGATTCATATTTACTGTAGATCTTAGCATCCATGTCATACGATTTTTTTTCTTTCCCCATTAGGGTTGAGAACTTCAGTCTTTTCTCTTAAAAGAAGCCCTTTATGGCCTCTTTTTGGCATATCCAAATAGCCATCATCACTGCTCTTGTGCTTTGGAACAAGAGCTACTTGAACACAAACAGCAACCGTCCATTTGATAACCGAGTCAGCTGCGAAGTACTTACAGGATGGATATGCTGGGCAAAGGAATGGTTCATGTCCTGGGTGAAATGAAGCAGGAGAATTCTACATTTCATTATGTTACTCAAAATGATCTGTGAAATCTAAAGCTTATGAATTGTTTATTTCTGAAATTTTCTATGTAATATTTTTGGACCATGTTTCACCAAAACCACAGAAAGTGAAACCACACTTAAGTAGGACCACTCTACTTTCTACCTGTGTTAGTCAGTGTTCTGTCACTATAACAAATGGCTGAAACAGTTGACTTACAGAGAGAAAAGGTTTACTTTAGCTCATGGCTTCTTTGGTTGACACCATTGCTTTTGGGCCTGTGGCAAGGTATGAGATGATGGCAGAAGTGTATGGCAGGGCAAAAGTGCTCACTTCATGACTGGGAAATGAAAGAGAAAAGAGGAAGGTACTGAAGTCCCACAATCCCCTTTAAGGGCACGTCCTTACTGACCCAAGGACCTCCCATTAGGCTCCACCTCTTAGCACCACACTAAGCCCAATAGCACCAAGCAGTAACCACATGGACCTTTGGGGAACACTCAAGATCCACACCATAGCATCATCCAAAACTCACCAAGGCCTTCTCATGGAGGCCAAGTTCCTCACCATGACCTGCAGGGTCCTATCAGATCTGCCCTTCATCTGTTCCTCAGACCTCAACTCAGTCCCCTCTCCATTGGTTTGCTCTGCTTCAACCACGTGGTCCTTCCTCCCCGCTCCACCTCCCAACTTGCCCAGCCTCAGGGAACCTCTGTCCCTCTGGCTATTTCATCATTAAGTCTCACCCCTCAGTCACTTTCCCTGGGAGACCATCCCTGATGGCATCAGGTGAAGCGCTTCTCTTTTTCCTTCCATCCTAGTGTTCACTTTGCCCTCTTCATAGCATGTACCAGTGCTCGAAATGATCTTTGTGTATTTCCTTGCATGCCAATTGTTTTGTCTTTTGCTCCTGGAAGGTAGGGACCTGTCCTCTGATTCGCTGTTGGCATCTGTAGCATTTGACACAAATCAGTGACCAGCCAATATTTGCTGACCACCCACCTGACTTGGCATTGTGGAAAAGCATCATTAAATTTTGGATTATCCAAGGATGTAAGACCACCTAATTTCTTTTCACTTTTAAGATTGCTTATTCAAGTTATTTTCAAAGTACATTCAGATCTGATTAAATACCAGTCCCCATAGAATGGAGGGAAGATACTCCTCAATACCAAAAGGCATGAAACAGTAAAAACCAACATACTAGAATGACCCCATTGCTATCAAGAAGAGAATAACAGGGACCAAAATAATTCTGTTTTTGTCTATGTCACCCCTCCCACAAACAAAATACCCCAAACTTCAAGGCACTCAGTTTTCCTACTGGATATTGAAAGGAGGGCAGAAGGAAGGCAAGCTTTTTCCATTTGTGTGCTGAATCTTCCTGCTGTACCGAAGGTCACTGATTTCACACCCTGGTGTTAGATCAGACACTGAACTTGTTTCTCAGATGGTCCTGTTTTTATGGCTGGCGCCCAGCCGTGGATGTATACTGTATGCTGATGCAAGTTTCATATCTAGATTGGCATAGATCATGAGTAAGCACATTAACTTCATTTATCACTGGAGCTCCAAGGACCTGAGTTCTAGTGCGCACGTGCCTGGGATCCTCCCTGTGCTCCTCATAAGCTCTGTCTTAGGCAGTAACACAGGATCTTAGATTTCCAGGGTCTTCTGTTTTCCATCTGTAAAAGGGCAAACACATATGGGAGGCCAGGATGCCTTTTTTGTTAGAATAATTTTATGACATAGCATGAGACATCAGGACACCGAGGCCTCATAGAAGGTGGTCTGATTGGGACATCAGACCTTGTGTGCATACATGTGGCAGATAGTTTCACACCTATGGGGTGCCCTAAGGCAGATATAGGATGATACCATAATTCTATAAACTGAAGGCATTTGTATTATTATTCAGAGATGGACGCGGCTAATCAGACCAAGAGAAGGATACTGAATTGGTAGCAGGGGTCAGGGTCCCCTGCCCACCCTCCCTCTCTCTCTCCCTTTCTTTCTTTCCTTCCTTCCTTCCTTCCTTCGTTTCTTTCTTTCTTTCTTTCTTTCTTTCTTTCTTTCTTTCTTTCTTTCTTTCTTTTTCTTTCTTTCTTTCTCTAAAGGGGATACCGGGGATTGAACTCAGGGGCACTTGACCATTGAACATATCCCCAGCCCTATTTTGTATTTTATTTGGATACAGGGTCTCACTGAGTTGCTTAGCACCTCGCTTTTGCTGAGGCTGGTTTTGAACTCATGATCCTCCTGCCTCAGCCTCCTGAGCCACTGGGATTACAGGCGTGAATCATTGCACCTGACTCTGCTCTTTCTTGCTAGTGTATAACTTTGGACAAGTTACTTCACCCTTCCTGAACTTGGTCTGATTAGTCTCTTTGGGGGTGGAAATGAGTAATGGGGATGGGTAGCGGGGCCCTGTTAAGGGAACAAAGGAAACTGAAAGAGCAGGACCTGAAAGGTGGTTCTGACTCCAGGACAGCCACAGGAAAAGCCCCTGCCTCTCCCTGTCTTGATGCCCAGCTGCCTTATTATCTGCCTCGTGGCTTCCTTTACCTCAGAAGGGCTCAAATTGTATGACTCTAACAAAGTTTTGTTTGAAAAATGGGTTCTCTTGCTAGGGGAAAAATTGGTTTGAGCCCATGCCATTCTGTTGCATAATTTCTGATTGCTCATAGCTCTGGCCCCTCCTAACGTTGGCCAGCTCCCCTCTCGAGCTGCATCGGGAGTGGCAGGGAAATGGTGGGCAGACCAGAAACAAGAGAAGCAGGGAGTGGCTGGAATTGTGGTAAGCTGGAAACTGAGTGTCCTCCCTCTGAGGGAGAAGAGCATTGCTGAGCTGGCCTACTGTGGCCCTGCAGGCTGTAGCAAGAGGATGCCAGGTCTTCCAGAGTTTTCAAGGCAAGCTCAAAATTCATTGGTTTAGAAAAAAAAATTTTTTGCATGAAGTTTTCTGATGTTTGAATATTGCCAAGTCATTCAAAAAAATGTCCATCATGGGTCTCAAGTAATGTACATCTTCCTGGTTCACAGGCAACCAGCCAGCAGCTTCTAGAAGCTAGAATTCAGATAAAATCACGACTTTGCTTTGCTCTACATGGGAGTGTGCTCCCTCCGCCGCACCACCTCCCTCTTCCTCTCTCTTTCTCTCTCACACTTGCTCTCTATATATTCATATTCCTGAAATGGTGTGTATTTGTGTGTTCACATTCCTGAAATGGAATCTGACTTACCTAGTGTACCTTTTGGGATCAGCGTGTATCATAGGACAAATCTGTGGATTGGCTATACCTCGGTCCAGTGTCTATCCTTAGTTCTAAAAGGGCTGTGTAAAGGTTACCCTTTCAACAGGAGCCTCCATTGGACCAACTTTCATTTTAGAGACTAGTCATGGCAAGTTTCATATGTCAAATAGAGATCTAACATTTCCTCCTCCATAAATGAATATTTAGTAAGAATTATCTGTATCGGTTTCTCCTAATTAGATTCTGTTTCTTTATAAGAAAAGGCAGTGTTCTATTTATATTTAGTTAGAATTTTGGTTAAAATTTGAGTGGTAACAAGCATATGATATTCACATCAGAAAAGCTCTAATTTATACCAAAGTATTGGCTACTTCTCATTTTAAGAAAATTCTGTTTACCAAATTAGCAACCCTAAGAGTTAGAGAAGTCTGTAACCTCTTTTTATTTAGGGGAGGTGCTAGGAATTGAACCCAGGACCTCACATGCTAGGCAAGTGCTCCAGCACTGAGTTACGTCTTCAGCTCTTTTTAAAATTTTGTTTTGAGACAGGGTCTCATTAAGATGCACAGGCTGGCTTCGAACTTACAATCATCCCACCTCAGCCTCTAAAATAACTGGGATCACAGGACTGTGTCACTGTGCCCAGCTGACTTAACTGCTTCAACTCTCCCTTGCAATCTTTGAATACTTTTGAATGGTGCCCCCACTAAATTGGCTCCTCCCACATTGTGAAAGCTTCCATTACCAGGGAGTACACTTCTTTTAGAGGGAGCCTCCTTCATCCTGGGCAAGTCTAGTGATTAATACACTTTTTTCTTATTGCATAATATCCGCCCATCACAGACAATCAGTGTGGAATAAATTTACTGAGTGAATTTATTCATGGATTCACTCATGGTATTTTTAAATTTTTTAAAAATTTTATTTGTTCTAATTAGTTGTACATGACAGTAGAATGCATTTATACATTTTGATAGATCATACATAAATAGAGTGTAATCTCTCATTTTTTATTAAACATATTGCAGGATCACATTGGTTATGCAGTCATACAGGTACATGAGGTGATAATGTTTGTTTCACTCTACTATCATTCCTTCCCCCATACTCAAAGGACTTAAAATCAGCGTACTATAGTGATACAGCCACACCAATGTTTATAGAAGCTCAATTCACAATAACTAAACTATGGAACCAACTTAGGTGCCCTTCAACAGATGAAAGATAAAGAAAATGAGGTGTGTGTGTGTGTGTGTGTGTGTGTGTGTGTGTGCGTGCGTATGATGGAATATTACTCAGAATTAAAGAAGAATGAAATTCTGGCATTTGCTGGTAAATGGATGAAGTTAGAGAATATTGCACTAAGTGAAATAAGCCAAACCCAAAAAAACCAAAGGCTGAATGTTTTCTCTGATATGTGGAAGGTAATTCACAATAATGGGTGGGGATAGGGAAGAATAGAGTGACTTCATGTGGTATTTAATGGGTGCATGCTATGTGCCTGACACTAGGAACTTGGGCCAAATCAGTGGATATCCATGGGCAAAATGAATCTGTGCTTATAGAGCCAAATGGCTTTACCCTGGAAGTAGGAGGTAGTGAGAGAGAGACAATGTATTAAGAAAAAAAGTAGGATTTCATGTTATTAGCTGACAGATGCTATAGAAAAAAAGAAAAAGTAGAATAGAAAGGGAGATTTGGAAGGAAGAATGAATTACAATTCTAAGCAGATAGAATAAGGTAGGCCGCGTTGAACAAAGACTTGAAGGAGACAAGACAGTTAGCAATGTGAAATGGATGTTCTCAAATGACTTTCCCTGCAACCCTGCAGAACTAGCTCTTTTTTCACTTCCTGGACCCCAGGGATAATAATAGAAATCATATTGGCTTACTATCTTTTGATTCACAGTGTAAGTCCCATGTACTGTCTCTGTATGAATTCATTATATCCTCCTAACAACCCTAAGGTGTACTTTTGCCCCCATTTTTATATGGGTAAACTGAGGCACCACAACCTTAAGCTAACTGAGCTACTATACTGAGGCTGGGAAGAAGAGACATCTAAACCTTGCCCTTGTAGCTTTAGCTCTCCTGCCTCTAAGACATCCTTAAACCTCCTGCCTGCCTTGCACTGTATGAGATTCCTGGAGTGAGATTCAAAGGCACTTCATTCTAGAGTTTGTTCTTAGAATCCTTTAACTTTATCCCATATCCCTGGACAAGTGAGCCACTCAGAGACTCATCCACTACTCCACCCCCAGGGCAACCCCAAGGCATAGGTTTCGTAAGGTCACAGTGCCCAAAACCAAATCAAATTATGCTCAGTTTTGGCCAAACAAGAAACATACATCCTTTTCCTCAGCAAATGTCACTGTGGTTTCAAAACCTAAGTGTGATATGAGATGGGGCAGCATTTTAAAAGTATTTCCTGCTCAACCATAGGGTGAAATTGTGCAAGCCATTGAGCCCTGCCAACAGCTGCATCAAATTCTTAACACCTGCCAAAGAGAAAAACGTTTTGAAAATAATATTACATTGTTTTTAATTTTCAGATCTGCTGGTTTTCTGTTGGTTTCAAACTCTGACGAACGCTTCAGTTCATTACAAAGTCAGCAGGAGATTTGGGAGCTTGAAAAGAATTTTGCAAATCTAAGGGAGAGGTTTCACTTGAGTTATATTTTCATTAATGCACTTAAAACAACTTCTGGAGTAGGTCTGGGAACATTCCCTTTTTAAAAACAAAGAAAAAAATAAGGAAGCACGGAGAGAGAGAGAGAGAGAGAGAGAGAGAGAGAGAGAGAGAGAGAGAGTGTGTGTGTGTTAGAGAGAGTGTTAGTTCCAGGCTGTCGTCCTCTGTTCTGCGGGGCCCTGCTCCAAAAGCTAGCTGGAGAATCACCTCTTGCTTCTTGGCAGTCTCCCATCGTGAGTAGGGGTGGGAGGCAGAGCTCCTCTTGGGTGAAAAAAATGCAGCTCGGAGCTGCCTTGACGTGCTGCATCCTCCCGGGCTTTTTAAAGTCAAAGAACTTGGATTTCCTGAAATTGTTGAATTGCATCTACGCGGAGGGGCCCCCTCGCCCCCTCTACCCAGCAGGGGTGAGACTCGCTGTTAGAGGAGTGGGATGGGGTGAAGTGGGGAGGGGGTCGCTGGAGAGAGAATAAAGCCATGTGAACAGGACAGGAAAAGTGGGAGGAGGAGCGGCGGGGAGGAGGCGGCCGTAAGCTGAGAGAGGAGGGAAACGTGTCACCAGCCCGGCGCTGGGAGCTCTGTGCCGGCAGCGTTGCGGACTCACGCCGGAGAGGAACAGAGGCTGGATGCGACCCGGCAGGGGGCAGGACTGGAAGAGGAGGGAGGGAGCGAGGGAGAGCGGGCAGAGCGCGGCGCCCAGGACCGTCCAGGTCTCTCGTTTCTCTCCCGTGAGATAACGTTTTTCCTAACACCGGAAACTTTTTCCCGGGCGCGCGGAGTCTGGGACCCAGGCGAGCGGTCGGTATGCGCGGCTGCGGTGACTCACGCCGGGTACCCCAAGGGGTGAGTTGGGGAAGTCCCGGGAGGGCCCGCAGCCATGGGCTCAGAAATGGCACAGGATTGAGAAGGAAATCGCCGCGCACTCCCTGGCGGGGGACGTGGGTGGAACGACTAGGGGAAAGCGTCCTGTTTGGGGCAACCGTGTGGGGACCCCACATGGTTAGGGATCCCTCGATCGGACGCTGCAGGTGGGCGTGGGGATCAGATTTGCGACCACCAAGGTGTGGGCGGGAACCGGGGAGACCGCGCTCGGCGCCGGCGGCTGGCGAGGGACCGCTGTGGGCGGGATTGGGGGCTGCTGATCGTGGGACTCATACTTAGTTAAAAGGTCGAAAAAGAAAGTTTTCTTGTTTGCTTGGTTCTCCCTCCGCCATAGGGGCAAATCTATAGAGCTGCCTATGCTCAGGCTGGGGCGACGGGAAGCCCCGAAACAGTTCTTTTCTGGCAGTCCCTATATTCTGGAGGGTGGCGTGGGATCGAGGAGGGCGGGGAAGGCAACCACTTTGTCCCGCCTGGGTGCGCACGCTCCGCAGTGGGAGACGGGCGCAGCCCGCGGGAGACCTCGCCGGGTAAGGCAGCGGGAAGGCCCGGGGCGGCCAGACCGCTGCGGGGTGCTCGGCGCACTTGTGCCCCTTTGGTCTTCGGCGTTTGCACCACTTTGGCCCGACTCTCTTCTCGCGCCTTACTGTGCGCGCACGGCATGCTTCTGCGCATAGGGGGCGCTCTGGAGACCCCGCCAGGCGGCACGGACCTTCCCTTCCTAGGACTGCCGCCCAGGGTTGACCCAAACTGCTTCAGAAACAGGCTCTGGGGTGCCTCTCTGGTTGGCAATAGGGATTTCCCCAGGTCTACCGGTCCCCTGACCTCGATCACATGCCACCGCTTCTTCCCCCGAGTGCCGGGAGCCTGCGTTTTGTTTGTCAGCAGCAAGGCAGTGAGTATTTATAGACGCCCCTGCAATCCTGCGGTGTGCAAGGTTTCAATTACGGCAGTGCGATGCGCCCCACAAGACGAAAGGCTCACGCGAGGCGGTTCAGCTGAATGTCTGCTCCAGAGACCCGCATGGCAAAGCCTCTGGCTGGGCTCCTGGCATCCCTACTCGGGCGGAGCTCTGGACCTGTTGCCTGGTCCAGGTGTGCAGATTCAGATGACCCGTGTTAAGGACCACAGCAGTCCAGGGAAGGCCAGGTTCCGGATTGCCTCCATTCTCCTATCCCACCCTCATTATACAGATAGATGAGCCTTGGAGACTGCCGTTTTTGACCTCCCTTTGGCGAATCTGACCATTGTAGGTTTGCAGCCCTGACATTTCATTGCCCTACATACTGCAAACTGTCATAGTGCTGAACTCCGGTAAATGACTCTCAAGGTGGAAGGTGCTTTATTGACAACACAAAGCAGCAAGTGGGTCAGGAGGGGAAATGGAGCTCACAAAAGCTAACTTGGCCACATTCTGAGTTTAGTCCCTGGTGAGATTCCTAGGGAACTTGAAGGAGGTTCCTCTCAGTGGAATCTGGCAGGTCCGTCTTCTCTGGTGGCCATATTGATCCCTAGAATTGATTAAAGGAGCTGTTGAGAATAGTTTCTGTGGAATGTGCCTTTGCAGATAAAGGAAGGAATGCTTGGTCATCCACAAAGTTGTCTTCAGTCTTTCCATCCCTAGACACAGTCCTTCCAGGTTTTTGTTTTGTTTGTTTTGTGATGTTTCCAACAGCTGGAACCATTAATGTATAAAGGAAGAAAGGCACCAGAAATAGGCCAGTTACACTGGCTCCTACCTCAGTCTAGCCTGTTTCTCAAGGATGGGACCTTATTTCTTTCAGGTCCAGAGGGCCATGGGTGTATGTTTATTTCAATGGGTGTGATTTCAATAATGTTCTGTATTGAAGCATTACAAAAATGTTCCCCTTCTTTAAAAACAAGGGGGGAGGGCACAAACACCTCTCCAGGTCTTACCATACCAGACTTTGCACTGAGAGACTGCTACACCAAAGTACTGAAATAAGTTCTATTATATCTCCATTTTATAGGAGAGCCCACTGAGGCTTAGAGAATTTAAGTAATTTGTTTAAGACTCCACATACAGGGATGGAACTCCAAATGGATTTCAGGTTGTTACTCCAGGCTTAGAGACTGGAGATGTCTTTCTGTTTTATTCCCAAGTTATTGATTAGATTATTTTATAGGTGATTACACTGGTGGATTTCTATTTATTTATTTTTTTAATATCAAGAAATGTCCCAAAGTGACACAATTATTGAAAAAGCTCCTTATCTTGTCTTTAGAACAGTTACCTTGACTATCTGAAATTTTGTGGTGACGTTCCAGACCTAAATATCATATTATTTAGCTTGCTTGTTGACTTAATGTATGTTCATTAAGTTAACCTTTTTTTTTTCCAGATTTCTCCATTCTAATGTCTTGTAGGTGTGTGTGTGCGTGGTGTCTATTTCCCTGTCTTCATTCTTTTTGTACTGCCCTTGTACAGATAAAATATGCAGAAATCTTTCTCAAATTGCGGACTTTCCTTTTAATCCTTTTTGCAGGACTGGGTTTTGAGAAATAGCACGCAGGTTTCTCTGAAAGTGCCTTGTAGGGTCTATCTTGAAAGGTTTGTTCCCAGAGTTGCCTGTCTACATGCAAAATGTAAATGCTTGTTAAAGGCAATGCTTTTAGATTTGATCATCTGTTAACAAGCCAGGGTGTGAATTAATATCTCACTTGCTGAAATTCAGGAGCATGATACTTTGTGGATTTGGTACAGGATATGAAGTTTGGAATTTGGAACAGAGAGAACAGAATAGACCTGATAAGCAGAAGGCACTATTTTTGTAAGGGGAGATGCCACATTGGATCTAAGAAGGAGGCTGTTGGTCTAGGCGAGGCAAGATAGTAATAGACCATCAGAGGCCACCTCGAGTTAATTCATACTGTGGACAGGGCCTGGGTATCCCGTTTCCTTTAAGCTTGAATGATTAGAACAAAAGAGCTACTTTATTGAGTAACTATAGTGAACCAGGTATAGCTATGGTAGTGGTATTTGAGCCTCCCAACAATCTAGGAAGGTAGATATTATTTTCTGTGCATTAGGATAAGAAAACAGGCTCAGAGAGGGTTGTAATTTTCCCAGTGTTACACCACCATTACCTTAAGTCTCTCATTCTTCTTAGTATAGTTGTTTGTTCCAGTACTGGGTATAGAGCCCAGGGCCCTTTACCACTGATGTATATGCCCAGGCCTTTTAATTTTTAATTTTGAAGCACAGTCTCAGCTAGTTGCCCAGACTTGAGATCCTATTGCCTCAGTCAACCAAGTAGTTGGGATTATGGCATTTGCCACCTCCAGTACATTTTGGAGGCTCCAAAGTACCAGGCTCATAATCCCAACTACTTGGTACATTTTGACAAATACCTTTGAAAGCCTTTCATGAAGAACCCAGTGTCCCAAGTTCTCAAGAAGGTCCTAATGGTTCACATAGATCAGAGGTCAAAGCCAGAGCAGTGTGGAAAGTCTAAAATGAGGGGATAGGAGGTGTCTGAAGTGACAAGTCTGGATAATTCTGACAGCAGTTCCATGGAAGGAGAGATCAAGCCCTGCAGACCTTCTGAATAAAGAGAGTTACTAGCACTGGCCTGGGAAGGGATGGCGGTCACTTGCAGAGTAATGCCTGGTGATTGATGTGCCGGATGAGGCTCCCAGAGGGGGAAGATGGGGAGTCCCTCCTCTTTCCTCAGAATACCTTCTGTTATTCAGTGCCAGCTTATAGTCCATCTAAATTAGAGAGCCTATGGGACCCATTTCCACATTAATTGGTCTTGGCCCTTTGAGGTAACAGTCATCCCAATCTCTCTTTAAATATTCTTTTCTTATGCTTTGCCAATTAATGGCCTTTGTAGATCAATCCTTGGATTTCATTGAAGGGTGAGAGAAAAAGAGAGAGAGAGGGAGAGAGAAAAAAAAAAAAAAAAGCAAAGGTTAGTGATTACCTAAATTGGATTAAGTTCTGTCTAGCAGAGTTTAAAGAACTGCTTCTTGCTCTCTAATTACCATCAACTAGGAATTTAAAAGGTCTATTAAATTTAAGCTGACTTTTATTTTAACTGCGTTATTTCCAGCTGTAACAGAATCAAAAATTTTTAGAGACTCTTATTTATTCTTTAAATGTGTAAAGAACAGTCTCTGACCCTCCGTTTAAAAATATTGCATTTCTACAGCAGGCAAATGCATGCAACCATTCCCTGGCTTCATTAAGAGGCAGAGGCTCCTGGGTGGGCAGAGCTGACTCTGGCACCTTCTGCAGAGCCCAGGTGACTGAGTTAACCCAGAGGGGCTGTGAAGAGTGATGGGACACACCAAACTGCTCTTCCTCTCATGACCATGGCCTGTGGCATCTTCCCTTGCCACTCTCCAGCCTGTCACAATTATTTGTATCATTCATTTTGCATGGAATTATGTATTACATAAACTCATGTATATCCTCGTGTATCTCTGGGCTTTTATTCTCCTTCACTTTCCTCAGTTTTGAGATGTCAC
The DNA here is from genome assembly GCA_020662805.1 of Glaucomys volans. Classification (NCBI taxonomy): domain Eukaryota; kingdom Metazoa; phylum Chordata; class Mammalia; order Rodentia; family Sciuridae; genus Glaucomys; species Glaucomys volans. The sequence goes on from JAJEJO010001525.1 coordinate 81,147, forward strand.
TGTAAAAATCTCTCATGTACCCATCAGTATTCAAGCTTCACTTTGATTGGTTGCCAGACACAGCAAACACCTCCAGTTCTTTGCTTCTCTGCTTGCTTCCCTCCTTACAGAACTTTCTCTGACTTTTCTGGTTCTTTTCAACACTGACTGAGTTCTGTGTTTGGTTTAGGGCAGTTGGGTTCCTTGCAAATACAAGGATTAAGGGACTGGTTTGGGCTCCTTTGAGGGTTGGTTTAGGGCCCTGGAGTTATGTCAGTGTTAGTGGAACCTGGAAGAATAGAGTAGCTCAGAGAATTGTTTTTGTCTTCTTCCCAAGGGCCAGGGGCAGAAATCTCCCACTGGCTCTGGTGTGTGTCTGTGTTAGTCTGAGCTAAGCTGCTTCGGACCCTGTCACAACCTGCTCGTGACCTCAGCTGCGTAAATCCTGGGGGTAAACCGTTTTACGCTTGCTGTTTAATGCTAAAGCCTCCTTGGAACTGATTCAGCACCATTCTCCAGATGTCTTTGGGGGAGACCGCACTGCCTTTTGGGGGCCTTTTGGCGACCTTTCGCACCCTGTGCCCCCCCCCCGCCCCCCCCCCGCACACACTGGGGAGTGGCAAGACTGTTTTCCTTGTAAAGTATCTGGAGGCAAAATTAGTGGATAAACATGGTAATCCTCCGTGGTGTTTGAGATAATTTTTTTTTTTTTTTAATTCTTCACCAGCAGGACAATAGATTCCTTTCAGGCCTCAGAAAACCCCTCATCTCTCACCCCCTTCTCACACACACACCTTCCAAAGGTTGGCATCAGCTTTTCAGAGGACAGAGCTGTTGAATGAGCCCATGTTTGGTCCTAGCTAGCACCTGGGAGATAACACAGGTCAGGGAGTTTAGATCTGGAATCTGATTCAGCTCTGCCATGAGCCAGCTCCAGGACTGTGGTCCAGTTGCTCAGTTGCTCTGGGCTTCAGTTTTCCTATCTATAAAAGAGCCCACCATTGAGGGTCCTTTCCATAGTGACTAAGGAAGCATGCTCCAGAGCCATGCTTCTCAAAGTGCCCAGCAATCATCTGGAGGTCTGACTGGACCTCCAAATGCCAGTCATTGGGTCAGGGCTGGGTTCTGAACTTCTCACATGCTCCCAGGTAATGTCAATTGTGCTGATTCTCAGCCTCCAGTATGAGTTCCCAGACACAAGGGTTTCGATGCAGGTTCTCAGCCTTGGCCCTGTTGACATTTGGGGCTAAAGAATTCATTGTTGTGGGGCCACCCAGTGCACTGTAGGATGTTTAGCAGCAGCCTTGGTGGCTAACCACTAAACACCCACCCCACCTTCTACCCTTACCCCCATGGGTGTGACAAAAATGTCTCCATACATGCTCGGCATCTCCTGGGGAATGGGGCATAAAGTTACTCATGGTGAGAACATTGATCTAGACCAGTAGTATTTAGCCCAGTTGTACTTCAAAATCTCTGGAAGAAATTTGGTAGAAATTTCTGTACTAAACCTCAGGCCTAATGTATCAGAACCACCAGGGGGAGGGCCTAGGAATCTATCCAGTATCCTCCCCTTATCTGTGGCTTTACTTTCCTCAGTTTCAGTTACCCACAATCAACCACAGTTGGAAAATTCCAGAAATAAGCAATTCGTGTTTTATCTCATGCACCCCGCTGAGCAGAGTGATGAAATCTTGTGCTGTTCTGGTCAGTCCTGCTCAAGATCAAATCATCTCTTTGCCCAGTGGATCCTTGCTGTATGCACTACTTGCCTGTTAATTGCCCAGTAGCCACAAGGTTATCAGATGGGCTGTCCCAGCATCACTGTGCTTGTGTTCAAATAACCCTTATTTTACTGAATGGTGCCAAAGTGCAAACTTTTATTACAGTATATTGTTACACTTGTTCTGTTTTATTGTTAATCTCTTACTCTGCTTACTTCATAAGTTAAACTTTATCATATGTGTGTGTGTGTACAGGAAAAAGTCTAGTGTATACGGGGGTTACCACTACCTGCGGTTCCAGGCATCCCCTGGGGTTTTGGAATGTACCCTCCAAGGGCACTGCTTCTGTTTAATAAGAAGGTGATAGAGATCTCCTAGGGTGCTCCCTTTTGAGATTCTGGAAAAGTCCAGGTTCTAGACTTGGAGGTCTGATGCTGGAGCTGTAGATTCACAGGTGAGCTGCCTAAATGCTCTAACAAGAAATTCTTCCCTTCCAAAATAGAGGTGATAGCAATGCCCGCCTCCTGGGGTTGTTGAGGGGATCACCTGGGATCACCTGGGAAAGAGCTGTAGAAACTCTAAAGTGCTGTGCCGGTGTTCTTGGTAAGTGGAATGCCACAGGCCTCTGGAGGTTCGTTGTGTTGATTCATTGACTTAATTTATTTTTCCTAGTACTTAATTCATTTCCCCCCAGGCCTCACTCAGCAGCCTCCCCAACACCCTCACTGTTCCTTTAACCTTCATAGTCACCAACTGTTTACATTTTTCTCCACCCACTCTAACGTGAAGGTCTCAAACTGGTAGCCCCGTGGGCCAAACTTTGGCACGAGACATATAGTGTTTGGTTTGCATCCTATTTTGAAGAAAAACAAAAGAAAAATAACCATTTATTTCCAATTTTTTAAAGTTGGGAGAGTTGGCATTTTAAACTCGGTTTCCATCTTTTTCTTTAGAAAACAAAGACTGAAGATGCTCGTTGGTTTGCCACAGACCCCACCGGGCCCTTTAATCTTGGCCCTCGTAGACATTGAGGCGTTTGCTATCCTTCCTTGAAGCTTTCCTGCCCTTTTCAGTACTGTTCTCCCCGCCCTTTTATCATTATTGTTAGGAGTCAAATCTTCACTCATCTGCATCGAGTAGGTGCTTCTGAGATATTTGTTAAAATGAGATGTTTTCACCCTGGTCTCTCACAGAAGACTTCTCTTGCCTATTCAATCTTGCTTTTCCTTCTCGAAATGCCCTTTGCAGGCCCCAGTGCCATTTGTTTAGAGTCACTGGCAAGGATATGGAGACCCCGAGAAGAGCTGATCTTTCCTTAGCTCTGCCTTGTAATTCCAGCACGTGATTTTACCCTTCTGCCTCCATCCTGTCTCCAAGGTCATCTGCAGTTAAGGTCCTGGGTGTGGAGTTGCCTTTTCTATATTACTTCTGGATATTTCCTGCAGGGTTCCAAGCTCCCTGGGAGCTTGCTCTTTTTCCTCTGTGGTTTTCTTCACTTGGATGGATCCTCGCACTCACTGGATCTTCGTGCACGTGGCTGGGAGGATTTGCACAGGACTCGTGGCCTTCATGAAAGGATCCTATTGGGTTAGCCCTCTTTAAACACTCCACACCTGGCTATGCCACCTGGGGGAAATTTCCTTTCCTTCACTCCTTCCCTCATGAAAAACGCATTTCTGCAATGAGAGGGCCGAAGCTGATTCTTAACAAAATAGCACCTTGTAATCTAGAGCATGTTTTCCCCACACTCGAAACTCTTATTGGCCTCCCACCCTGGTGTTTGCTCTCTTACCCACTTTACCCCATCAGGGTTTTGAATGCGTTATGTGTCAAAAATGTAATTTTCCCATAATGGTCAGTCTTAGCTAGCACTTGTGTCTAGACTTTTTGGCTTATCATCTGGTAGGCATGGCAGAATCACTTGAGATGGCATTTATGGGCCACACCCAAACAATTTGCACTCCAAGAAACTCGATACTTAAAGTGGGGCTTAAGGAGGAGTCAGTAAGCTCTGTGGCATTTCCCACAGTTTTGCTTAACTTGTACCAAAGAAGGGGGTATTTTTGTTGATGATATGGTGGTTTGCAGATCCAAATGGTGATGTGATGACATAATGACCTCTAGGTGAAAATAAATCGTCCGTGTTCTGAGTCCTGGGGACACTTGGTGAACGCTGTTGAGCAGAGATAAACCTCGAGCTTGCATCCTGTTTGCTCTGATATTTACTGTTGCCCAAATTTGGACTCCCAGACTCTTCTGTCTGCGTTTGGTTTCCAGGGGAGTGCTGAGAAAGTTGTCTCATGCTTCCTGTTGAGCCTTTTCCATGGTCCACACTTGACCCTTAACATTTATTTGTGTGGAAGAGTCAGTATTTGTCCCTTGGCTAGCTTTTGTCTCCTAAGACTTGTGAAGGTTCCTCCTTAATAAAAAATAAACCGGCTTTGCTGGGCAGCCTGCTTATTGCACTGCTGAGTTTGGAGGTTTTGCAAACAGACCCAGGGTTCCTTGCCTGTGTGGCTTAGGCCCATGTCCCTACATACAAAAATGCTTAGGTGGACCTAGGTGGCAGTGAAGACAGTTCTTCTGGTCCTTCAGCAGAGAAGGCTGCTCTTCCTGAGGCTTGAAAGACCACTTTTCTTCCTGTCATTTAAAAATATTTGTCAGCGCTGTGCTCAGCGTCAGGATACAGCAGTGAGCAAGAGAGGCAAAGCCTTTACCTTTGAAGAGCGAGTAAAGAGAGCCACTGACTTTGGCCTCCTGGGTGAGTGCCCTGCAAAAACAAAGCCTCCTTCCTATAAGGGACAGTGTGCTGTTGGCGATGCCCAGGAAGGGAAGCAGTGCCCAGTGTGGCCTCTCGCCTCTGTGTGTGACGGACGTGAGTGTTGTATAAAGCAGAGGCACTAGGAGCTCAGGCTCCAGAATCACATAGGATGTGACTCTTGGTCCCTCTTGCTGGTCTTCTGCCTTTGGGCAAGTGATTTCTCATGCTTCAGTTTCTGCAAAATGGGACTCATAAAACCTACTACATTGGTTTGGGGTGGAAATTAACTGAGGTAATAAATGCAAACAGAGGCCTGGCACAGGCCTGCCCATTGCGGCCAGCCTCTGGTGGTAGCGAATATTATTCTGATCAGCTATAATGATGGCAGAGAAATAGCATGAGAGGCAGTTGATTTGACAAAGTGGCCCCTCTGCTCTTTGGAACCTGCTTCCACCTGGTTTCCATCCAGTGGGCCTGGGGGGTGGTGTGCTTGGAGTCCAGATCTGGTTTCCTGGGTTGGTTTGGAGGGCCGTGCTTGGTGTGAGTACCCGTTGCCCATACCTTGGGTGCTGCTGGCTCGTGTCTTTGACAGTTGTTTGGTTGATTGGGTGTGTGTGTTGTACAAAATGGTACTCGTGGCTCCATGGAAGAATCAGTGATGGTGGACAGGGAGCTTTGAGTGAAGAGGTGGGTCAGCTAGGTGAAGGGAGGTGGGAGTGGAAACTTTGTCTGGGTGCTGGTTCTGCGTTGGTGGTGTGTTGGTCCAAGGGCCCCACCCGGTCTCTCCGAGGTGACCAGTGTGCCCAGCTCCTAAGCTGCCTGGCTGGCAATGCTGATAATCATCCTGGCCATCAGCTAGGCAGAGTCCTTAATTAACTGTTAAGTCCACAGACCCAGGGAAGTGAAGCGACTTGCCCAGACCACAGCGGCTGGTGAGCACAGGCTTACGTGACACCTGGCTTAGGCTCCAGGTCAATGGTGTGAGAAGCCTGCAGGCCATAGCTGCGATGTAAAAGGATAAAGGTCCCAAACCTATATGTTTGTTTCTAAAAGTGCCAACCCGCTTGCTGAACTATTTGCCAACACTTACAAATCAGGGGGTTTCACATTCTAAAAAATATGGGGAAAATCAGGTCTGGAGAAAGTGGGCTTGTATCCTGAGATGGCAAAAGCCAGCTTGGATGAGTATTGGGGCCTCGTTTAGCCTGAGCAGGGGTTGTTGACAAGTGGATCCTTCACTCACTGACTGTGCTGGTCAAATCCAGCTTCTCAGGCCAGTTTGTGGTGCATGCTGCCCACGAAGGGGAAAGAAATTAGTTCTTCCTTTCATCATCTTTCCACCAGTCTTTATTTTCTGGCTCCTGTGTCCCTACACAAGACAGCTTTATTGTGGCATAAGTGCTGAATAAACAAATTTGCATCAAGCAATGAATGAATGAGTGGCAAACTATAATTGAGAGTCCTGTCTTGGGATAAAAAATCAGGTTTGAGGGCTGGGGATATAGCTCAGTTGGTAGAGTGCCTGCCTTGCAAGCACAAGGCCCTGGGTTCAATCCCCAGCACCGCAAAAAAAAAAAAAAAAAAAAAAAAAAATCAGGTTTGAGTCCCTCCCAGGTTTCAGTCCCCTCCCAAGCTCTGAATAGCATCGAGTTAATCATACAGGCTGGCTGGCTTTCTTTCTTTCTTTCTTTCTTTCTTTCTTTCTTTCTTTCTTTCTTTCTTTCTTTCT